>JAECXP010000116.1:300000-645000 GCA_018152965.1 Scaptomyza pallida
GAAATCGTCAAACGATATGGTATTCGTTTCGCCCCTTTTCGCATTGGGCGTGAAAGGCAATTTCTTCACAAGACATGCAAATGCGAATGCAAAAGCAAGAGAGAGATGCCACTCAGCGGCATGGCCGGCACAAGGACGAGGAACATGACAGCAGCAGCTGGCTGACATTGCAACTGTGTCCTGAGCTCCTCGATGTTCATAGATAGAGGACTCCTTGAGGCGGCTAGCAAATTGTTTTGTCATCGTCTACTTTTGCCAAGTCGTTTGGAAAATTGAAATGATTAATTGTTTGGGCAACAAGCACCAAAATACTTCTGGCTATTGTCCTTGTGCCTGAAAACTTCTTGCCGGCCAAGAAGTAAAAGCAGAATATCAAGTTGTCCTCACTGAGCTGAATTGAATTGATAGACTTGCAGCTCAAAGTTGAAAAATCAAAACACTTTTTATTGACAGCTCCGCAATTTGTTGACGCCGCGACTCTCAGCCAAACTGAATTTCTATAGCTATTTATAAAAAAATCTCTTTGTGTGTTTGAGTGCAGATGCCAATTTGACAAGCACGCGACAGTTATTTGTCAGCTGGTTTAAATGGTGGATTAAGTAAATTTATTGCCTGCAGATGGGCAAGAACAATTGAAAAATTTGCTATATGCGTACGACCTTTATATTTAATGTCAACTACTAAATTTTTGATGCACTTCTAAAACTTATTTAAAAGGGGGCTAAAAACTAATAGCTTAAGCAAAAAATCATATTTTTGGCATTAGTTTAGGTAAAGTAAACATTTGAGTAGCTTAAAGCGCCATCTTTTGGCCATTGTCTGAGAAAAACTACACATTGGAGTGTGTCACGGCTAGCCATTTCAGTGTCAGGAATTTGTTGCGTGTCATTGCTTACTTCAGGGAAATATTTGTTCGTGCCTTCACTAAATTGGTCTAACAAGGAAAAAGGGCTGCCGTTAAACATAGATTAATGATCCATATAGATTGGAAAATAGCAGCACTCAGTTTACAGCGCTGTTAACTAAATCGCATACAAACCAGCGCTCTCGACTTAACGAAAAACTGCTTTACGCATCGACAATTGTCAGCTGTGTTTGTTTTGATTCTGGCTGGTATGAGTCGTCCCGCCATTTCACAATTGTTTTTATCCCTGTTTTGTTTTGATTATGCATAGCTGTTTGTGCTTGAGCGCTGACATGTATACATACATAGACACACTTCTCATAGTATGTATGTATGTATGCATGTGAGTACACAGCGTTTGTTTTGATTATGCAATATATATGAGGAATTTAAGAAAATTAACATTAGAGTTTAGTTAACATGCAAATGTATACATACATATGTATGTACATACTTATTATTAAAACCTTTAACAATATTTTATTTATTGTTAAATAAATATGAATGATAATTAAGCCAAATGCGATCATTTATTTTGACATTTGTTTGGCTTATTTATTTTATATTATTTTATAAATATTTGCAATATTTTATTTAATTTTTAATGTAATTAAATAGTTGAGGCAGGCCAAATAATGGTGAAACAATTGCCACTAATACAATTAAATATGATGTGTATGCATACGTACACACACATGTTAATGCAGGCCACAGAAGAAATAGAAAAAAATCTCAACAAATAGCAAAGCATTTAAAGGACTTGACATTAATTTTCTGAATACTCTATCAGAATTCATATGCATGCGTGAACATTTGTATGGTCATAGCGTTGACAACATTGTTTGCTAGTGTCATCGAAAAAAATAAGAAAGGGTAAACATAAGAAAATGCAAAACAGAAATTTGGACAAAGCTGCCAGAAGTGCGGCCGACGATGCACACATACATACAAACTGAGCTCACACAGACCTCACATTCAAGTCGGTATGTGTCGATCGGGAATAGACAAAACGCAACAAGGCAATAATATGCATAGCATGCGCAAGCTGCGCTACTAAAAAATAC
Organism: Scaptomyza pallida; assembly: GCA_018152965.1. NCBI lineage: Eukaryota > Metazoa > Arthropoda > Insecta > Diptera > Drosophilidae > Scaptomyza > Scaptomyza pallida. Next base: position 301,969 of record JAECXP010000116.1, read on the forward strand.
CCTTTGTCCCACATTTAATTTTGTTTCAGAAAAACACAAATATATAATTTGATTACCTATATAGTTAATATTAAGTATTTTAAGACATAGCACGTTTACTTTTGTGTTAGTTTAATTAGTCATGTTATTCTTGCATTATTAATTATTAATGCCCTACCTAATTGGTAAAATATATTATGACTTATAATATGGGCATTATATTTAAGTATCTAACGATTTGACACCTAATGACGCAAAGTTCACTTTTAGTCTATACTACCCTGCCATACAGGGTAGCAGACCGCAGATTGAAGCAAAAGTCTGAAATTGCCAAACTCGAGTTTTGTAACAACAACAAGAGAAATGAAGAAGGGCAACGCCTAATTATGTCTCTCGCATCACACACTTTGGAATCAAAACAAAAGCCCAACAAAATAATAGCGGACTTTTGTTTTGTCTCCAGCCTTATCCATTTATCCATATACAGCTGATGGTAAACAAACCGCCAGAGTAGATGAGCAAGCAGTTCTTTCGTTAAAAGCAGTTTGCCCTCAAGTGCGCTGGTTTTAGTGAAATAACTTTTCTGTTAAAAAAGCCCAACTGCTATTTTCCAATCTATATGGATGATCATTAATCTATGGCCGTTAAATTGAAAAAGGATATTAACTCCGAAACTTTGTAGTTGGGAAATATATGATACACCGCACAGGCTGAGAATATCCCGTTGTCTTAAGGATATTATGCCTAAACCACGGTTGCAAACTTTACTGCGATTCGTTTTTCAAGAAAAATCTTCAAAATGTCCAAATGTCGGTTTTTACTCATTAAAAGCAACAATAAATTAAAATTTCTTTGGCAATTTAGATAGATTAAATAAGTTAAATATGTACCTTAAAATTAAATATTTTAAAATAAAAGCAACAATATAGTGAGGGTGTTCACCAACTATCGTAAAATTGTAAATCGAAAATTTACTACACGCAAGCTAGTGAGCAACCCTGTCGTAATTGTTGTGTTAAAACAGCTGTTTTGACAAGTGACAGTTGAGTGCCAAAATTTTATTCGTGACAAAGTAAATACACAAACGGAAAAAAAAAACTTAATAAAAAATGCCGAGAGAAAGTGAGCGACAAGCTTTGATAAAGCGCAAATTACACTTAGCCCTTTTTGAAATGGAATGCATTGATGTTCTCAAATATATTTGTCTCATAAATGATACATGAACCTCACTGACAATTTTTATATTTAAGTTCTAGCTCTAATTTTTCTAGCCTTTCCTGTTTCTCCAACTCCTTTTGTTTTACAATAAAATCATGTTCGACCTTATTGGCCTCCAGCTCCAACTTCTTCCTCTCCATTTCCTTCATCCAATTGTTCTTATCTAGCTCCATTTCCTTCATCCAATTGTTCTTATCGAGCTCCAAAGCCAGTTTTTGCTCCTCAACTGCCAGCTGTTGCTTTCGAAAATTTAACCGGTCAGTTTCCAACTCGTTTAATCTATCTGCAGATGTTAGCGCCCTGCGCTTTTTTGTTGGCCGTCTAATTCCAAGGGTGATTTCATCCCCAGCAGAATCTTCAAGACCCGACGCGATATCTCATCTTCGCTCCATCGCTTTGATTCACCTTCCCGTTTCCTTTTCATAATTTGCTGTTCCGACACTAAAATAGATTTGATTAAAATAATAAATTATATTGACGATTTACTTACTCTTTTTACTTGTTGTTTGTTTGGTGTGACCGCATATTTTTAACACAAAAGTCTCGATTTGGCTCGATACCAAGTATTTTTACTCGATTCTTTCAATAATTTGGCAACACTTCAACTCATCACAACTTTACAATTTTACAACAGTTTTTTTAAACATACCCTAGGGCATCACATTTTTTTCTCATGTGTTTTGTTGTTGCGTTGTAAACTTTTGGATTTAAAATTTTACGCTTTACAATTTTACAACGGCTAGTGAATACCCTCAGTATTATTTCTTTGGTAATTTGTAAAAGTTACACGAAAGTTATTAAAGCTTCAGCTGCATTACATTTTTCCTTTCTTAAAGTATTTAAGATCTATTTTCCATTTCGTAATTAAAGACCCTAACATTTTATTTGTTATGTTGGCAATTTCGCATTTTTTCTTTTGCATATCTACAAAAAAGCATCTTGACCCTTTTTCGTCTTAGCTTAATATTTAGACCCTAGACTGTTGCTATTTCCCTAAAAGTATTTCTTTATTCATTTTCAAACCCCTTAACCTTTTACAAGCTTAAACTTTCAGTTTTGTTTTAATTGTAAGGCGCAGGAAAAAAGTATTTCAAAGAGTTGCTTAACAATATTATCAGTTCAAAACTGTCTCAACTGTCTGTTAACTTATCTCTTTCTCTCTTCTACTTTCTCTTTCTCTCAAACTCACGTGTCTTTTGTTGTATTGTTTTTCTAAACATTTTTTCTCGTTACTGTTTTTATGCTCTAAACTCATAGCATGGGTAAGAAAGGGTATATTGGTTTTGTGTAAATTTATGTAACTGACATAGGGAAGCACCAAAAGCCGAGTCAATATAGCCTTGTCCGTTTCCCATCTCAGAGACTGTAACAGCTACAGATTCCAGATTTTAAACTTAAGCGTGCCTAAGCTTTATGCAGTACAAGTTTGATTTAAATGATTAATAACGGCAATGGTATTCGATATATACACGCAGTCTAAGCCAGAACTGTAAAAAAGTAAGCTATGAGAATCGCTAGCTCTAAGAATTTGGCATAAAAATCTAGTCAAAATTGAGATTCTAGATTTAAATGAAGTATTAATGAAGAGCTCAAACCAAGACTTTTGAAATCGAGCTTGATAAAGTCATGAAAAGTTTTGTTCAACACTTTAGTTGATTTTTTGTGACTTATATTTGGTATGTTGACAGGGTATCTGCTAGTCGTGTTTTTTCGATTACAGCCCTCTTACTTTTGTTTCTATCTTTGTTTTGCATAAATTTTCACTCTGTTTTGTTATCGTTGGAGCCCTTGCGAGGCCGCAATTCTATTCGAGTTTCGTATGTATGTGTGGGTGAAATGTTTTTGCCTTAATTTTCAGTTTTTTGCTCCGGGAGATTGTTCTATTGAGATAATATTTTTGTTTGTCGCCGTTTTCTGTGTGTTGTTGTCGCTGTTTTTTAATCCTTTACCCAATGACTGCAACAAAGTCGGGTGACCCTTTTTTATTGTACCCCTTTTCTGCTTCTTTCTTCCTCTATGCACGCGACATTTTATAGTTATTGCCGAAATTCCCTCGATGGTTTTAGCAATTTCTGTACCATTTACATTTTATTTTGTTGCATGTGTTGCCATCCTTGTTGTTGTTGTTGTTGTTGCTGTTGCTGTTGTGTCGCATCGCAAGGAAATTGCGACTCTATTGTTTTATAGTCGCAGCGGGCTTTGCAGTCTCTCGTCTGGTGTTATCAATGGACAAAACATGATCTATGGCAAAGGAATCGTTTCATAAAAAAGTAACAAACCAAAATATTGAAGCATTTTACTTCGTTAGAGCTGGTTTCGCATTTACTAAATGCTTCTGATGTCCTGAAATGTTTATTGGGTTGTTTTAAATTTTTTTTTGAGTGTTAAATACTAGAATATTCTCATCAAGTTCCTTTTTTGCATATTTTTTGTATGAAAAACGGATTTCCTAACTCCCCAAATAAATATGCCCTTAGATATGCAAAAAAATACCAAAAACCAGTTGGGGAACTTTGACGTCTAGGGAAATACATTTCCCCTAAGCAACAATGACGTCACATGCCAACCTGTTTGAATATGTAGCAGTCAAACTACCCCTTCGGGAAGTGACATAGGGGTACTTTTTGTGTTTAGCCTCCGAATGGTGCATTGAACCAAGCCGGCAAAAACGAAGGCTAAGGTCAATTGCAGTTGGGGGTCGGGGCGACTTCCAGTGAGCGACATGAAGACGCGAAAAATATCCTTAACAACAGGGAAATTCTCGTTGTTGAATGTCGTTGCTGCCGCCGCTGTCGACAGTCCTTTTCAGTGTTTGTTGGGCATCGATGGCGCGCGGTTCGTGCTCGCAGCGTGTTGCGTATAGTTGAACAAAAGTTCTAAAGGAATTTCGCGTAAATTATTAGAATTTTTTTTGTTGACATCCAACCAAAATGAAACATTCTTTAACAACTGTGGATTAACATAAAGAATGTTTCTACTGGTTTCGCAAAAAAAAAATAACTGTGTCTGGAAATCGTAGTCAAGGTGCAATTTCAAATATTTAATCAGCTCATTTGCAATGCATTCGACAAAGTGTAGCCAAATGCATATCCTTAAAGAAACCGAATAGTACAAAAAACTGTCAACACTTTATGCATAAGAAATTAGCTGGCGCCGGAATTCCAGCTAAAACAATGTGCTAAAGTGTGAGGCAACAAAAAGAGCAAAAAAGCAGCCTGTGAATATGTGAAAATGTGCAAAAACACAAATAATAAATGCCAAAACACATGAGAACGACAACAAACCAAGCTAAAGGCAAAAAAAAAAAAAAATACAAAATAATAATCATAACCAGCGTCGGGGACATTACATAGTCTCTCTGTGTTTGTGTGTGTTTGTGTTTGTGGCAGTGCCGACTTCCTGTTTCCTGTTTTAATGTTTACGTTTTGCGGCTGGCGGCTTCCGGCGAAATGTTGTCCTCTCTCTCTATCTGTGTGTGTGTTTGGATTTTTGAGCTAATGTAGTGGCATTTTAGGCGCAACGAAATAATAGATAATAAAATGTAATGTGTTGTCCTCGTTGGCTTAGCCAACACATCCATACGCTTAGGCATACATTTCTCTTTGGTTCGCTTTATCGCCTTTTAGTCCTTTACTGCGTGCGTGCCACATGCCGCTTATTGCGCTTTTCGCTTGGCTTTTCGCTCGTTCTTGGTCGTTGTCATAAAAATCAGTCGCAAATCTTGCAACGCCCAAATGGAATGCAACAACAACATCCAAGCAGCATCGAGCTTCTTAAATTAGATTAGATGATGTGCCATAATGAAGCTGTGTGTGAGTGTAAGCGTAGGCATAAACACGCATCCTTACACCTCCCCCTTACAACGCCTTAGAAGGCATAAGTCGAACAGCATTTGTTGTGGGAGTTGAGGCAAAAGATTACACACGCAAAAGGATACTCGGAATAACGTTTATGAACATGTGTGTGCTTTAATGTTATTAAGTGGAAATGATAGGCTGTGATTTATAAGGATTCAATTGGATGCTCCTGAAACTATGTTGAATTTGTTTAATTTATATTTGTGGTAAAACTATTTGACCACAAATAAGAAGTGTTTGTTTGAAAAATTGTTTGGGTTTGTGGAGCTTAACAAAAATTTTAAATCTAAAAAAAAAATAAAATACATACTTAAATAAAATAAAAAATATTAAATTTAATATTTTTAAGCTCATGTTCATTTGCAAGAGGATACATTTTATTAAAAGACTTTAACTAAAACTTTTTGTTAACTTTTAAAGTTTTAATTCATTTAACAAATTTTTAAAAAATTAAAAAAATTCAATATATTTTTATATAAGGATTCTTATCAAAATACTACAAAAATGAGACACCTATGAGAATTTTTCTTAGCTGCTTCTAATCAATCCTAATTCCTTAACCAATCAAAATGCTAATTATCTCATAAGTAAGAACGATTAAGTCGCACGTTTAGCCCTTAATAGCTTACACATAATATGTAGCATAAATATATATGTGCTTTATTAATTACCATAGTCTTACTTACTGCATTACATACTCAGAATTTATAAAAACATCTTTGAGTAACATGAACAACAGCAACAACAACAAGCGAAATTCTACACATGTTTAGGTAACTTATTATTATTCCGCAACTGTAGCCAGCGAGGTGCACAAAAACTCATACTCAAAAAGCAACGCAAACATGAAACGTGCCGCCTAATTTTAGGCGAAGAAAAACAAGAAGAAGAAGCAGCTGAATAAGATGTAGGAGTAGAAAGAAAGAAGGAAAAAACTTTGACTACGTGTCAAAATTGCGAAAAAGCTGCTTAAAGTTCATGTCTTAAAAATATGTTCCGCAAATTACTTGAAGTATAAATCAATTGGAAGTGTGTGGATACCCTACCCCAGTCCTCTAGCCCTGTTGCAATTCAATTTTCCACTCGTTACAAATAAAGCTTCTCGCTTTTGACATGCTTGATGCGTGTCTTATTCTGACTATAGCTTTACTTCCGGCACAACCGGAAGTATTCAAGGAAAAAAATAAATAAAAAGGAAGAGAAAAAAATGTTGTGCTGTTAGGGGAAAAAGACAAACAAATCCAAAATAAACAAACGTTGTCTGCCTCACAGAAAAGCCCCCAAAAAAACCAAGAAAAAAGTAGCGAGAAAAGAAGCTGAAGCTGAAAATGCTTACGAAGCGGAAATTAAGACCCACTCCAGTGTTGAAGTGAGAGTCCCAAACAAAGCTGCCAAAAGTTCGTAAACAAACACATGTCTGACTCCCCTGAACTCCCCTCCAACCTACGCTCGCGCGTGTATGTGTGCGTGTGTGTAAACAAGCCCCAAAACATATCACATTTTAATCCGATGTAGTGGAAAATTGCGCAAGCAACAAAATTGTATTGTTTTGCACCAAGCGTCAGTGAAAAAGAACTGAACAGAACAGAACAGAAAGTGTTCAGGATTGATTATGGTGTCATTGCTTAAATGGATTAGAAGAACTTGTATCAAGCAAGAAAGAGCAGCTGTTTTAATTAAAAAGTTTCCATTTCCACCTGCCTTTAAATCCTTACAAATGTCCCGAACGTTAAATTTAATAGTCCATGCTATTGTCTTGAGTTATGAGCCCAACACGTGACCATATGGCTGCCCGCTCCCTCCATTCCTTGACTCCTACATTTGAATTATGAAGCTCTAGCTTGACAATGACTCGAAAATTGCTTTCTCTCTGTTTTCGCCTCTTCATTTCCACTTTAAATTAGTGTAAATTTTATGCGTCGAGCCTATAAATATGCAAAGGTTTTTTCTTCTAGCGAATATTTTTGGTAGTGGGAGTGAATAAAATGTCCATTTCATTAATGAAGGAACAAGTGAAGCGCGTGTTCAGCTTATTTAAAACGACTGTTGTTTTGGCCTTGTTTTAATTAATATATGGGCAGTAAAATGGGGAAAACGAGTAAGGAAGGCGTAAAGGATGTGCCGAATATTGCCTAAACATGAAGCTTAACTATTTTTCATGGTCAAACCTTGCTTTTCTTGGCAGCTATATGATATATAAGTCCTTGATAAAAGGTTCAGATTCCTAGCACAAAAAGTGAAGGACTTGAAAGCAATAGATGGACAGAAGGACATGCATATATCAGTTATAGGAATGTGTATAGTTTATTATAGACGAATAACCTTTTTTTTCAACTTTCCATCTGTTAAATGTCTTAAAAAAGTTAACATTCATTTAATTCATGTATTCTCAACCCAACAAAATATTTATACACTTTCTTAAAAACAATAAATTTCTGTTTTTCTAACACCTATTTCATTCCATTTTTCCCACATTTAAAGTGCTTTAAAAGTCTGCCAAGCTCAACATTGTGATTACATTCCAACTGTTTTAGTTAACTTGGTCTGTGATTTTGGCAGCTAGGATCTACGGATATCTACCTTATTGCCTGACACATTCTTGGCCAACAAATTTCCATATTTCACTGCTTTTGCACAGCTTTTTCTCTACAGTTTTAGCCGCAACGGCTTCCGCCCCTCCCTGCCTCTCATAAATTGTCTATAGCTGTCATACTTTTAGGCATTTAATAAATTTTATGAGTCTGTCGCTGTTGCTGCCTCTACTTTATATTTTTTGTTTCACCATCATTGCCTTTTGGGTTTTGCTTTCTTTTTTAATAACATTCGTACTTCAACGATGTCCGCCCTGGGGCTATCTCTTTTTATTTCCCTCTCTTTCTCTTACATTTTGTCTGCAAATTGCAAATGTGGGTATTTATGCGTCGTCGTCGTTCCACTCTGTATTCCCTTCGCTCATTTGCTTCCCTTCCCCTGCTCGCCCCCAAAAAAGCAGCATGCAACAATCTTTTATATGAGTTTATTATGTATGCTTTTGCTGCTTTCGCTTAAAACATACAATTTCCTCAAGCGATTTCCGTTTGCACTGATGAGTCTTATTAAATTTCGCATTTGCTTTCTTGAGTGGCTGAACGAGGGGACCGTACCTCCCCATGACCCCCCAAGCGATTGGTTGTTAACTAACTAAAATATGACGCCTGCCTGTTGCAAATTGAGCTTTAATTGAATTGCGCATAGATTTTATTTTAGTCTCCAATGGGGGTTCGCTTAAGCTCCTGCAAAAATACACATTTTAGGGGAAAAAATTGTTGCCCCGCAAAGTTTTGGTTGCATGCCACATTTTGATGGCTGTGGCACGCCCCACTCGTTTCCGAAAAACTCGCGGCATAACTCAAAAGTCCTTAGAAGTGTTTGAAACTGTCATACGCATGGAGTTCTTTCTTTCGTTCTCTTTCTCACTTTACCTCTCTTTCTCAATACCAACAACAACAACAACAGACTTTGCCACTTTATTATATATCCTATATGTAATTTTTAAAAGGGTATATCGGTTATGTTATAAGGTTTAGCAAGACTGCTGTCGATTAAAAGAATTAATGCAAAAGTATAAATTCTTTTTTTTTAATTTTAAATAAGGAATTTTAAATAGGAAAAATATATATAAGCAGATAAAAAGTCTTCTAAAAATATTAAAAAAAGGCTTAAAATATTTTATTTGATTAAATTATAAAAATGTTTTAATTTAAGTTTTGAGAACAGCTGAATGATGCTATGGTTTTTCTTTAGAAAGTATATAAATTTTTGAGCTCCAGTTTAACAGCTAAAGTTCCATATAAAGAATCTTAAAATCTTTGCTTTAGAATTAGAACATATAATCAATATGTGATAAAACTGATTTAAAGAAATCTGTTAGTTAATTTCACAATTGATTCATATTTATTCAAAAGAAGCTTAACATTCATTTTTTTACCTAGCCAAGTTAAAAAGCACCTGCCACAAGTCTGCAATCTAAATATATTCAATTAAATTAATTTATTTACAGAAAGAAAAAAATCTGAGCTCAATCATTTCATTAGGGTATCTAACGTATATACATATATAGTCGTATTTTCACAGCTCTTGTCGAAGTCGCTAGCATTTTGTCAGCTTGTTTGACTAGCATTGAGTGCTGAAATAAAAGAAAGTATGCAAGTAGAAAAGCAAAGCGAAAAGCGTAAAGCAAAAGAACTAACGCGTTTTGGGGGGCCGAACACCGAATCAAAAGCATTTTCTAACCAACTTCTCTGTTGCGGTGAAGTTTGTGCCGAGGCGGCGCAGAAGGACTGAGATTGAGTGCAAATAAAATGATGTCATGAAGTGGCAGCGGCAAAAGTCCTTGTTGTCCTTCGGGCAAGCTGAGAAGCGAAAGGAGAGAGAGAGACGGGGCAAATGCATGCTCCACTTTATTTCAGCTATCAACTCGTAAAGTTTGCGGCTTGATGGCCATGACGGCTTGCAGGGCGTGGGGTGGGGTGTGCGGTAAGGGGCGTTCTGTGATTTTTCTGCACGAACTCACAGAAACCGCAGCCAGCATGCGGCTTTCAAAAACTTGAAGCACTGCAATTACAACAACAACAACAACAAACTCACAATGCACAAATCTTTTGACAAGTATTTTGTCAACTTTGCCATAGACCAGAGAGAGAGAGAGAGAGAGAAGAGTGGGAGAGGAGCTGCTGTTTAAGTGCATTAAGAAGGCGGGAAAACTTAAACTATTGCCGATTGATTTTGTAGAAACTGAGAGTTTTTGGCCAAGTTAGAGTGCAATGGCTCCAAAGCAGCTTTCAATTAGCCTAATATACAAATTTTTTACCTTCGGCTTAAGCAAACTTCATTAAAAATTAGAAAATTAAATGCAAATTACTTTAACACACCAGCAAAAATGCGAAACGAGTCCTTTAATCCATTTTCATGCCCATTTTCTTGCCCATTTTTCGGGCCATTTAATTTGAACTTGCGCCAACAATTATGCAACTTGTTGGCTATACTAAAAGTTGCTGTTGCTTTGCTGGGCCGAGTTTTCAATTTGTTATTGTTGCGCTGGCATTAAAACTTTTTCCATTTGCTTGGCCATCAAAATGTTGCCATTTCTGTTGCATCATTGTTGTTGCATAGTTGCCAGCAAACTGGTCATTAGGATATTCAAGTTGAGCGTATTATTCCAAATTCCAAATTTGCAAATGCCTTCATTTTGTACAAAGTTTGTGAAATTATGAACTCAAGCGTACAAAAATCTTGAAACACCTGCTGACATTTCTTTTGTCTTGAATCGTTGATTTACGTACAATTTCAATTTAAACATTTTCTTTGCAGTTGTTGCATTTCTCTCCTTTTTTGGTATCGTTAAATATGCAACTTTTGACACGCCTTCAACTTGTTCTTCTTTTGTACTTTGCATTTCTCTTCACTCTGTCACACACACATATATACACACACCCCTGCATTTTTTTTATGTCTTCAATATCTTTAAATCAGCTTTGGCTTTTTTGCTGTTGCATTTTCCTGCTGCTGCTGCCTTTATCAGAATTTATTGTATATATGCAGTTGAGGGGTTTGTGGTTTTTCCATTGAGCGTAGAGTTTCAATTTATTTGGAAAAAAATTGCTTAACTCTCTACTTGGAAAATGGGTGTGTATGTATGTGTGTATGTGAGCAATTTGTAGAGGATTTAAATACGTTTGGAGTTTTGTTTGTGGTTAAATATTAAAGCGCTACTAAATATTGAAAAAAATGACTTTAAAAAAAGAATACATATTGAAATTGAAAAGTAATGAATCTTTGAAGTCTCTTTTGTTTATATTTATGTCTGTGTCTTAAGGACATTTTATTTATGTGCTTATTAATAATATTTAATTTCATATTATTTTAATGTATTGATTTCTTAAAAGGAGATATATTTATGGAAGTGAAAATATTTTTAATGACAAAAAAAATGTTAAGCAAAAAAAGTTTATTTTTTTTATTCATTTTCTTTACATTTTGTATATCCTTAAAACAAATCCATAGTTTCAGGCTCTAGCGAAAGTTTCCTCTTTAAATGTATGGCTTTATCTTTAGGCCTTCTCATAGCCATCTCGACACTTGCTTTGCTGCTGTGTTAATTGCTTTTGTAGACAAATTATAAATCGGTCGAGTGGTCCGTTTGTACATCACTCAAAAACAGACAAAACCACACTCTCCGGGTCTCGTGACCATGACTTTGGCTCTAGGGTTAGACCTTAACAACCAACAACAATAATAAAAACCGGAAACGGAACTGGGCACAAAACAACAACAACAACAACAACTCCCTCAGTTTGTTGGCCAGTCGCCAGTTTTAATTTAACTTTGACATGCATCAGCTCAAAAATCCAATTACAAAACAAATGTACAAAGCGTGCGTCCCTTTTTGTTAGCTTTTTTTTTTTTTTTTTTTGAAGCCCCAAGCTAAAACCCCATTAACGCGCTTGTAGATATTTTTAGCAGCTGCAACAGAAAAAAAAACGCTAAAGATTTATGAAACCATTAATTTTATGTGAGAACGCAACAACAAGCAAAAAAAAAAAAAAATAGAAGAGTTTAAATATTAAATTTAAAAACCCTGAAAAAAGTGCTAGACAAAAAGTGAAAAAAAGTGTAAAAGAGAAAAACAATGCAAGTTTAAGAAACTTTTTTCGTCACTCCTCGCCCTCCCCCTGGCAATGAGTGGTTATAATGAGAGGCTAACAAGGAGGAATAGCAGCCGCCAAACATGTCCAACACTCGTGGAAAAGTGCGCCCAGATCGCAATGCCAACGAGGAGCAACAACAACAGCAGCTCCTCCAGCTGGGTGCACGCCCCAAAGTGCAACAACACTTAAAGACTGACAGCCCCAACTACATGGAGTTGGAATTTAGCCAAACAGTGGTGGGTCGCAGCTTTAGTGAGCTGCCAGTGAGCTATGCCACCAGCACGGTGGTGCAACGTGAGCCAGCACCACCCACACCGCCACCCCTATCACAGATGCCATCGCGACTGTTGCACTCGGCACCCAATACGCCGAGTCGTGGCAAGGTGGTGTTGAGCAAAAAGGAACGCAAGGAGCTGAGTAAGCAGCTGGGCTTTGAGGAGCTGGGCGGAGTAAGTGCCTCGGCACAGTCCAGCCCCTACAAGGGACGCGTCACAGAGCTGAAAAACTGCATTGCCCGTGGATTATTTGCCACATTGCATCGTGGCTCACAGAAATCACAGCAACATCAACATCTACAGCAGCCGGAGATTGGCAGCCAGGATTTGCAGTTAAGTCAGGAGCTTTCGCCACCTCCTCCTGCACCTGAGCTGGCCAACAACAATGAGGATGAAGCCACAGCTGGCGATTACAGCGAGAAGCTAAAGAATCTTCCAGTGCGTCAAAGAAAGGCAGCCACCTCGCACATGGACAACTATTGCCTGTTCGATCCGGTGGACTTCATTAATGAAAAGGCTTTGCGTTATCCCAGCAATGCTAAGCATGGACTGCGAGATCCTTTGTTCAGCTCACGACAGCATCTGGTGTGCGAGGATGAGGAGGATGAGCTGGTGCCGGAGGTCATCTATGATGTGGAGGAGGGCGAAGATTGTGAGGAGACCATCATAATAGAGACTTCAGGCGAGGCGGAGGTCGAGACGGAAACCAGCGCTTGTGCTCTGCCCAGTTTTGAGCATCACAATTACTTTGTCATCGATCCGGCGGACTTTGCAATGGAGCCACCTATTATGGACATAGGCATACCCAATCCCTATAGCAATGAGCAACTGGTTAATGCCAAGCTGGAGCAACAGCTGCTCAATGATTTCGATGTTGGTCCCAGCATGTCCAACAGCCAGGAGTCCAAGGACACCGAAACAACATCCACGGCCCTTGTGGAATCCTCCACATCCACCAATTCAGCTAGCTCCAGTGCCAGCTCGAGTAGTCAGCCCAAGAAGAAGCTCACCTTTCTCAATCTATCGCCCTTTCGCCCAGGTGCCAACTCCTCCAAGAAATCACAACAAAAGTCGGGTGCGGAACAGCGTGCCATCTCCGAGCTGGTCACCTCAAATCACATGCTTCATTTGCAGCAGCTGTTGCAGCAGCAGCGCAAGGATCAGCGTGCCCACACCGTGCCCATCGAATCCAACTATGTGCTGTTCAATCCGGGTCCAGTGCCCAGTCGTCATGTTCAGTACAAGATACGCAAACCTCGACCGCTCTCTACGCACAGTGATGCGGACAGTGGATTCCTATCGCCCTGCTCTCCCGACGAACTGAAGGCAAATCCTAGCATTCTGGTTCTACAGCAATGCGACAGCGTTCAGGGTTATATTGAGGTAAGAACATAACTTTCTAAGCCTTTGATCACTTTTCCTACCTTCAGATAGAGCTGAATCCAAAATGCTCAAGGCTATAGTACAATGTCTCAAGCTCCCCACCAATCACAACCCTCTGCACACCCTCTTGTTCGTAAACTTATATGGTATCTTAAGTTGGTAATGATTGCGGCATGTTCAGTTTTTCGCACTTGTCGCCATTTGCCGGTTCACTTATCTTAACGAGCGGGCAACTTAACAAGTCTTATTATGCAGCTGAACCCACCTCGGGGAGTTACACACCGCCCCCAACCCCAAACCACTATACAGGAAGTCAACCCTGCAAGCAAGAAATTATCAAACTGCACTTCATGCAGCAGTCAGCGGGTAAGAGGAGGCAGGGGTTGCTTGGTGGTGTGTTTGGCTTTTGGCCCTGGTGATTGCATCAATTTTAGTGTTTTTCTCTTTTCGCGTCAAGTGGCATGGCTTTTGTCGCTGCTGCCATTCGGTGCCTCCGGGGAGCAATCAATCCTCGCGTTGCCACTGTGCGCTTCATTAGTTTCTTCCAGCTACCAAACATTAAAAAAATAACAAATGTTCCAAGAGCTTGAGAAAATAGAGAGATTGAGAGGAGAGGAATATATCTATAGAATAACAAGTGAAAAATTTCCTTTTGCAGCAGCGACTTTTAATGAAATTGAATTAAGAATTGAATTTGTTGCTACGGCATTAAGTTTCCATTCACTTTGCCACATGCTCTATAGTGCAACTCGCACCCGAAAAGTGCTTGCCACAGGCATTTTGAGTCATTTGTTAATTGAAAATGCGCTCGGTGCCCAAAATTTTGCAAACAGCCAGGCAAAAAAAAACAAACTCCACTCAGCTTTGCTCGGGTTTCTGTGCAGGCCATGGCGAAATCATTGTGCCTGCCCTCCAGCAAAGTCTCTTCGAAAGCGAGAGAAGTGTCAAATGCAGTGCTTTTCATATTTGTAATCAAGGCCGTAAGGAAAAAAGAAACCAAAGGGATGGGCTCTGAGTACATGGGTTGTAAATCGATGTCGCCAAGGGGCTAGCCAGAAGCCCAAGGTTAATGGGGCTTGTAAGGCTGGAGAGAAATGGGGGATAGCAGTGCGGAGTAATTGTGGAAGGGTTACCGAAAGATATAGTGAAATAGTTTTGTAGATTTGTTTATTGAAATAATGAAGTAAAACTTACAAACAGGAAGAATAACTCTTAACATTTAAATGAGTTTTCCAAAAGGAAGTATTCCTTAACGCTTTTACCAAATATTTCTTAACTTTTCGCTTAAATTTACAACTCTCTTGCGTTTCTTTATCGCTTCTAACAGTTCTATCTACTCGTGAGCTCTTCCCACACTCAGACTCATTAATTCTAAACCAAACAAAACTCGAGCAATTTATGCAGAGCGACACATGGCTCGCATCCACTTGCCCATAAATTTGCAAAAGCTTTGCCCCACCCACATCCACATCCACTTCTTGTGCTCTTTGTCTATCTGTTCTTTTTTTTCGGGCCTAACCAAAATGTTCTGCGGCTAGCGCACACCCATTTGGGTGTTAATATTCCTCGCGGGAGAGAGAGAAAGAGAGTGTTGGAGTATCTATGTGCAGCCCAAAAGAACTCAATTGCAAATTGCAACGGCACTCAGGCATGCAATTTCCCAAACAACAAAACAGACGTTGACATACACACCCCCTTCCCACCCACACCTCCTTTTTCACCATGATAGCTTCCTGCAAGGCGCTAAGCTGTCAAATGTCGGACGTTGTCGTCCTCGCTTGTTGCCACCACAGCGACAGCAGCTGCTCTTGCAACAACTACTTTTAACTGGGGTTGCCATGCCATACCCAAACTTTTGTTGTCCGCAAAAGAAGGATATGTCGCGTGTCGCATGCTACTTTATGTGTGTGTGTGCCTGAACACAAAGCCAGTTGCGTTTCTCATGCCTCTCTCGCCGATTGCGGATTACTGATTAGTCCAATAAGTTGTAAAAAGTGTCGCGCGTTTGCGATTATCTCTACACTGGCTTTTGTTTCGATAACTTTTTGATTTATGACTGGCAATAAATGTTCAATGTGCACTTTATAATTATGTGGCGCCGCATGTTGTGCTGCAGCCCTACAATACAGGGATAAATATATATGTATGTACATATATAAAATGACTATTGCCAATGCCATATGTGCATAATTTTCGTGCACATAATTATGTGGGGTAATACATGAAAAAAATTAAATGGATTAAATTTGGGTTTAGCAACGTTGCAAACGACTAACAGATGCTCTTAAGAAGAAGGACTTATGAGAAGAAAAACTGTATAAAAATATAAAAACATGACAAATAATAATATTTTAAAGACAAACAATATCTTATTTTGGCAAATTTATTTATTTTAATATTAATCAACCTAACAACAAAATTTAAAATATTGAAATTAAGAGTTTTTGGGTTTGATTTTAATTAGTTTTTCTATTAGCAATATATAAAATCTGAGCAATTTAAAAATGTATTTGATTATTTTTATTAACTGTCAAACAGGCTTAAAAAAACAAAATAAAAATCCAATAATCTCTTTAACTCAATTTTTGTTACAACAATTTTTTTTTTTTTTTGCCTAATATATGCAACAGTTTTTTACACTTTATTCGATTTGTGAATGTTTTTTATCTCTGCTTGAAACTATTTTAAATGAATTGTCATGTGGCACACAGCAACAAAAAAGCGAAAGAATGGAACATAATGACAAAAACAACGAGAGCAACAAAAAAGCCATTTCGCATTGCAATTATGCATCTGAGCCGATAAACGATTGCAATTGGAAACTGCAGCTGTCAATATGGTAGGGAAGCGGGGGCCACATATCCCGCTGAGCATTAAAGTATGGAGCCATATTAAGCTGCAATTTATTTTGCAGCAGCATTTTCGCTCTTGTACTTATTTTGTTGCTCTCTCTTTTTGTTTTATGTTTTTCCACATATATTTGCCAGTTCGTTGGTCTTAATAATAATTTTATTATTACGAAAAAAATACATAATAATGCCTGTGTATGTGTGTATATATTAATATTGTGCGTTAATTTTATGGCCAGCTGGGCCGCATTACCAACGTCTGTTACGCCGGAACTTGGCACGAAAAACCAGAGAAAGAGAGGCACTGAGCCGTTTAATGGATGCTGGGCGTTATTAATGCACATGGGACAACGACAACATTGCGAACATTGTCCTCCAAATGGATATTCCCTACATTTTCAACTGCCTTAAAGTCGCACTATCTGCAAAGCATTTGCCTCAGGCCTGGTTTGGTTTTGTTCCACTGAACGTTAGTAGTGCCACTGGCTCTGTCCAGGCTTTAAAGGCAGTCAGCCAAGACCAAACTGTATGGAGCCCAGAGGACCCAAGCGGAGCGTACAACACTGACAGCTAAATGCGTTGCACTTATGCTTAAAACATGTCAGACGCCGTAGACAGCAGCACTCAAACCGACTAACACACAAACGCACAGACATAAGAACGGACGGACGGACGGACAGATGGAACGACAGATGCAATAGACTTCTACTGCTAAAGTGCGAATGTTATGGCCACAAAATGCAGTAGCTTAAAATGCTGCATTACTCTTTGGCGCATTCTATTTCAAACACATTTTCAGGTATTTTAATGCTTTCTTGCAACGTATGATGCTTATGCCTTGTTAAAGATTAGATAGTGAGACGGAATAATGTTGCGGCTTAGTAGGGATAAGTAACTTGGGCTTAAAACATATCAAAGTTTCAGAATATATGCATCAAAATAATATGTTAATATAAAATATTTAATGTCTTTTAATAGTTTCAAAAATATTAAGTATTTTCATTTAAGCTTATCAAAAATTCAGAAGTTGTCTTTAAAAAAACTTTAGATTTTTCACATTTAATATTTCAAATATAATTTTAAAACAAAGCCGTTTAAATCACAAACAGACAGAATATTTTCCTTGATCCTTTGTTTCCACACTTAACTCTTTTCTTAACTTCTTAACCTACTTTTCATAGTTTAATAGCCATTTGTGTTTATTGTCTTTGAACATCATAAGCTCAGTGCTCTCCAATATCTGCTGCACTTAATCAGAGTGTAAGCTGAGTAAAACTGTCAGCTTAACCATATTTTATGCATTGCTTTCAATAATTATGACATAATTTGTGAGCGCATAAAAATGTTGAGAGGCAAAAGTTTGTTAGCTTGTTATAGAATAATCGAAACGTTTAGTTGGATTTTTAGCTGCCTCGACAGCAATGCCATTAAGCATCTACTCCCTCCTAACCCTCTCTTCCCCTCTCTTTTACTTCTTCTTTCTCACTGTGTACTTCAACATGCTGGCGCTCTCACGCTGTGAAAAATTATAGCCATAATTTTTGGCCACTAACAAGGCAGTGGAGCCTGAAAACTCTCTGGTACTTTGGGTCTGGATCTGGGTCCGTTGATGTTGCCAGCATTTTGCAGCAGTTGGTTTTTTGTTGTTGTTGTTGGTGTTGTTGCATAGTTTTTGGCGCTTAATGCATATTTTAAACTGCTTTGGCAGGCGTCTACAGCCAAAGGAAAATGCGCATTTTTGGCTTATTGGCAAATTTATTTATTAAATTTTGCTACTGGCCAAAGCTGCCGCTTGGCTGCACTTCAATGTTGCTTGTTTGTTTAACTAACTAATTAAAAAGTTATATACTTTTTTTTTATTGTAGTGCATGGCGTATTTATGAGCTGCCGTTAGCCTCAAAGTATGCAATTAATTTACGAAAGTCAAGCAGCATCCAAAGCTGCAAGCTGAAAGAAGTCAACGCATAGAAGTATGCGCAAACACGCAAAATAATTGCATTGTTGCATTTGAGATTTCTTAGATGCGATTTCTTCTTCTTTTGCTTTAACGTTCATCCCTTTTCTGCCTTTATGGCAATCTGCCTAGTTATTTGCATTTGCTTTCGGGCATAACGATTTGCCCAACTAGTGCGCTTTGTGCAGCTGAAAGGTAAGAAAACATCGCATATAAATCAGTGCAGGCAGTGCAAAGAAATGAAAAGGATGGCAGAGAGAGAGAAAGACAAAGATGCCATCAAGCATTGCCTGGAGACGAGCCCGAAAGACAGTAAGAAAGTTAGAAAAAAAGGAGATAAAGTTGCCTTGGCAAAAATAGCTTTGCACAGCTTATAAATGTGAACAAGCAAAAAGACAGCTAAGAACAAATAAATGCGTTCAGCTTAAGGGCATAGTGTTGCTTGGATACCCTTACTGCAAGGGCTGTTGTTTATATAACAGCAGCTAAAACAGATTTAAAGATAATTGTTAAGGCATTTAAAAGGGATAGATGTCATGGAAAGATAATGAAAGATGTTAAGAAGAATTAAACATTTTCGAATTTCAAACTAAAAAGTTCACATGCTGCATTTTTGGTTACTTGACAGAATATTGTTTGCATAACTTTGAGCAGCAAAGAAAAGAATAAAATATATATAGAAACTCTCAGATAGTTTTGCATTTTAAAATGATTCTGCTTTCGATTAAGCTTTTAAGTTGAGTCCTTTTTTAGGCAAACAGTTATGAATGACATTAAATATTTGGCTTAGTAAGCTGTCCCAAAAAAAGACAACAACAAATGACTGGCATTTTTAGTATATGAACTAATTAGTTAAGACAACAAACAAAAGCAAATAATTGCCTAGATAAATGGGGCTTTAGTTGTTGCGAGTCGTCTAGCGTAACCTGGTGATAAAAGTTATAACAACACAACAAACATGAGAATTTATGATGTGACGACCCCCACCTCCCAACCTCTAACTCCACAGATTATGGGGGTAGACTATCAATAACCTTTACTGTGGCATATAAAAACCATAAAACTAATGCCACAGCCTGGGGAGCAAAAATGTCACGGGCTTAGCTGAGAGAGAAAGAAGTGTCCTGTGAAATTAATAACCTGGTTTACTTTTTTCCCTTTCCCTTCCTTTTTTTTCCGTATTGCGTATCCCTTTTTACGGGGTTTGTTGTGCACATGCTCGGGGATTTATTTGCCGGAAATAAATATTAGCCGCAGTCAAACACACTTAAGCCTATGTCGAGGCGACATCTCTTGGCCATTTATAGTTTTAACACAGGGTCTCTCGGTCTTTAACAAACCGGGGTTTTACACAGGCTTAGAACTTGCTTTACACGCACGTCGCACACAATGCTGTATATTACGTTGTTGTTTTCAACAGCCGCGTCCTTTCCCATAATTGATTTTGTATCGGCTGGCGAGGCAAGGGATGCTGCCCACACTCACACACACATAAGGTTACATCCATGTGTGCTAACTGCATTTTACGGATATTGAATTTCAAAGAGTTTCTATATGTTTTTAGGGCTGCCATCAATCTCGTCCAAGAGTAAATGAATTTTCATCTAAGATTACAATCCAGCAACTGTCAAATGCAGCCTCATAGTTGTTGAACATATTTAAGAGCCATGAAACTTCAACTCATAATCGAATTCAACTAAAATCAAATTTTCAAAAGAACAGAAGAAAAAAAAAACAAACATGAAGCTTAATATTAACTTACCCCAGGGTGAGTGCTTGTGAGTGTACCTGTGATGGACCTGCCATAGACCCGTTCTAGAAACCCCAAAAACCATTTTGTCTGAGCCAGCTCACATAAATGCAAAACAAGGGGCTAGTAAGGAGAGACAGAGAGAGTTGCTTGAGCTGTTAAGGGTAAAGAATGAAGGAAAGACAACGTAGTATTAAAATGTTGATTTTATATAATAATTATTGTTTGGTAGTTTTTTGGGCTGGACAAAAATAAGTATAGTAAGCATTTATAGTAAATTTTATAGCTAAAATAATTTTGTAAATGTTTCGTGATCCTTTACAAAAAAAGGAGAAAATAAATACTTATCCCCATAAAAAAATTTATATTATATTATAATATTATATATTTTATTTATGATTAAAGTATCAGCTGATATAAATGTTAAAAGAAATATAAGTTAAAATCCATTTGCTGCAAAATGTATGCCTCTTTTTATATCTGTAAGATTCTTAAGTTGTTAATAGTTAGCTATTTAAAAAAACCGAATTTTTTTTTTTATAAATGGATGAGTAATATAAATCCAAATTTCAACTCTTTAAGAAGAAATTGATACTAAGATATATATTTTTTTCGTGGTACTTAGCTTTTTCTACTCAAAATGTAGTTTAACCTTCTTAAAGTTGAAATACTCTTTAAAAGCCATCAGTCTATCATGTTATTTGAACATTTTATACTGTGTATTGTTCACGTCTTTGGAAAAAGGGTTTTCCATCTCTCCCTAATCCATCAAAATGTTTTGCCAAAGTGACTTTAATAAGTCTAAGTCGATAGCAAATGCGATGCATGATCGGTTTGGACTTAATGATAGATTTCCGATTGTTATTTTTTCTCATTTTACAATCATAATCCATCAATTTGGCGATGACTTCAGGGGCAGCCCTCGCTGTACGGCTGCTGTTGTGCTACTGCTGCTTGCAACCACCAAACAAAAGACCAAACAACAAAGAGCAAATTGAGTTGTTGTTGCTGTTGTTATTTGGTGCACAGACAACAGCAAACAGAAAACAGAAGCCTTTCGCCTGCGAGCATCAGGCAAGGAAAGGGAAATATGTTGCACAGGTTGCCATTGCCTACCAAAAAATCTCACTGTCCGTTGCAGTTACAGCACAGGCTGCCCCTTGCCCTTCATCACCCCCGTTTGGAGTTTGAAATAATTTACCTCACCCACAACTATGCAGCAAGAGGGTTGTAGTATGTACTAGTCAGAGGGGTGAAGGAGTAAAAGCGGCTTCATCAGCAATTTGAGCTACCGGCTGCTGATCTGTGCGAAAGTATAACAAATATTTATGCTTTGAGCTGTGTTATTAGATTTTAATTTCTTGCACCCATGGCAATGATAAAAGGTTTCACCCTTAAGGTACGACTTACATTCCCCCTTACCCCTGTTACCGTCTTTATAGTCTGCGTATAATGCGTGCGAATGTTTTGTACTTTACCAAAAAACGAAGGGTGGCAAGCTCCTTTTAAAGGCTGCCCCCCTTTCTGGGCTTTGTTGCAAGGTGTCATGGCCAGTAATTGAGTATGGTTTACACACGCTTGTGTGTGCCTCATCATTTTGGCATTTGCTGCATTTGCAACTTGCAAATATTTGTCTAACTGCCTTCGTTAGGGCGTATTTGATGCTTTCTATTCTATTGGACTATTTTTTTTTAGAGTGCTTGCCACAATGCAAATTTCTCTTTGGCACGTGATGAAAGTTCGAATGCATGGGAGAGGCTAGGCAGTGCCTGGTGAGGGGGGGGAGGTTACATACAGCAGCTGTTTCAACCACCCAACTTTTATACACATTCCATTTATACTTTTTATTTGAGGGTTGAGCTGACTGTAACAAAATGACGTTTACAAAATTACATTATTAGAAATTGATGGTTGCGTGGAGAGAAGGTTTTTTGTTCGAGTGAGGGAGTTTGTGGGTGTGTGTGTGTGTGTGTGCGGGTGTTGTCAGCAGTTTGCGCATTTTATTTTTTTCGTGTAGATGTAAAATTGTTAGTTTAAGGGGCGAAATGAAGTATGTGAGCTGTTGGCAAGTGGCATACCATTAAAAATAAAAGCTTAAAATGTGTCAGCAGCACTCTAATGAGCCTCTCAGTTGCACTCACTGTGAAGGGTGTGTGTGTGGGGTGGAATACCGTAACACCTACGCTTGCATGGCATTAGCTGAGGGAATTTTTAAATAATACACAAACCGCATTTCAACTGGTTTCGGTTCGTTGCCCAGTTGCCACAACTGCGCGACAGAGTAGAATAAACATAGAAAACTAACACAAAACCAACAAATGCAACTTCGTTTTGGGGCTGCAGCACGCACTCAGTCATACCCCTAGCCCCGACACGCCCCCTTCCCAGCTGCTCTCTTTGCCATTTATCCATTTCCATTTCACTTTGCAAAATGTTGCATAGTTTAAATATGCGTTTTCGCTTCGTAGCTTACTCGTATCGTCGTCTCTCGCTCTTTGTGGCATTTGCGTCCATTTTTAAATATTGCATACAAAAAAAAAACTCGGTTGACGGTGTAAATGATGCCCCAAAAAGCTTTTAAGCTCCATGGCTATAGGAGCTTCAAATACAGTTGAACGGGTAGAGAAGTTTCAAATGTTTGTTTGTTTTAAAGGGGATTTTAAAATGTTAAATGACAACGTGTGTTGTAACATTAAAGGCTTTAATAAAATGGAAAAGGTGTTATGGGTATGGTTTAGTTTTTGAAAAAGCATGTGATTTTTATGTATCTGACAATATGAACTACTGCCATATATCAACTTTTTACTTTAAATTAAACATCGTCTTTTAAAATACAAAAACTTAGTGCGTTTTTTAACCTTTATAATCTTTTTCAACCCGTCTTACCGAAACAAATTCAAGTTTGCTTCAATATTTATGCTTTAAGATCCCCTGAATACAAATATTTAACGATAACTTCATAAACTACACTCGCAACGTTCTGACACCATTCGATGTCTGCCTTTTCTCCATTTTTTTTATATTTGTGAGCATACAAAAACTGTAAAATGCAACCTATCTGGGCAATGGGCGCACACTCTTTAAAAATGGAGTAGCAAAAAACCTAGTCAAAAGGTATTACAGTTCTTTGTGTGTTAGTGAGTGGGTTTGGCGTTTTGCATTGCATAAATGTTGCTGTATTTGGCATAGATTTGCATGGCAATAACGAAGAGGAAAAGGGCTGCTATCGACTTGCAACATATTGCCAACGTTGCAAACGCCCAAAACTTCCTGTTTTTTATTTTGGTCAGTGCAGCAATAAAATTGAACGACGAAGCCAGACAGGCAGACAAAGAGGAAGTTGACTATTTGCATGAGTTAAACTATGTTTGGGGGGTTGCTGCTTGTGCATTGATAAAGAAGGACTTACGGCTTAGAGGTACAGGTGACGCTTTTGTTTGGTTAATTGTTTGTTTTTTATCATACATCTCGCTGTGACAAGAGACGACGACGATGGAGACGGAAAGATTTTCAGAGCAGCCGCACACTATTAATCAACTTGATTGAGTTTACTTAGCCCAAGGGAGAAACGGCACAACAGCCTCTATTGCCTCTACTGCCTGGCTGTCTTGTTTATAATTAATGTGCAACACGCTTTTGGGGGTGCCCCAGTGTCAGTGTGTGTGTGTGTGTCTATGCAAATCCCCCAGACGCGACTTGATCTCCTGTGCTCTACTGCTGCTGCTGCCGCTGCTAATGAAACGTCGTCAAGTTTTGACAACACCCAAAACTGCACAGACTCGTTGAAAGGCAATCTAAGTTGCAGCTAAACTTAATAAACACCCCCCAAAATTGCGAAACTGCAACGTTGCCTCGTCGTCCTTGTCGACGTCGTCGAAAAAGTTTTCATTAATCTTTTGCTCCCGTGCCAAACTTTAACTTTGAGCTTATCAAAATCGTTTGGCTCAACTGGGCGTCATTTACACGCTGGCCACAATTAAATTGAATTAAGTTGGCAGCACCGACAACAACAACAACAACAAAAGAAACGTAACAAAAGCCAAACGAATTACGCAGCACCTGAGCACAATGAAGAAAAAGTGCCTGGATCCTACTGCTACTTCTAAAAACTTCGTTTGCCGCTTGTCAAATTGATATTTGATTCATGACCAGCGCATTTGTCAAGTCATTCATCTTTTTCAGACCCAGCCAAAACGGCGGATGGTTAGGTTCTTACTGTATGGGTGGTTGTGGGCTGTGAGCTGTGGGGTGGCACACGTTTTTCTTTCGTGATGAATGGTCCATTGGTATGGAACGGCAGCCCTTTAGCTGTGATTTCTTGCTACGCCGCATTACTTTAGATTACGTTTAAGAGTAACTTAAGCAATGGCTACATGTGCTTTATAAACGGGGTGGCAACGCTAAAATGGAGCATTAAGAAAACCATATATTATAGACACATATATATATATATGAAGTACAGATGCATTAACTATAGCTATCAAATGTAATAATAAATTTCTATTGCAAACAATTTTTTACAATCATCTAATGTAATTTTGATTTCTTGATAATCGTTTGCCAACCCCAAAATTTTGTAAGAACCACTTTTCCTTTGACTTTTCCAAAGTCCTTTCCTATAAGGGATGTTGCTTATTAAAGGTCATTGATTGTCAAAATTAGATTTGCTTTCATTTGAAGCGGAAATAATGTTAAGAACACGTGTTTTCGGTCACCCCCCAAACTCAAAAAGATGAATGATAAATGGGGAACAAATTTTGTAAAAAATAGAGAGTAGCTTAGAAGGTAGAGCAACTTGATGTCGGCTTAAAACTTCGTCTATTTGCTGTTCGCTATTCCCGAAATACCACAACAGCTAAATTCATGTTGATTTCACTTAAGTGTAAGCCGCAAACCCTAAACATATTAGGCGCTTTGAGCAGTTCCCAAAAGGCGCCGCGTCGACTTGGTCGTCAACGCTTATGCCGCATCATCATCATCAACCAATTCCAGTGCCAGCCAGGTCAACTCCTGCAGCGACTTATTTGCTAGCAGGCTCACGTAACTTGTGCTGTGGTGAGCAGCGAAAAACGCAAAAACTTTTAGTCGCATAGGCTTATATATTTCATTTTGGCACGATTTGTCAAGTCAGCGGAAATCGTGCAATGCCTATCAGCGTGGCATAAAATTGATAAATTACTTTGCGTGCCGCACACACAACTACAACTAGAACAACTACACACAAATAGTGCACAGAAACTTATGAAATTCTTTTGAAAAAAAAAGTATAAGACTCGAGTTGGCTATTTGTGTTTAGTTTGCCTTGATTTGTGGCCAATTGAAACGCCAACTTGCGTTTCGTTTCCTTTTGGGGACACGAAACTTTAACTTCTGTTATATGTATATAAACTGTGAAGCTTGTTAGTTTTGGCAAATTGTAGTGCAAATACTTTTTTGCTTGGCCATTTAAAACTGTTGGTCGGGTTAATTAACGGCATTCTATTTGGGGTTTTTGTCTAGCGCAAATAGTCAACAATTTTCGGCATTTCCTCTTTATCCAATCCCCCTTTCTCCGGCGCCATGCAAAACCAAATAAACATTAGCGTAACGCCTGGTGGAATGTTCAAGTTTCGCTTGTTTAGATAAGGCACTTAAGTTTGAAAGGAAAAGAGCGAAAGAGAAAGTAAAAGTTGGAGAATTTGTTCATTAAATTGGTTAATCGAAGGTTTATTGAGTCAATTAAAGACCATTTGTTGGGGCTAAAGTAATGGTTAGTAATAAAAGCAAAAAACACCAGGTCAAATAAAAAAATATCCTCAATTGCCTTATTGTCGATTTTATTCAAAAAAGTCTGTTAAAGAATCATTTACACAAAGTTTTTTTTTTAACTTTAAGTAAATAAAACTTACTTCAACAAGCTCTAATTGTCGCCTTCTCACAGTCCACATCAAATCTTATTTGGTTTCTACAAACCCACACCCAAAGAAATATGTAGATATTCCCATCGAGCTAGCCAACAATTTTGCTTATTTGTCGCTTTGTGTTTGGTTCGTGTTAAAAAATAATTTCCCCTGATAATTTGGCAGCACGCATGGGAACTAAGTCCTGTCTCTCATGCCAACAAACAACGCCCACTGCTAAAAGCAGTCAAAGTTTGAGTTGGAAAAGTTTTGGCACAAGTTTTTTTTTGTTTTGCTTCGTCTGTTTTGACAGTAGGCCGAAAAACTTTTGTTGTTTTTGGGCTCATTGTTTATTTTTTTTAATGCAAACGGTCGTGTGTTGATTTAATTGAGCTAAATGTGTTATTGGGCCATCAGCATAATTGGCCACGACAGGGCTAAGTTTTTTTGTTCAGATTTGCAACGGGGTGGGGAGGCAGTGAAGGCACAGAGTTAATTATTTGCCCTCAGCTCGTGTGTCGCACGAAAGCTGCTTATAAATTGTGCGCCCCTAAAAGTATGCAATGAAATATTTGTAGCCCAGCCAATTGACTACGTGTGCAAACAGGCAAAGTGTTGGCGGGGGACGGACACACACAGAGTTCGGCATTGATATTAATTTTACATTTTGCGGCAAACGCACAAAAAATAATAATAAATAAAAGTATCGCTTAAATTGTTTATACAACCCAGCACAATGTGCTGCGAATACATTTGTGTGTGTATGTTTTCCCATTCAAAGAGTCTCTCTCTGTCACTCTGTCCGATCCTTCGTTAGGCTTAAGCCCCGGAACGTGACCCGGACAGGCGGTACATTGTTTGTTTAACTGTTGTTATTATTCCCTTTCAATATTTGTGTGGGCGTTTTTGGGTAAATTGAAGCGCTGCCTGGTTTTCCTGTTTGGGTTTCTGAATTCGAACTCTCATCATTGTCCCGGGCTCTGTTTGAGTTGCTGACCCGTTACTACCCCACCTCCCCAATTCCCTTATATGTGTGTATGCTCTGTTTTGCTGTGTTGCTTTTTGCTTTGCTGTCTGGCAAAAAAATTGAAAAATTCGTTAAGCTCTAGCGGCAGGTTGGAGTCTTTTTTTATTTGGGGATATTTTCGAGCTACTCTACTACTCTGCTCTGCCAGCGCCTATTTGTGTAAACAAGTGAAAGTGATTTATGCATATAAAAACTCCCACCGACCTGTCACATAGAGACCCTGCCCTGCCCTGCCTCCTTTTTCATGTAGCTGTTGACTCAGGCGTATGATTGTTTTGGAGTGCCTGGATTTATGTCTCCAACACAGGCATATTGATATAGATTTCCATATATACATATCAAACGAAGTGCTCTAGGTGTGAGTGTGTGTGTATGTGTGCTGATTTAAATAAACATTCGAAAATTGAAATATAAAATTCGCATGATTTTTTAATACCTAAAAATGTATCAAGAAGCATTAAAAATCATTTAACGTTTGAATGAGCATGAAAATATTTTTAAACTTTGCAAAATGAGGAATATGTTAGTGAATATAATAAAATATTTCTGGAAGCAATACTTTTTAAAGTATCATGCATAAAGATGTTATTGAAATATAACAAACGAATGAAAGCTGAATCGTTTCTAGAATTTAAACAATATATTGAGGCCCTGAATTAAATAAGTGTTTAAATTCTATCAACTCAAAATTATGATTAATCACTTTATTCAATACATTTATACACCACAAGACGCACTTCGTTTCATAATAAGCCCTTTGATTAGCTCCACCAACAAGAAACACACAAAAAACACCCCACTTGAGCATCAAGTATGTAAAACGTTTCGTTTATTCTCCTGCTCTATGTGAGTATGTACTCATAATATCCGTAAACTCATTCAAAGTAATCAAGTATCCACTCGCACAAAGCGCTGGTCAAACAAAATTGCGCTGGCCCTTTATGCCGTGTCCCCAAATTAATTTAACGCCCAAGTGGGGTAAGGTAAGAGAGCTTACCCCCAAAATCTACTTCAGCTGCAACACTCATATGCCTGAGCTGAGCTCAGCTCTCTCATTCTCCCTGTCTCTCTGTTGGCCACAAAGTCCTCGTTGCCAAGCGAACATTATAATAAAATTAATCTCCATTTGTTGAAGGGTCGCAGTCGTTGACGTTGGTGGTCGCCGTCGCTTTATTAGCGTCCAAAAAGCTACTGGAGCCAAAAAGTGGCAATTATTCATTTTATGAGCTTGGTCTTCTGTGTTTGGGGCGTCGAGCATGTGAGCCATAAAAATTAAAAATTAGCTCCAGCTATAAGAGGGATTATATAACACGCATTTGATGTAGTCAACTGGGGACGACGTTGTCGTTGTCGCCAACCCCTTTTTCGTAACGTAAAAGTCAAGAAAATGAATATTTATGCGACACACACACACACACACAAAGTAAAAGTCCCCCTGGACGTGGATTTACAGCACCCAGTTACGACTGCAGGCGAGAGGGAGAGAGAATGGGCGACTGTAAAGCTTGTGGCATTGTTATAACAAGCACATGTCAAAATTTTCATAACACACACGCTAAAAACCTTTTCCCATATTCGTGAATGGATCAAAGAGGAAAAGCGGCTCAAAAAGGGGCTTTTGCTAGTTTGCGAGCTGTGGGGTTAGGTGTGACTATCAGGAGAAAAGGAAAATGCAATTTTAAATGGCTTTCCCGGGGCAAGCTTTGTTTGTTGGGGCTACTCAAAAATTAAATCCAATTATCAGTTTAAGGCCACTCGCAGACCCCAACGGGAGTTAAACTTGCAAATGCAGCCAGACATGTGTGTGTGTGTGTGTGTGGCGACCAAAAGCACAACAACAACACGTATTAGCAACAACAGCAGCCAAAGAAGTTTGTAATGTGCAACAAAGTTTCGTTTTTAATGAGAAACTTTTGTTTATGCAACCCTGTTAAGGGACGTCCAGTGTTGCAAAACTTTGCTACCCTGCCAAAACCACATGCAAAACTCAACCAAAAAACAATGTACAAACCAGACTTAAAGATGTATGCAACAGTGAGTTGTTATTAAGCAAGTTTTCTTTTTTTCTAATCGTTATGCTTACTCAAGTATTTAGGGATTAGTCTGTGCCATCTGTTTTCTCTGGCCAGTGTTGTTAAGTAGTTTTAAATACACTTTACACTCTGGAGTTCCTAATGTGTGTGCTTTTTGGCCAGGGATTTGCATTTTCAAATACTTCCTGCTTGGATAAATTTATTGCCCAGACTTTGCGCAAATTTGTTGTCAGTCGTCTTAAAGTGTCTACGAACTTAGATTTCCATGTCCATGGCAATCAGTTGGCTGTCTGCATTTAACCAAAACCAAAAGAAAAGCATCTGCAATTTGCCAGACAGCCAGGTAGCTCAAGGATTTCTACAATTTGTTGCCAGTTTAAGCAATTTGTTTGGCCTTTAGCAAGAAATTCTTTGCAGAGCTTAGGCCAACAAATATGTGCCATGTATTTGTGAATTGTATTGCTTATTTTGCTTAGCTAAGCCTGACCTTAGGGTCACACACATGGCCCCAAAAAATATTACCATATAAGTGGGCCTCTGGGCAAGTTGAACCCTAAAAAAAGTTTCAAGTTTGAGCTAAAAAAAATGCTAGAAATGTAAATAAAATCAAGAACGGAAGGCAAGCAACGAAAAAAAAGGACAAAATAGCCAAGAAAATAAGTTAGAAAGCAGAAGGTGCCGAGCGACAATAAGAGAAACAGACAACAAACAACAATGCTACAGGAAAAATATCATTCTAAAACGCTTGACAGCCACTTACACATGTCAAATGCAAAAGGATAACGAGCAAAACGGATATTAGAGTATTACCCAGGATGTGATCTTTGTGTGTGGGTTGACATGGTCTGCTTTTCTCCATACCATCCTTTCTAACCTTTTTATTTAATGCGGAAATGGAATTTGAGGCAAACCAGTTACCATAGCTTTAAAATTTTGCTAGGTTCTTGTTTAGTTGAAATTAACTTTTTGGCCAAGTCAATTAGGTTTGGCCACATTGTAAACTTGCGGCTAATTACCTAAAGCCTCGTTAGCTTGTTGTTGGTAACTTAAGCGGCCTCTAATACTTCATCTCTTGGCACTTGCTTAGGCCATCCACTAATTAGCTTGTTATTCTTTTTCCTCCATATTCAAATGAGCCTTAATTAGCTTTTGTATTTATATACAAATACACGCATTCATTATATAATAATGTGCTGAACTTATCTTTCTCTTTGCATTGCAGGTAAGCCGATTTCGAGACGTTGCCCATTGAACTATTGAGTGCTGCTGCTGCTGCTGCTCCTGTTTGTCTGTCCTTGTCGATAAGGATAAGGTCGTAAGTAGCTTAACCATGGCAAGCAGGCAGGCTGGCAAGCAGGCAACAACAAAGTACTCGACTTGAAATTTAATACACCTTCCGTAATTGCCGCTGCATATGGAAAATATTTTAAGCTTAATATGCTAACCGAAATTAACACTTGATATTAAATTAAAATTATACATGTATGTACTAACACGTTGGAATTTGCTTTTTAATTTAGTTGGGCTAATAGCATTGGGGACTTAAAAATAAAATTGGGGAGCGATATAGGCAAGAAAATACTTTTAATTTTGTTTAGATGAGAACAGCGAGATTGGAAGGTAGGTATAAGTAGTTAATTGCAGAATGAATTATATTTATTGTTTTTTAGTAATTTAAAATCCATACATGTTTAGCAATAAAAAGTTTTGAACAAAAATTTGTAATATTAATTCAAAATTTTTAAGCGTTCTTATTATTTTTTCCAATAATTTTTATTTTATTATTTTATTTTAATAAATTAAATCTAGTATACAATACTAAACCTAATAATAATTTTAACGAGCTCTAGCTGCTAGGGTCTTCGACTGCTTTTTCCAATAAAATGTATCAATAAGTAGTAGAACTAAAGAAAAACTTGACATGCTGATATTGTTTTGATAAATATTATAGGAATATATGTGAATTGATTTCGGTATAAATAGTTAATAATCTCCATCAACATTTTGTTAACCCATTTGCATATGCACATTTATGCAGCTTAAGGCTATGCTATATTTAATACTATGCAAGGACACACCTGAGCCCTGAGCCGCATATGCATTATCGTCTCATTAAGCTTGACTGTGTTCCACTCATTAAATTTATACATATTTAATTGACTTTATGACCAGGCGCAGACACCACACCCACACCCACCAACAGACTGAGACGAGAGTGACGAGTGACGCAATAGTGGGCAAGACCAATGGCGCCATGAGGCAGCATTCTACCCTAGTTAGCGGATCATATAAATAACAACAAGAGCAAAAAAAAAAGAATGCTTGCAACATGCTCTTGCATAAAGGCTTTAACAATAATGCTGCTGCTGCCGCTGCCTGTCTGGCATGATGAGGCTCATAATTATGTGACATGCGAGCGCGTAGCATAAAAAATATATATATACATATTTTAAAAATACAAGTAGTAGTAAGAGTAGTGGGTGGGTTGCGGGGTGCTGCTGTGGTGAAGAAAACTGTCAACGCGCTTGAGCACGTCGATACCGCAACGCGTTGCTCTTGGCAACAATGTTGCTAACGACGCATGATAAAAAACGTACATATTTGTTGCAGTCTTCTCAACACTTTGTTGTCATCATATGGGAAATTCTTCTTTTATTGATGTTCCTGGGAACGGTTTAATAAGTACTATGTGTGATTTGTGGTCGCGTGCACAAAAGTTTGTTTGTTACCAAGAACTTCCAATTAACACTATAAGCAAGGGTTATCCTTTGGAGTAACTTTAAAATGAATATGAAATGATTATCAAGTACTAACGAGGAACTGTAAATTACTTGCTGCGGTAGCTGCCACATGCTTATGTTGTGACACTTTTCCCGGTTTCCTTCCGCATGTGATCAGTCAAAAGTTTTTCCTGTTTCCTCTGCCCCACGCCTTCTGCTTTGTATACACTTTTTTTGCAATTAATTATGAGGCAAGCCGACATTTTTCCATGGCACGTTTTAACATGTCGCTATTTTATATAATTTATTTTTAGTGCCAGCGCCAGTTGCATGCTCCCTATTTTGTCTTCGACACTTTGGCGGCGTTGAACTTGACGCAATTTATTTTGTCAAAAGATGCGGAGGCAGGCATCAGACAAGGCGGCACGCCTAGTTGCATGTTGTCGCACATGTGCCTCATAACATTTTGCTTATAAGAATAGCAGCAGAAACACACTCATCTCTATAATATGTGGTAAGGGAATACCCATAAAACCTATGCCTTGAAAAGTTCAAGGTTTTTTAATTGGTCCCCAGCACAAAAGAATACTTTACAGTCTGTCTGAAAATAAAATTAACACTCAATTGTGATCGAAATTATTCTTAAAAGTAATAATCACTTAAATATAAAAGTATTAAATCTAAAGTTCCTTTCAGCTCTCCCCAATTTCCAAGTGTTTATTAGCTTTCAATATTGCTTCGCTTTTGCATTGCAGTCTGAAGTTTGTTGACTTCTAATCTCAAAGTTGAATGTTTATTTAAAATTTCATTTTTCAAGTGCCTCTTCGGCTGTCCTCTATAAATAGTTTCTTGTGTGGGGCCCCTCCTTTATTTGATATTTTTCGGTTGCCGCATTTTACTCTTTATGAAATTATTTTGTTTGTCTTTGTAGTTGTTGTTGTTGTTGTTAATTAACATGAGTAGTTTACTTAATTAAGCGTGAACTGTGGCACACAGGCAGAGTTTTGTTTATGTCTGCGCTCCGCTGAGAGTTAAGTGTCAAATCGGGGTAGTTTAAGAGCATACGGGGGGTGCGGCGGGGGTTGGAGTATCATTACTTGTGCATCTGGTGTAATAAGCATTTAGATATTCATAAGTTTAGTACACGATTAGTGCAATAGATGGCGCCGCTTTTACGCCACATTAACTGCAATTAGTCTTCATCAGGTCAAAATGACAACAAAACAACAACAACATCAGCAGTGTGGCAAGTGCAACAGCAATTTGCAATTTGCTTCTAAAAGAAAAAAAAAAAAAGAAACTAAATTTGCAAGTATGCGCCGTTGAACCTCGAACCATACTAAAAGTGAACTTCAGTTCAGCAGCCACATTGACATTCAGGCCACTTAGTTGCCATGTCGTCCGTTCCTCCTGTGGTTCAATGTCGTCTCTGTGCCCATGAGGCAGGGTGGAGAGGGGTGTGTATATGGGGTTAGCTACTTGACGCCGTCGCTTGTCAACTGGCAAAATTGTTTGTAAAAATAGCGTGTGGCAATAGCATAAAACAGCAGCAAGCAACAACCAGCAGTAAGCAGGCGATGGCGGGAGGCACTGTGGGTAGCAAATACTCTAGTTGCATGTAGTTCCAATGTTGTGAAACATGCTGCATATATTTAGATATTGTCAATGCGTCGTCTATTCTCCAGTGGCATAGCCAAAAAGGGGGACAAAGGGTGTGTACGTTCTGTCTTCCCTTCCTCGTCTCTCTATTTTGATGGACATTTCTTGTCAATGCTGATTAGCTGACAGAGAAACGTGTAGTTCCTGACACAAGCTCAAGCATCCGCTTTAATAAGCAATGCGAAAAAAAATATTATCTCCATGAGGGGGAAAAAAATATTAAGCGGTTAGAAGGTAGAAAAATTGTGTTAGATAAATCGATATGAAAATTTTAAAATGTTTACTTAATTTATAATATTTATATTTCAATGGTTAAAGGATTTAAGCTAAGAAAGTAGCTTCTTCAAGGCTTAAACAATTAAAGCCAATAATCTTGTTTATTTCACCCTTTTTTAGGTACCACGCCTATGCTCAGTACCATGACTTTGCAGTGTGCATAGTATTTGCACCAGCACTGTAGCTCTCTACAGAGTTTCTATGACTTTGCATGTTGCCCAGCAAACGTTGTTGCACGTGGTTGTTGGCCAGAGTTTTAGTTTTGAATTTGTTTCCATATATTTACTTCTAATGGTTACAACGCTAATTTTACGCTGGCTTGACAGTTGACTGCACAGGCAGGACGCAAAGGATACCCAACTACCGAAGGATTAAAGCTTAAGTTGCAGTTAGTAATTTTCTAGCAAAACGTTTAACTTGAGCTTAAATTGAGAGATTTCTGCACTTGTTTATGTTTCCTATTAAATTTAATACTCTTTCCATAGTTTTTTCGCTTGCTTGAATTGTAAATTAATTTTGTGAAACACACGTATTTGCATTGCATTTCAAATTGAAACTGAAAACTTTTCACATCGCTGCTTTTGAGATATTGTGTTTCACATTAAGGTTGTTGCTTGGCCATTGTGTTTGCCCTGCTGAGTGGGTGGTGATGTTGGTGGTCCCATATGAAGAACGTTTTTCTCTCTCTATACAACAACAACTATGCATTGTTCTTTAAGCTTGTTGTTTGTTGTTGTAATGTTAATGCTTTCTTCATGACTTTCCTTGGTGCTTTGCTTTGCTTTCCTTTTATTGTTTTGGGGATACTTTGCTGCTGTTGGCATCTGGCAGACGATGCGTTGTTGGGCTCCCCCTTTTTTTTTCTTCAACAATCTAATTGTTTATTTTGTAATTTAAATATTTTTTTGTTGTGTAGTAAAACTGCCAGATTTTATATGTAGGGTTGAGTAATTGAAAATAGCTCGTATTGTTTTAAGGCGTGGGTGTAGAATCTTTATTCAAATGTTATTCAGATGCTTTTTACAACATTTTCACTAAGCTAACTTAATCCATTTCCGTTTTTATAAGAATTCGAAACACACTTTGAATATGCTTTCGGTTTTTTTTTTGGCGTCTGTTGCCTCGAAAATGTTGCACCCCAAGTTCGAAAATGTTGCCAAGCATTTTCAAACCAAAAATAGATTCTCCAACGGGCGCGAGAGATTCGTGAAAAGTTCGGAATTCTCTTTTCCTCAGTCTGTTGCTGATCGCACGCATGTCGAGAGTCTTCTTGCGCCAAGTCGAGGAAAAATCGGATAAAAATACCAAATAGAAAAGTGTGCCCTTTCTCTCTCTCTCTCACCGTTTCCCCTACCGTCCGCCTCATTGCGTGTACGCGAGTTCGGTTCATTGAAATGCGCGTGGTCGTTGCCATTGCTTTTTAATGAATTAATTGCCGGTTTGCTTTTGTTGTGCTTGGTGCTATCTAAAAAAAAAAAAATAGGAAGAAAAGTCGAAAAAAAATGTAGTGCAGCAAATGGTTTAATCAAGTGGAATTTATGTGCTTCAAAAAGTGCAGTTAATTAAGTGTAAATACCAAACCATTCAAAATTGAATGCATTCTATTAGGGGGAGGAGTCACACCACCCACACACATACATACATACAACTTCTTGTCAACACAATGAAAGCATGTTGAAAATACAAGAAATTAAAAAAAAAAAGAATTATGAAATGAGATTTATGATGAGATAAATAGCATTGCGGTCATTAATAAATCACTTTAAGCAGCTCGCACTCGTGCCAGCTATAAACGAATCGGGCATTCATTAAATTCAATTTAAATCATGCGGTAACAGCAAAAAAGCAATACCAGCTTAAACCCTGTGGAGTGGCTAATAGACCCGGATACACAGCGTGTTAATTGCGTTTCCATAATAAACTATAGTTTATGCCTTGCAAATGTTAATTACTCTCGATGGTTGCAAATTATTTAAAACACATTCAATTTTAATGCAATTAAGAGCAGCAACATTTTTTTTGTTTTTGTTTTTTTTCAAACGAAATTTATTTAATTTTGTCAACGTTAAAAGAAATAAACAAACAAAAAACAATAAATAATAAATTTAATAACAAAGTTAAAGATTTTTTTAAAATTTAAAAGTAGGCCAAACCAATTCATTGTTTTTTATTGTGTTAAAGCAACAAATAATTAAACATATTTAATACAAACTTTTTATATTAAAAGCTTTTGAGTTTTTAATTAATACTTTTAGTTTTGTCATGCAGAAAAAAATTTGTTTATCAAATTTAGCTTTGCCTCAAACTGTAGCAAAAAATTATGCCAAACGGAGATTTTTTTTTAACCATTTCATAATTTGTGTTTATGTCAAATTAAAAATCGAAACATAAATTTATGTATTCCTTTTTCCCCACTTTTGTTCTTAGCACTTTATAGCCAAACTTTCTGCACAAGGTCATGATTGAGCTTTCCCTTATTTATTATTGCATTTACAACAAATCTCACTTAGGCCTCAAGGCTCTAATTATTTATGATTTCTTTCATATTACCCGCATAATGTGGCAATTTGCGAGCAGCAACAACAATCGTTACCCCAAAAAAAGAAACCCTTTTTTACTTCGCAGCACTACAAATGAAGCCATTAGCTACGCGTGCTTTCTTTTTCTTGACTTACCATTATTCCTTTTCGGCTGCCATTAAAGCTTTTATCACATTGTGTTGTGTTTGATTTTTTCACAAGCTGCTTTAAATTTGCTTGCAGGTTGGAGCCATAGGGGGGTAAAAAATGCTTAGAGAGGCGGGCGCCGAACTTGGCAGTTTATTTTTGTTCTTTTTGTGCAGCCTGTGGCAAACTTTGATTGTTTCCGGTTGGCTTTTGCTTTCATTTGTGGCACACGTTGCGTATGCGTAATGCCAGCATGTTAAAAGGGTTGCATACGCCACCCACTCCATGTAACACCTTTTGTAGAAGTGAGGGGGTTGGGGGCGTAGCGCAAAACAACGTCAATTGCAGGTGACTCATGGCCGTTAACTTGGCCCAGGCACGCAATAGCGTTAACAGCTGTTAACAGCATGCCATTCGTGCGCCATCATAATAATAATAAGTAAAAAGCCAAGCGTAAAGTCGACGTCCAACCCCCTGATTTGTTGGCGCTCGGCGCTTAGCGGTAATTAAATAAACGCGCTGTTACCCCCCAAAAAAAAACATGAGACGAAACTTTTGCTTGCCAAAAAATGTGTTGCCGCATAATTAATTGAAAACATAATTAAAAAACAGCACAGCAACAAAACAACAAAGCAACAAAAAGAACAAGTAAGAAAGAAAGTTTGAAAATGCTTTTGAAGCTCACCTTTCAATGTTGTCCCTTTTTTGGTTTCATTTTCGGGTCAGTTTATTGGAAATTTAATGCCTGGCTGCTTTAGTGTCAATTTTCTCAGCCGCTTAAATTGAATTTAGCCGCTATTTTCGGTTCAACTTATCGATTTGGGCAGCGAGAAGGGAGATTTGGCGACCCAAGAGTCCTTTCGTAATTGTTCAATATTATTCAGTGTGTGTAGGCTGACAGCAAACACACTCACACACACACCCACGCACACACTCATACGCCACGTACTGTTAGCAACAGCTGTGTTCAATTGCCCGTGTGCCCATTGACTTGGTCTCTCACACACACACACACACATATCCTGTCCGTATGTTTGTCCTGCGGCTGTGCGGTCAGCCTCAATGGGCATTTGGCAAACTGCGCTCTGGTCAACCGGTCAACTGGTCAAATGGTCAACTCGGCTTTTTTTTTTTTTGTTCAGTGCAGATTTTATGCAAAATTAGTCAGACAACTCAGGCATTGGGCAATTAGTTTAATGCAGAGAGCAAAGCAATGAATATCTCGGTCAAATCACTTCATTCATGTGGCATATAAAGTGTTCGATTAAGGATTAACAGTGGTTAAGCCATTTGATGTTAATGGCAGCCAAAATAGTTTACTCAGAAAGTAATATAAATAAATGGTGTATTTCACGGTTCTGGCATTTCGTTTAAGTTCTTTACCAAATTCTTTTCATGCCTTAAATCTATAAAATCTTGATCATGTTAAAGCATTTGTTTATCTTGTTAGAGGATTATGTTTACACATATGTTGGCAGTTTTTTTTTTGTGTTTGGGTAGGTTTTTGCCTGGCTTACTGCATTCAATTATCTTGAGTTTTGTCCTTTTGGCCCCGCCACTAATTCGAGCACTTAGCCTCAGCTGGGGCCATCCCACTGAGGAGGACTATCCAAATGCCATAAAATGCCCAAGGCACTTGCACACAGCAACAACGTCAGAGACCCGAAAAAGTTTTTGCCTAACTTTCCTTTGACTGGGTATCATTTTTTTGGGTTTTGTTTTTGGGCTTTTTGTTTTTTTCGCTCAACAAACTTTCTTTTCTTTCTTTTTTTGGCATCTTTGATGAGTCGGGCGCCGCAAGTAGGTCATATACATTTTTGATGAGTTGTCATTATTAAATGCGACAAACTGTTCAGCACTCCCCCGCGATCTCCGCGCTGTCATGGCAATCATAAGGGCGGCGTCAACACAGGAAACAGTGCCTGCCAAAAAACACAAACTTTTTGCCTACTAAAAATATATGAATGTATATAAATTATTTATGTGACAGTTGACAGGAAACGTTTTTTCTTTCTTTCGATTTTGTTTACTATCAGCAAAAATAATTTATATACATTTTGATATTTTCTGTTTTTTTTTTTTTTTACTATTGCAAATGTCGGCCTCAATATTTATTTATTTTTATTTGCGGGAGTTGCTTCAACTTTTTTCGTTGTCTAGTTTTTATGAGACGAAATAAATGAAATGAGGCGAAACACATTGAGTTGCTTGCTCGCCATTAATTGTGACAAAAATTGTTATCAATTAAATGGAATGAACACAGAAAACAAAATAAACATCGCATGTGGTCCGTCTGTCAGTGTCTGTGTTTTGTTTCATTTCTCCCACTTTCAACACACACTTTTGCTTTTCTTTTGTGTGTAGGCCCAAGTGGGCGTCAGAATTGCTACAATAAATTTGTCTATTTTGTCCACTTGACACACCTACGTTCGGCCAGTGGAGCAGACGCTAGTTAGCTGCTGCAAATGGGGGGTTAGACAGTGGCAATCGGGTGCCAAAGTTTATTGGCTTTTGTTTATGTATGTATATATAGATATGTAGAAAGTGGGGTGTGGCGGGTCTTTAAATTTTTAGGACGATCATAAAGTGGAATTAAATTGAAAACTAGGAGATTAAAGAGAACTGAATAATAGGTCTTGGGGCAAATTTATAAGGCTTAAGAATGTGATGAAATTAACAAAAAAGTAGATGATATAAAAACACTTTTATTATCAAAAGGATTTATAATAAATGAATTAACAGCCAAAAACAGCTCGGAAGTCAGAAATATCTTGTTCTATAATATTTTAAATATAAATAAAAATCCAGTTTTATTATTTCGATTTGTGAGCTTAAAGTATTTAAATTTTCGTTTTTATTTTTGAAATTTTCAGGTAGCAATAAAGTCTATCAATAATATGAAAATAAGTTCCTCAGTTAATCTATCAACGGAAGATTAGATCCCAAATAGTTTTATAGTTCATTAAATGAGTGTGAGGCTGAATGTTTATACACAATCCATTCAACGTTTTATGGCATTTCTACATCAATGAGTTCAACCCAATTTATGTCACATGCCACAAGGTGTTGATGTTGCTGTTGTTTGGGGCACAAAGCTATGACAGTTGCCTGACACCCTAAACTCAACTCGAACAGAGCCAAACTGGACCTTCTCCTACTCTAAGCACATGACAACTGGGTTGATTGCGCACATCAACACGTTGCCAATCAGCCCAGCTTCACATCATCAAAGCATCAAACCCCAACAACCCATCTCTCTTTAGGCTGCTGTCTTCTAATGAAATCAAAGTCATGGCATCAAAAGGTGCCATAGATTGTTGTGACATTGCTTTCAAGTGTCAATTGGCAGAGATTTTTTCCTTCATTCACTTTGAGCAAATCGAATTGTGAGCGATGTTTGGACAAATGCGATAAAAGTCGATAATACAATCAAATTTAATGAGCTTGGTTGGAGAAGAATAAGCCAAAGCCCATAATCGAGGGTGTCTTCTCTTACTTTGTGACTTACTTATCAAAGCAATTTTTGGAGCTTAGGCCCAACAGGTTGTCAATGGTTTTTGTACTAAGCTTATCGATTACACTAGGCAACAAACATGTTAAAAATGTATAAATGAGCAAAGTCACTTTTTAAGGTTATTAAACACACCTGAATGCGTCTTGGGGCTCGTTTCAAAAGCTGCTTAAAGTTACTGGCAACCAAAAGATAAAATACATTTATGTATCGACCTTTTTTAACTGCTGGCTGTCGTTCGATTTAACATAAATTTGGTTGTGTTAAGAGCTCGCATCACTTTTGCCACCTGACGCTGTAGATTGTAACTGTACATATGTATGTATTTATAGCTGCCACATGCAAATTCCAATAAACTAAAGTACCCAACTCGCGACATTTGATAAAGAAGAAAAAGAAAGAAAGAACGAGAAAAGAACAGCAAGGATGAGAAACAACCCCCCAGTGGCATTTTTCGTTCACATTTCTGACAAGCTATAAAATTTTTATCAGCATTACTTTTATTTTGACATTTTACTGACATTTCACAAAAGTACTTGAAGCAGCCAACAAACGCCGCCAGACACCAAGAAACTTCTACCCTCAACTCAAATGCAGACAGAGAAGAGCAGAGAGTGAGTGCAAAACGTTGGGCGTTGAGCTTCCTGGCTGGTACAAATAAGTGGGCGTGTAGCAAATTTTGTGTTTGGCAAGCGCTTTTTCATTTACCAAATGCCTGTTTGACCTTTTTTTGCCTAGACCAAATTGATTTCCAGCACGATTTGTCAACCCCTTTTGCCAACAAAACTAAACTAAAAAATTTGTATCCAACCAGGCCAAAACGAAAATTGTTTACGTTTACGAAAAATCTGTAGTGAACACTGTCG
This sequence comes from Scaptomyza pallida, assembly GCA_018152965.1. NCBI lineage: Eukaryota > Metazoa > Arthropoda > Insecta > Diptera > Drosophilidae > Scaptomyza > Scaptomyza pallida. The sequence continues at coordinate 342,557 of JAECXP010000116.1, forward strand.
CTGACAAGGGTGTCAGCTCCAATTATGCATGAGCCGGGCCAGCCAACAAATAACAACAACGGGAGCTGCCAACCTGTTGTTTGTTGTTTGACCCACTCTGCTGCAAGGCACTTTCATTTTCAATTAGTTTGCCCAAGTGGGCGTGTGACTTTCAGCGCCTGAAACACAGCACCGCACAACGGGAGCAACATGAAATGGGACGGTCCGGTTCGCGCCCTGAACCGTTCCGGTTCCATCCAGAGGGGGCCGACAATGTCTGTTGTTGAAAAGGGTAAAAAGTAACACGCTGCCAGCCGCTTAATGTTTATTATTATTATTGCATACTTTTTTGGGTGGTGTGCGGTGTGAAGAGGCGTCGCGACTGGCCCCACTGATAAGCTTTAATGTGTTGCGGTGTTTCAATAAAACTTTATCATAATTGACATTTTAATGGTACGAAAAAAAAGGAGAATACAAAAATAACAACAAATGGAAAACACTTTTTGCTTACATGGCTGTTGCTTTAAGCTGTAATTTTATATTTATGAAGCTGTAGATATGTACAAGGGCTTTGAAAACAGTCCAGGGTCTCATAAATATGACAAAGAAGGTGTATAATGTGTGATAATGTTTGTGTGTGGCAAATAAAAATGGTAGAAAGGGTAGCGGAACTGTGGAGATATCTTTGAAAATGCCAAGAGCAGAAGCCAACAATTTAAAAGGCTTTTATTATGTTCACACATTATTTGAAATGCCATAAAAAGTTGACTCAAAAATCCTTTCAAATATTTATGTGTATATAAAGGTGGTTGTGGATGTGAAAAGCTTCAAAAGGAAATACTAATAATCTGCAAAGCGATATAAAATATTTATAAAAAGAAAGTTTATAAAAGTGTTAACAAAATAAAGTTTTAAAATATGAAAAAAATAAAACTCAAGCAAAATATACAAAATTAAATATGTTGCATAATAAATCTTTCAATCTAAATAAAAGTGAACAAATAATGTTTGTCAACCAATAACTATCACAAAATATTCAATACCTTATTTTTAAAGTATTGTTAATTGCATTTAATTGACATCGCGCCAGAATGCTGGGACGTTGTGTTAGTTACCAGGGCTCCTGCGACAATATCAATGGCATATTGACGCGCGACTATGCAAAGGTTTGTAAAGAACAAGTGAAGAAGAAGAAGCATGCGAAGAAGAACAAGACTAAAAGCAATTGACTATAAAGTTGATTAGTCAATGAAAATTGTTTAACACTATTACACACTCTACACTTTACACACACATACACTTAGATACTAACTGAATTTTACTTACACATTTTGTCATAGGGTCGTTGCCAGCCCTTAAAGAGACACCCTTTTGATTGAGAGACAGTAAGGGGGTGTGGGTGAGGTGCTGGCATATTTGCCACAAACACATGCCAACGGGGCAGCAAGTGGAAGACAACTCCAATTGTTGTTGCTGTTTGGGTAGAGTCTAGAGTCGAGACATCGTGCAAAGGCAAAACACAAAACTGGACCCAAACACATAGAAAAACACACAGCACTAACAAAGTCAATTCCTTTTGCTGTTTTTTTGTTGTTGTTGTTGTTGTTGTTGTTGTCCTTTCGTTTTGGCTAGACCCCAGGCAGCATATTTGCGGCATTGGCTTAGCCACTCGTTATGGCCATGGCCATTTCCCATTGCCACTGCCATTGCCAATGCCACTGACAGTGACAGTTACAGTTACAGCTACGTTGCAGCTACAGTTGCAGCTACAGTTGCCTGTTTGCTTGGCAAGTTTTCACTTTATTTTTGCGTCCAAGTCAAAGCCAAAGCTAAAGCCAAATCCAAAGTCCAAGCCTGAGCCTAAAGTCCCTGTGGCAACAAAAAAATTGCATAAGCTAGCTCAAAGTCTAGGCCAGGCCCATTGTTAGAAACTCCTTCATACACCTCCCCTTGCGGCGTACATGCAGCAAAGCTTAGTCGTAACTTGGCAAAAAGATAGACAAACAGACGGGGTCTAAAAATACAATGCTAGCCATTTTTATTGCCATGGCAAAGCAGGGCGTATATAAAATGTGTCGCAACCATGCATGTGTGCGGAAGAGGCAACGAAATGGGAAATGGAAATGGGAATTAGCAGGATGAGCTATAATAAAAACTACGCAAGGATGTGGCTAACGATGTGCACAAAAGACAAAGCAGCTCTCAACTGAAGCAGCAGCAGTGCGAAAATTCCAAAAGTCTACAAAAAACTTTTCTACTCACATGTTTGGAGTCTACCAAGTCTCACCAAGAAATTGCGACAATCATAATTTAATATGAATGGGTTCCATATTAAACCTAACAATATTAATATACACAAACAGAATTATATGTATTTGCGGTGGATAAATTTGTATATGCAGAAAAAACTTGTTTAAGTACAGCAAATATGTATGGTATAAAGAAAAAATAGTAAAAACTTTAAGTTAAGAGGATCTTTGGAATTATTCATTGATAAACCAGTTGCCCCTCAAATTTTAAACTTGATTCATGCTAGCCAAAACAATCTTTTATAACTTAAGTTATTTAAAGATGAAAAAATTTAAAGCTTAGAAACAATTATGTAAAAAAGTAAAATGCAATATTAATGTATTTAAATTCAAGCTAATTTTTATTACGACACATGTTTGCAAAAATCAAAAATAATTTGTAAGTTACGTGAATAAAATATTAAATTTCAGTCAAAGCACATACAAAAAAACAAAGTAATTACAGGAAAGAAAAGTTTTTGCGTACGATTTTATGTAATATATTTATTTTCTGTTTGCAACTTGTGCTCTTGGAAATTCCAATGCTCAAATAAATCCACAAATGTCTTGCAATAATTGTATAATAAAAGCTGAACTGACATGTACACAAACACAAAAACTCGTGCACAACTTTTACATAGACTCAAAGCTCATCGTTTGTCTGATGGGATAAAATCTTTGTCGCACAGATTTTCTTAACGACTCTTTCTCCTCTACGTCTCCTTTTCTCTCTGGAGGATTTTTGTTCACTAAATGGCCAGAGTTTAATTTGTTTGCGTCGTAGGAGAAACTGCAAGTCTGGCAAATAGTATTTTGTGCATATGCTGTCTGGCGCTCGAGAGACTAAAAGATTTTTGGCTGCTAATGATTTCCTGATAACCCAGCTAGGAAGTGCCTGCAACTTGGCTGCAACATGAGCAGCTGTCGGAAAGTGTCCAAAAATGCCTAATTACTGCAACTAATGGCCATTTAGTTGGCCCTTTCATATGATGCAATATGCAAAAAACATGCAGTTTGCTATTTAACTTTATTTTAACTCTCTTTTTTATTTATATTGCAGATTTACACAGACTGGGCCAACTATTATTTGGAGCGTTCCAAATCGAAACGAAAGGTCACAGATCTTTCGGCCGATTGTCGCGATGGTCTGCTGCTGGCCGAGGTCATCGAGGCAGTTACCAATTTCAAGGTGCCCGATCTGGTCAAGAAGCCAAAGAATCAACAGCAAATGGTAAGTGTTTGCTTTAAAATATTTTAAAAATTTCAAAAAAAAATACATATTTATTTAAAAAAAAAAAAATTAACTTTAATAGTCTAGAAATTAAATATGAAAAAAATGAGAGATAGAAAATGTTTTAAAATATACCCTTTAATGTAAAAACTATCCCTATTTCAATACCACAATTTACTGACTTCATTTAAGTTTTTAACATTCATTAACTGCGCCCTAAAATTTAAGTCCTGTGCTCCTTTTTTGTGTGTGGCAACTGCCTCCACCTTAGCCTTTGACTTGAACATAACCCTGAACACTGAAAACTCAACCCCTTTTGCAGTTTGCAACGAGCACATAAACATACACACACCTTAAAATCCAACTGCCTTTTGTGGACTTCACCATAGTCAGCAAACATTTCCCAACCAAATGTGCACGTGGGAAAATCTAAGGCTCGAATTTTCAGCTAGAGCCCACAATGAGTCACGCCTTTTATTTTGGAGTGGAAATGCGTTAATTGTTTTTTACACACACACACACAAACATAGACTTGATGTAAATGCGAGGCAAAACGTGAAAATATTTTCACATTTCTATGTGTGTGTGTGTGTGTGTTTGCCAGTTTGTCATTACGTGGTTTTTCGCCTTCACGTTCGTCAACTCGTGCTGACTAACGGTCTAACTGAGTGAATGTCTGCTCGGGCAAACACACGCCCCGTTTTTGCCTCTTTTCGTATATGATTTGGGATACGAGGGTATGCTTGCCTTTTTTCGTATTTTTGCTATGGCGTACCACGGGGCGTATGACAAACTTTTGTGCAGCGAGCTCGTTGAGTTAAAATCCAGTTAGGCTCTTGCCTGCATGGCTGTCTGTAAATGATTTCCGCCGCGCTAAGCATTTGCACCTGCTTCTGTGATTCGATTTGAATTTAGAGTCTGCTGCGCTGCACTTCATTGCATTTATGAAATTAAAATTAAAAACTTTCGCCGCAGCTGCTTTTGCATCGTTTTCAAATTAACGCAAAGCACACAAAAAAAGTATGTTGAGATTTTCATTTCATTTCATCTTTTGGTTCGTCTGCAATTGCGCTGTGTTTTCCTCTTCTATGTTTTTTTTCGTGTCTGCTACGTGAGCTGCGTTTTTAAGCAAACGAAACAAACGACGCCCCAAAGTAGACTTTACTTTTTTCTCTTTGGGGTTTTGTGCCCTTCCAGAGCCTAGTTAGGAGCACAAACAAAAGTGGCGGCTGCTACTTGCTGCATGCTGCCTTGGCATATTTTTCTGGAGTTTTTCGTTTTCGCTTTGCGGCAAGTTCATTGCCGATTTCAGGAGCGCAAACAGAAAGTCCATGAAATAAAAATTTATTTCAACTTTGTCAGTTTTTTCGGCAGCTGACGTTTTGCATATTAAACAGAGACGGAGAGAAAAGACTCTCTCTCTCTCCTGCTCTCGCGATGTCTTTGAGAAAATGATAAGCTCAGCTAAACGTGCGATGTGGCACGTGCTGCAGCAGAACCTGACAAATTGGCGATTGCGCCCTTCTCAGCCCCACAAAAATAATGGGCGTGGCTGCTGCTGCCGCGCGTTGACGTATGTGACATGGGCGCCAAATTGAGTTAGTTGCACTGCGCTGCATTTTAGTCTGTAACCAGGAAGGGGGAGGGGAGGGGAGGTGTGCTAGGGAAGTAAAAGCCACTCCCAGCGCAAACTCAATTTGGCCATGGCTGCGGAGGAATTTTCGCAGCCAAAATTAGTTGGTAGCATGTGAAATGTTTTTGTTCAAATTTTATGGTGCCTGTATACAGCAGTGTGGTATGATTTTCAATGTGTGTGTGTGTGGCATGTGTGTGCGTGTGTGGTTAATATAATTCCCAAGGCTCTATGAATATTTACAAATATCCGCGGGAGATAAAAGACAACAGCGAAAAATACAGTGCAAAAACGTTTAAAGCTTGTGATAAAGATATTTATATGCTTAACGTATTTATTTATTTCTTTAAGGAATTTAAAGCTTATGAAAATAATAAAAAAACGCTTGTGAGATGTAAGTAGAAGCTTGGCTTTATTTCGGTAAAAAATATGCATATTAGACCATCACATAGAATGGCCCCTTTCATATTAATATAAATTTCTATTTCAAATAATGTACATATATTCAAATAACAATATTCAAAAGGTGAAAACCAATGATAGCATTCAATAATAAACACATAATAAGTTTAATCAAAATATAGGTTTTCATGTTTTGAAAAAATTGCATACATTTTTTTATTAAATATACCTATTTGGTAACCTGCAAAATATCCATTCAATATGTTTGGTTTTTCAATTATTTACCCGTCTATAAAACCTAAATATTGTATTTATTCCTCATAGTCAACCTTACCGCCAGAGCTTCACGTTTCATGATTTTTCTGATATTTCTTTTAGCATTTTTGAAAAGGCTTCATCTTTAAATTAGTATACGCTTCCACAGCCATAGCTTTTAGCCTGGGCCATAACAATGCCAAGTACTCCTGCTGCTGCTGTTGTTGGCCCCGTTTTCCATTTCAGTGCAAACAAACAAAGGCATTTGAAAAATTTTTCCATTTTCCTGGTGCTGCAGTTGGTTCGTGTTGGTTGTGTATTTCATGTTTTTGATTTGCTGCTCGAGCATTGTTGTTGCGATTCGTTTGCAGTTTGTTTTCCATATTTGCATGGCGAAATGAAAAATCAACGCGCACCATAGCTGAGACACAAACCAAGTGCCAAGCGCATTTCACAACCCCCCCATTGAAGAGGGGTGCAGCAAGGCGCATTCAAATAGCAGATTCAATAAAAACAAATAACACGCAGCCCCATCGTGAGTTGAGTGTGGACTAAAGTAAATTTTATCAACTTTTAAATCAAATATTAAACTTTAACTTAGTTTTCTTTTCTTGGCGCGCGCATTTCACTTCAAAGTTTGTAATCAACTTTTCTCCAGCTTGCTCTTCTTTTATGTACTTTTTTGTTCACTTTACTTCTTTTGCCCGTTGCTACTTTGGTGAGCTAGCAAAAACTTTACATGCGTTTTTTTTTTGTGCCACCCTGCAACACGTACTGCAATTTTTTACCACTTTCGTAACGTTTTTCTAATGAGTGACGACGATGTCGACATAGTCGTATCCAAATGTGGCCAGAATCACACAGACTTGAGTCACCAGAGTATGGTTGAGGGAAAAAAAAGTTGCAACTCTTGAAAAATCAGCGAATCGTAAAAGTGTTCAAAGTCAACTTTGCCGTCGCGCCTTTTCAAATGCACGAGAAAAAAGTCGTCGGATAAACTTTAAAAAGACGAACAGAAGGAGTTTTTAAAGTGATGCTTAGAAAGAGTTTCGAATGCCTTAGAAAAACATTTTTTAAAGTCATTTTTGGGGCTTAGCATGCATCCTTTCATTTAAGAACACATAAAATATTTAAATTAACAACATGACGTTGATTTCCTTGCAACTGGACAAAGGCAAGTCCGTAATTATATTTAAACTTTTCAGTTTTTGTTTGTTTTTAAAAAAAACGCATTAAAATTTATATGCGCAAATGTGGAAAAAACATGTGAAAACAAGCAATGAATAACAAAAGGCAAATTTCACAATGAGTTTTGCTGTGGCACTAATTTGATTTTTCATATGCAAGTTTCATTTTCTTTTGCACTTTTTTCGTAACTGCTGCTTCAAAAGGAAAAAGGAACACACACACACACACACACATGCTCACCCCTTGGGTGCAATTTTCCAATCAAATATGCAAATAGCATACGAGTTGAAAAGGTAAAATCTTAAAAGAGAAATTAAATCAAAATAAGCTCACGCTGCATCTTATATAATTGGCCTTCTTCTACTGAAGTCTTAAGGTTTTCTCCTTCTAACTGCTGCTATCTCTATTCTAACGTACTTTCTTCTCTTTCTCTTGCTGCTTTGTTCACTTGTTTCACTTGGCTGGTTTGCGTCTAATGCAGGCAATGCCTTTTGTTGTCCAACATTGCTATTGTAAAGCTGTTGTTGCTTTGGCGTTTGTCTGCCTTTTACATAAGCTGTTTTCTGCAGTTATTAGCACTGCATAACAACACAAACAACAACAACAACAAGTCAATTATTATGTAATTAAAGTAAAACAATATCCCGATTAAATGCGCTCAAGTGCTTTGTGCACATAAATAAGAACAATTCCTTAGTTTGGCTGCTGTTTATCATGCTTCAATAGTTTGATGTCCTTACTAAATTATATTAAACGTATTAAAGTTTAGGGGTTTACTTTAGCTTCAATAGCTTAGAGCTAAGATATATTTTCAGTATTGAACACTTTAAGGACAAACAATGCTGATTTAGTTGAACTGTTTTCCAATGTTTAATTGTCAAAATAAATAAATAGAATGATTTGATTGGAAAGTTTTGAGCGTTTAGTTAGCAGTTTATGCTTAATTTAAATAAATATATTGTTAAAAATTTTAAGCTTTGATTAAAACTAATAATAATTATGTTCACTTAATTTTGCAAATCATTTCAAAACACATAGAAAAAAATAAATTTGTGGCCCCTTTCAAGTAAATACTTTTCTGAGAGCAAAAATACATAGCTTAAGCCTTGCAAAACATTAAGTATACGATGAAAAAGTTAAAATATATTTTAGGTGGTTGAGTTGTTTTCTTGACAAATGGTTTTAAAGTAATCTAAAAAATTATTATTTGTTTACAAAAAAACTAACCTAAGGCCTATTATAAATGCAATGGTAAATTTTTAAATATTTTTAAAAGATTTTACTACTTATAAATTATTTTTTCAACGATTTATATCACTATAAAATTACTTGCTAAACTATTATCTCATTATCACTTTAAATTAGTTAACAAATTCATGAAATTTCTTACTCAACCATTTCCATTACTTTTCAATTTGTTTGAAGCTATCAATGAAAGCATCTTTATGTTATTTTTTTCTTCACGCGCTTCTTAAACAGCCAATCTCAGTTTGGCTTTAGTTGATTTCAATTGGTGCGTGTGGAAAGAAGCCTTTGGGGCATGCATAAAATATTACACAATTGTTACCACACCTTCTCCCACTACCACTCTCTCTCTTCTTCTTACGCCTGTCAGCCATTTTGCAATGTTCTCAATATACACATACATACATATATGCAGAAGCTGACGTTAGCTTTATCTAAAATGAAATCTGCTTAGGTAGCAACGATTGCAGGCAGCAGCAGCAGCATATGCTTTACATGTTAGAACTAACCACCACCCCTCTCCCTTTACAAACCCCATGCCCATCGTCTGCCCAATGGGTACAAAACGGGTCCAGCTGTGCAGCAGTCAGCATGTGGCCCACATTGAAGTTCATTAATGCAACCATTTTGCCTTAAGCTATTTTTACTCGACTTTTTTATCTCTTTGCCTCTTTTAATTGTCCAAACAATGCAAACACACAGAGCATTCTTTTTTTATGGCCACATTAAAGTTTACAGAACATAAGGGCAAGGGAAAGGGGGGGGAGGGGGTTGGCATTGTTACCGTTACAAGTGGAAGTCGAAGCTTTTTGGACTGTGTTTACATTTCAATTTCGTGTCTAAATTTAGTCGATTTCAGCTTTCACAAGCTGCTTGCCACAAAAAAAAAAAAAGGAGAATTTTCCAAATGTTGCAATTGTGTGAGGCAAAAGTTTTGTAACCACAAATCAGGCGGTATAAACTTCTCTCTGTGGCGGCCTTTTGCACGTGCTGCGCCCATAAATTGCGCACACAAATTAAGTTTTGGCTGTTGTAGGTGCGGAAAGGAAGGGAGGAGGGGAGCTGGGTCGCTGTAGGGGCAGCCAATCAATGGCCGTGCCACAAGTTGCATAAATTAACAAGCGTTGCACGTGAGCAGCAGCAGCAGCAGCAACAGCAGCTGCAGCTGTGGAGAAAAAACTTTTTTCAAGTACAGTTACCACATTAAAGTTTAGCTTCCGTTTGCCATTGCCATTTCCATTTCCGTTTCCGTTTCACTCGTAATTTTTCAATTAGACAATTTGCAACTGTAAAACCTTTAAGCGGACAGTATTATAAAAGTTGCCAACATTGTTGGTGTTGTTGTTGTTGTTCTGGTCTATCGCAAAAGTTTGTTAATCATACGCTACGTATGCCCGACTGAAAGCATAACAAGCAACAAGCAAACTAATACCATTGCCAGTGAATCGTTACGAAAACAACGTAAACAAAACAACAACAACAAAAACACAAACAAAATAATTTCTCACTTTATTAGTTTTGTTGTTTTCGTTTGCGAAACTGATGCACTTAAATGGAGCATTTGTGTTTTATTTTTGTGAAGAGTATATTTGTTGTGTATATACTATTTAATGTATACCATTTATCTTAAATAATAGGGATCCTTTTCTTATATGAGTTTTTGTAAGAGATATCGAAATAAATTACTTGAATATTAGCATATATATTTTTTTCTTATTAACAAGAAATATTAAACAAGATACTGGATTTTAAATAATAAGAAATATCAAATTAGAAATTTTTAAATTTTGTTTTTGTTATTTCTTTAACGGATTTGAAAAAACGTATAAAGCCTAAAGGCAAGTTTTTTTTAGGGGTATAAGCTCAAAAATTGACTAAAAATTATGAGTTCATATTTTTATATTGTAATTTAAGACATAATATTAAAAGAAAATGAAGTGAAAATTTTATTGAAAAAAAAATAAATAAAATATACTGAACATGTGAAATAAATCATTGTAATAAAGTATTTAATCCTTTTTAATATAAGTACTCTCACTTTTTCAATAATTCCATTTTTATACTCAATATATCTTAAATGCTTCAATCTACAAAATGATTTATCACATTAACTTTTTGTAGTTGCGCTTCTAATATAAATATTTACTCCAAGCAGAGTATTTTTCTTCTTAAAACACATAACAAGAACAACAAATACATTAATATACCCACTTACACTTAAAGTTGTTGCTGTTGTTGTTGTTATGCTGTGTTGTGCATTCGTCAAAGTTTTGCAAAGCTTTCTAATTACAAATGTAAATCCCCTCACGAAACATCCATCTAAGTGTGTGTGTGTGTGTGTGGATTTGTGCTTGTAAGCTTGTGTTTTGGGTCAGTTAGAAGCGAGAGAGTTCGGGAGTTTTGTTTTTAGCTTGTGGCACAACGCTGGTCAGCACTGTGATAATTGTCAACGATGGTTGGAAGGTGGAAAGGATTTCAAACTCAAGCCCCAAAACAGTGCTTACAGCTTGTGTTTCGGGTATTAGTTGCAGATAACTAGCCAGGCAAAGGGGGGCAAAAGTCGGGTTTGTGGTGTGGAGTTTGTTTTTCTGGCTAGTTGTTTGTTGTTGTTGTTGTTGTTGGCGGAAATGAAAATACACTAAACGAAATGCAGTCGAATGTGCTGAAATGTAAATCTATTTTGGTTTTGTGCAAAGTAAAAACTCTTGCCAAGATTTACGCACTTAATTAGACATGCTGTAGAATCGGAACAGAAACATCGCTTGCACCTCTAATTGCAGCTGCTCGATGAACTGACAAACAGAGTGAATGACTGACGGACCGTCTTGTTGGAGCTTACTTCAAACGCTCCACACTTGCGTCCGTTGCGTATTCGACCTCATTTTTGGTTTGCGGCACAAGATGTGCCTGCTAAATTTAGACAGCAGCCACAAGTCTTTTACAACTAACACACACATATATATGTATGTATATGTATGTGTGTATGTTGTAGTTGCACACTTGTACAGATCGCTGGCACAGGTTGACCCAGCCGACATTTTGTTTTTTGTTGTTTTTTCGTTCAGATTTATGAGCGACAAGGAACGTTAATGATCGTCATTTGGGCCACAACAGAAGGCTGAAGGCCAAACTGAAAGTGAAAGAAAGTTCATTGCAGTTTATCATTTAGCTTGGGAATTATTATGATCCTTTGTTACTGACGCTATAAAAGAGTGTGGAAACGTTCAGATCTTCTAGACTAATTTATATTTTTATTAGTGTGTCATAAAACACTGAAAAAGCTTGGAATTAAGCATGAAAAATTGCTAAATATTTTGTGGAATTTAAATAATAATTTATTATTACCTCTCTAATATTTTTTTGAATCTTAAATAAAAACTGCATTAGAGTATAAGAAGATCAGAAAAGCATGAGAATTTACTATTCAATTATATTTTTAATTCTGCACAAATTCAATTCAATTTATTTGCCTTATTTTCATTAATATAATTTTGTTCTTAAGCTACTAACATTTATGTATAAGAGTTCAGGCGATTTTACCTTTTGAACTATAATACTATTAAGTGTAATTGTTATTTGAATAGAAATTAATAATAATAATAATGATGATGTGGGGAAAATTTTCAAAACCCACCCAAGTTTATATTTTTTAATTTTGCACAAATGTTTACCAGCAATGTTTTACTTTTTTAAGGCACTGTAGCACATACATATAAATCACTCAAAATAATCCAAATATAATTTTCGAAAGCATAAATCATATTAAGCAGCTTAATTATTCATTGCTGTAGTACTAAATAATCCCTTAATGATATATTCCTCTACTTTGTGGCAATGTTTATGTTTTACTTTCCGAATATCATATCAAAAAAGTATTAAAAACACATAATAATGATCTTAGTCATAATAATCATTTAATGCTAAGTTTATTTGTCATGATCATAATCATTTGTTGCTGTTTTGCTTATGTTTTATTGTTTTGTTGATCTTCGACTCTCGATTTATGTTTTGCCGTTAATCATGTGCAAAACTTGTCCTACTTTCTGTAGCCAAAACTCAACGAGAGACACTTGAAGAGTTGTTGCTTCTCTCCATTCTCTTCTTTTCTCTCGTGTTTAATATTTGCCACACGTTTCGGCAATTAAAATTTATATGCAACTATTGAACTCGCCAATTTTCTGAATGAAAGAATATTTATTTCGTTTTGGTGCCTTTTTATTGATGGCCAGCCAGTTGTCATGTCTTCAGTCACTCAACTTTACGAGCAACAAGAAAGATAAAGTCAAAGCAACAAGAACGATCCGTTGCTGCTGCGGAGGCTGTCTGATGACTTATTGAAAATTCCATTTAAAAATTGTTTACTCATTGCGTTCAGAACGAAGCAGCAGACACAACGCACGCACACACACGAACACACATACAGACACACCCACAAAAATTGTGCGATCAACTGTCAAGAAAATATAAAATCAAAATTGAACAGTCGAAATTGTGTGTTTATGTCTGGGACAGCAGCAAACAGCATCAGCAACAAAAACAGCTATAGGAGAAGCGAAAAGCAAAACAAAAACAGAAATAAAGCGAACGATGGAGGATGGCAGATGGCAAAAACAGATCAGTATGAGTACAACAACATGTGTATAATAAGAAATGTTGCGCAGCAAATGCTTAGCAACATTTGATGTTGCGACCGAACATGTGCGGACTGATAAAAAGCTAAAAATATCGAAGATAAAAAGTTTATGTACTTTGGTATTGGCTAGTAAAATCAAACTTCAAATTATATTAATTAAATTACTTAAACGTCTTAATAAAGCCCTATTGAAATGGTGTTGAGTTTTTATAAAAAAGTAATAAGATATACAAAAATATATATATAATAAAAAATGGAATTTAAATTTGATAGCTTTATGAATAGCTGCAACATCGCAAATGTTGCCAAGCATTTTCAGCGCATCAACCACAACCACACAAACCAAACCTGTTTGCCGGCAACACACAAGCACACACAGCGAACACACACCCCCGCTTTAACCAACAGCTGGTCGAACAATAAGTAGAAACAAAACGATCGAACATGATCGTTGGCCATCGACGACAGTGTGACTTTGCTACGATCATTCACGATTCGCTCAGTCGGCAACCAACTGTTGCTGCTTTCGGTTGTCGGTAGTTGAATCGCATACGATTCACTCGCGTTTTAAACTGCGTCTGCGCAACGTAACGAACGCGATTTCTTACGCCTTTTTCATGTGTGTTGTGAGACAGCCAGCTGAAAACATTTTGGCCATAAATTGATGGCTAATTAAAAGCAGCTGATGGCACATAAATGTTTCGAGAGTGTAATAAAAAATAACTTAAAATTTGTGCGAATTATTTGTGTAAATTGCTCAATTAAAGGCAAAAAAAAAACTAAAGAATTGTCTTTCTGCTCAATTCATGATAATTTCTAGAAGGAATATATGTATATGCAAAAACAAATAAAAATAGTATACTTAATTGTGCGCGTTGATTGCTTTAAATGTTGCTGATTTCATCAGGCATTATATCAATTAAAGAAATTGTACAACAACAACAAAGTGTTCGCGTCTTAAGTCGCCTTGCTCCAATTGTTGGATTTCAGTTTGATTATTGTCTTTTTTTTGTTTTTGGTTGCCACTTCAGTTGGCCCCGTATGCAGGTCAAGTAGCCTCCGAACGTGAATAGAAGGAGAGAGCACGAGAGAGAGAGGTAAAGGTAAAGATGTTTATCAATTTTCGTAAAATTCCGTAAAATAAAATGCTAGAAATTAACATCAAATCAACATAAACAATGCGACAGAGTCTCATAAAATAGCAGTCAACACGCATGCCACATGCGTGGCAAGCTGCTTGTGTTCAGGGCTCTGGCTAATTATCATGACACCAACTGTCAAAATTACGACAGGGGCGTACTGCCACGCCCCACTCATCTTCATTTAGCTACCAACAACAATCTGCTGTCTCTGTCTTTATCTTTTGTCTTCGTGTTTATGTCCTGTATTATTCGGCCACAATGAATGACTTTCACTGCCGGCCCTTCCCGGATTCATATATGGTTGGACTCGGGACTCGTGTTGCGTCCCTCCTGCCTTTTTGCTTTTCAACTTTCCTGCCTCACCTTTTGTTGTTATTGTGTACGCAACACAATTCACCTACATGCAACATGCATAACTTGGCCTTTTGTGGCAGGCGTTGACTATGTGTGTGCGGGTGTGTTTCTGTGTGTGTGTGTGTGCGGCCCAAAAAGAAGTACTACGTGCCCATATTCCAGTTAAAAAAGAGAGCCACACAGCTGTGCAACAGCCAGAGGCTTAGTTGAAAAGGGGGCGAATTGAAGAAGAAGTCAATAAAGTTAATTAAGTTGATGACAAACTTGGCAATTTGTATAATTTTGTTAAAAGCACAAATTCCAATTCCTTACTCAGCTTAAGCTTTGAATAAAAAGATTTTAAAATAAATTAAAAAGATTTATAATCAGTATTAAAACTTTGTACAAAATTTTTTTAAACTGATTTTTACATTTTGTACCTTACTTTTTCTTACATTGATTCGATTCTAAAACTGCATTTGACTTGCATTAATAAAATAATGTGAAAAATGTCAAATTTTAAGTAAATATTTTTTAAAAAATGATTTTTTTTTAATAATTTAGGAAATGTAAGTCTTTTCAGAGTTCCTAAATACAAGAATTTTGAATTATGAAAATAAAATGAATCTAATATTTTGTTAAGGTGTATTGAATTTAATAAAAGTTTTCTTATCCTGCATACTTAAAAGTTTAACTGTATTTTTAGGGATTGTGTTCTATTCAGTGTTCGATCTATGATATGATATCAAACGATTTTACTTATCATAATGATAACAGGCCTTTTAGTTTATTTTTCTGCTCTTCAAACCCCCTAATAACATCGCACCTCTACGCCACTGTCTTTCTTATTCATATCTTTAACGTCTTTGTATCTTTTCGTTCCATATAATTTCATTTGTGTTTAACATTTTACCTAGTTTATTGTCGTCTCTATGGCTATTATTAGCCCTAAAGAATGGACCAATATTAACGCTTAAGGCATCAAAGACGGAATTACATAATTATTATTATGATTATTATTATTGCTTTTGTTGGTGTAAACTGATGGCCTTATTATGGGCAAACACCGCCCGCACCCCCGTTGTGGCATTGTTATCAGCGCCTTGTCAAATTGTTAATAATAAACTGCCCAAAAGCGAACACAACTTGTGTGGCTTACAGCAACAGCAACAACAACAACAAGACATTCGCAACTGGCCAGTAGCTTAACTTATGGCTAAGAGTGTTATGAGAGAGATAGAGGGGGGAGCTGGACTAGGCCACCCGCTAAGCATTGAACCCATGAAGTCAATGTTGGCTATCAGTCAGCTATAGTAGAGTTTATTTTCCGTTTTGAGGCCAGCTGCAAAATCTTTTAGCTAATGAGCTTTTATTTATCAATGACAGCGAGTTAAAGATGGGAGGCAATGGGTATCGATACATCAACTTTAAGCTAAGCTCTCTCGGCTCAGCAGCCAAATTGAGCGTTAAATGAAGCTTGACTTTGTCGACTGTCAAGTTAGAGCTTAGAGCTGTTTATTAATTTAACGAGATTTGGCATTAAATTTAATTTCTGGCAGATACAAAAACAAAATGTCCAGGCACAAAGCACGATTTGATTTGAGGAGCACAAGTTGCCACCATGAATGCCTCATGTGCAACGGCAACAGCAACCGCAGCGGCAGCCACAGCCACAGCAGCAGCAGCTGTCAGCTGCGGGCCCAGACAGAATTAGGCTTTTTTGTCTAGCCAGATAAAACGTTGATACGGCAAACAAAACGAAGCCAAAACGGCTGTTGCAACGGTTTTTGGACTTTGGCCTCGAGCTGTTTGCTTGTTGCTGCCGTTGCTGTTGCCATTGCTGTTGCACATTGAGCTGCCACTGCCACACTGATGGTGATGATGAGTCACGATTTCGAGTGCGTTCCATGTGTGTGTGTGTCTCTGTGTGTGCTTAAGTGTGTTTAAAGTGAGAAGGTTAATGCTTTGAATAAAAACTGAAAGCAAACGTGAAGATGTAACCACCACACAAAAACCCAAAAATAAAATCTTTTAGAGCCAAATGCAATTGGGAAACTCATATTACAAAGATAGCACACAAAGCCAAAGTGTCACGAATAAAAAAAGAAATTTTCTTCAATTTTATTTACATATATATAATATATTGAGTATGCAGCATTTTATATCTAGTGATAAACGTCTTAAGGACAAAAATTCTCAGAAAGCCTAAGATCACAAGTAAAAACAATCAGAAGTAAACTTCAACTAAAATCTTTTGAAATAAAAAAAAAAAAATATTTTTTGGAATTAATTGTGAACACAATAAATATATTATTGCAATAAATGCCTTTTAGCCTTTTACTTTATTTAAAGCTATATACGTATATCCATATTTTTGTATGAAAAAACCCAAAGCTCCTTTAAAGCATACAACTTGAACATTTAATAAACATTTTCTTCATATTCATTTACTTCTAAATCAAATATTGTATTATTCAGCAACTAACTATTAAAAGACAAGCACTAAATTCCTCCCTAAAGCCCTTCCATACCCCCGCTGCATTTAGACAACAACAACGAACATTTGCCAGCTAATCAGGCAGTCGCCATTGTCGGCTTATTGTGCGGCATGCCACATTAAAAACGCCAAAGGCAAAAGTCGGTCAAGCTTTCTGCATGGCTTTCGATTTGCAACGAATTTCGAATCGATTTGAGCACGACAAATGGCAACGGTATATTTGTCTCTTGTCTTTTGGATTACCCACTCCCCCCTCCAAACTGGCTTGTCACCACCCTCACTCCCCAAAACAGTATGTCTCTAACAACTTCCGCAACACATTTGTTCAATTTGCAAGGCACAACACACACAAGCAACAACAATACACACATTTTCAATGCTCAATTGTTCCCAATTATTTTTGGCATGTGGCGCAAAAGGTGTGGAAAGTGTTGCCAATGCCATAAATTGTTTCTGCCAATTAGTAGGGTTGCCGCCTGCCCAACTCAATTAGCAGTATGCTCCCCAAACATGTGAAAGCCTAAAGCAAAACGTTCGACTCAAAAACAAAAACAGCTTAATTAGAACTTTTCATGCGTTGAAACTTCAAAATGTTTTTGAAGCAATAGTTAAAATGCTTTTGAGGAAGGATAATGTTGATAATGTGAAACAAAGTATAAGATATACAAGAGATTTTTTTATTTTTTTTTTAAAATGGCTTAAGTTTTAACAATTTTAAGTAGAGAGTATTATTTTATATGCGGAAATTTAATAATTAGTTTTACTTTTGTATTAGTACAGAATAAAAATAAAGATAAATTTTAATAATATTACAAGAAAACAAAATACTTTTTCCTGGCTTATAAAGAGTTTTTAATAGCATTTAAGTAATGCTTCTAGAGATCTTTAACTTCTTAGTTGGCTTATTGACTCACAGTTTCTGCTAAAGACAGCCCTTTAAGCAAATATTGACGAATGAGCTATCATTTTTTTTAAGATTAAGATGACAGAATAGTCAGGAATTAAGTTACCTTTATGCACCGCAAAACATTGTCCCATATCTCTTTGTTGAGAAATTTTCACAGGAACTGTCTAGAAGATCTCACATAATTAAGTAGCCTTAAACTGCGGCACCTCTTTGTCCACATTGGGTGTCATAAATCCAAATGTCTCCCTTGCCTTCGTTTCACTCGTTCACTCGACTCTCAACAAGAGACATTGTAATCGCCAACGGCACGCGCTCTAAAGATCTGCGATCTCCGTCTGTCGACCGCATTAAATACAAATAAATTCATCACACAAGAAAAAAAGGTTTTTGAACTCACCGGCCAAATGTTGAACCGGTTTTGCTGTTTTTCACAACGTGACTCAGTTCGTCTCGGCTGCATTTTGGACACCCATACCAGTTAGTGGGCTGACTGCATTCAAGGTCAATGCGGGTGCAGTTTATTTGCGGTTTTTTGTGTACAATTTGTGTTTGCCCAGCGGCAACCCAGGCTGACCATGGCCCATGGATGGTTCAGGTTTAAGCTTTGTTTACGGCTTTGTGGTGCTAATTGTGGCGCATCAATAAAGAGCGCGTCAAGGAACACACACACACAGCACAGCACAGACCACAAAGGCCGCAAAAAAGGGCTCAAAAAAAAACAAATAAGAAATCACACAATAAAGGCAAAACCACCATAAAGAACGGAAATGGGCGCTACAAATTAGCGCGACGCTTTGCCACAGCGAGATCCGTTAATGGTCAGTCGGAAAGTGTGTGAAAGATTTTACAGTCTGTGTGTGGCACACAACAATTCTTTGCAAAAGTAAACAAATTATTTGATTTCATTTTTATGCCGTTGTTGTCGTGTATTTTGTTGTTGACCGCCTGCGGTTTTGCGGCTTGTTAGGGCCACGAATATTTTTGGCGGCAAAGTTCACTCGTTAAGTTCTTTGGCACTACGATTTGTAGGCGAAGTTTTTTAAAAATAATTATGGGGGCAAGTTGCTTGTTTTTGTTGTTGGTGGCACAACTAACTGGCTATCAAAATACGTTTAATAATAACTGGTTGAATATATATATATTGAATAAAAATGCTGAGCAGTAGCTGTGCGAATTTCATTTAAGCTCCTACAAAATTAAAAGGCGGCTCTTCATCGTCGTTGGTGTTCGTTTGAAGGGGAATAGGTAGCTTTTTTGTAAGGTAGCTATAAACAAAAGGTTCAGTGTGATTATTGGAAATTTGCTGGGTATTTTGCCTTGAGATGGATTAATAGAAATTAATAGATATATGGACGACCCAAAATATTTTTTAAAAAATATATGATAAATATATTTTCCTTTAACTGAAATTTTTTTCAAAGGATTTTAGATAAGCTTTACTTTTTAATTTGATTTAATTTAATTTTTATCGACTGATATTGTTGAAAAATATAAATAAGTTTTTTAAAATAAATTTTTAAATGGGACATTAAAAAAGGGCAGTAATTTTAATTTAAAACTCTTTATAAAAATATTGATACAGTTGCATTTATGCCTCTTCAAGTAATTATCATTTTATCCACAACTCCATCAAACCTATTTCTAATTTATAATTTTAATGAACTCAACCCACCATAAACTCTGTGTGATAAAACTTATTTATAATTACTGCCTGCCCTAATCTTTATTACATTTTTAACCAAGGCAACTGCAGATCATTCATACAGTGTGGCATGTTGCCAAAAAGTTTATTAAAAGTATGCAATCACAGAAAGGCACAAGCAACAACAACTTGATAATTAGTCAGAGTGTCTGCTTGTTCAGGGAATTGCAAATGCCTTGAGGAAAAACCCACATATCAGATCGTTTCGTATGAAAATCTAAATAATTTGCCAGTTGGTGGGCGTTGCATTTTGTCAAAACAACAACTTTTTATGATATGTGCAACATAAGCGAAAAGTGAGACGCGCAGCTGCACTTGCATGTGGGTGGGTGGTTGCAGCTTGCCACAGTGGCTGCGTCATCATCGTTAACATAATCATAAAAGAGAAAAGAACCAGCAAAAATACGCTCTTCATCATGATCATTGAGATTTATGTTTGTGTGTGTTTTTTTTTTTTTTTTGCGCTGTTGGCTGACATTTCCGCTGAGCGCGCGCCTCTTCAATCAAAAGACAAGCGCGACAAAAATGTTCATCACGTACCACAAAAAAAAAAAAAGAAACTGAGAATAAACACTGACAATAATATAAAAGAGCAGCAAAATGTTGTGCAGAAAGTGGACGAACCAAATGCGAACCAAAAGTGGCAGACAATAAAAATGCAAGCCAAAGCGATAAAAAGATAAGGCACGTTGCACAGATTGCTGCCCCCGCCTGACTTGACTCCTTGACTCCCCCTTTTTGCGCCCTGTCAATGCCATTTAATGAATGAGTAAGTTGCGCTCTCTCCTTCCTTGTGAATGGCCATTGAGCAATCAGCAAAGCAACAAACAGCATTAACTTTGAAGCTTAAGTGCAAGTCAGAGAGAAAGAGAGAACGAACATCACTCGAGAACTGATTGAGTGGATGGTCAACTGAGCAGAGCATTGTTGAGAGTTCTCATTGAGAGTTCTTGGCAATCGTTGAGCACAACAAGAAGAATCCAACATTCATCTTAATACCTTTGTCTGATGATGGATAAAGTTGTACAGTAAAAGTTGCTCAGTTAAGTGCTTACAAATTGCCATTCAACTTATAGGAAAAAAAAAAAAAAGCAAAGCAGTTAATAGAGATAATGCTTTGGCAAGTAATATTAAACATAATTGCATTAGGAAACAATTTTTATTTAATTATTTATGTGAACATGAACAAATAAAGTCCGTAAAGTGCAGGAAATATTTAAGTTTCAGACTATTAAAAAGAAAGAATTTTATGAAGAAAAAACTCATTTTTAAACTTTTGTAATATTTTCTCACAATAAATGAAACTAAATTCTTTATGATAAATAGTTAAAAAAATATCTTATCATGTTATCATATTTTTTTTTTTTAATATATTCCAGTATGCATTTATATTTGATTGTTGGAGATAAATGTTTCTAAAAATATCATATCATATTATTTACCTGTTCTTTGTAGTTTCTTAGTACTTATCGGAGTAACTTTATTCTTATGGAGAATCTTTCTCACACACACGAGCCAAGATAAGGTTGTGTTGTCGCAACGCTTGCATATTAAAACTCTGTCTGATTAATGTGGCTCATTTGTTGTGGCAACACGTAAGATCGCATTAAAATGAATGGTGCGTAATCAAATTGCTGATTGAACACATTTTTAAACATGAGAATGAGAATGTTGGCAACTATGTTGCAAGACATGCGAATTGTATTGCCTCCTCATGTGGCAATTTCGCATGAAATTAACAAGGAAGAAAGTCGTTGAGCGCATGCGTACATACGAGTGGCTTGCCCTCCCCTTTACTGCTACCCCTTTGGCCCTACCCTTAGCCCAATACCAATCCCATTCGCAAAAATACATTCATATATCGCTCCGTGGGCAGTCACGCATTTGGCGTTCATAAATCTTTTATATATTTTTGTTGTTTTTTGTGGCGAGGCGTTGAAAAATTGTATGAGAAATTGGCAACAGTTGCGACTGCGCCTCAGTTTGTGTGTTGTGGCAAGCAACTGTGACTTGTTGCCGCATTTTGTGTGCGTTTTGTTTTGTGGGTTGGGCGCCCCCTCTTGTCTTGGCCATTGTTATGCCAATGCCTTAGTTCACTTTACTTGTTTACTTTACCTTTTTGCGCATGGTTTCTCAGGCTACTCACGCTTATGACTTCATTAGCAGCCCAACAGCCGACCAGCCAACAAGTTTTTCGAGCCTCTCTTGTATCTTGAGTCTGCGCAATTAGCCACGCTTCATTGCCGACAAATCAGTTGTTCCCAGTTCGAAAGAACATCAACAAACATTTATGCTCACATATTTATGTAGTGCAGTTAGAGACATTCATTAAGATTGACAGGAAATCATAAAATATAATTTGAGGCACAGATTGACTCGCAAATGTTCAAACTGCTAATTGAGACACGCTTCTGGGCACTACTGTACTTGGTGGTCGGGTGCGGGCATAGA
Organism: Scaptomyza pallida; assembly: GCA_018152965.1. Classification (NCBI taxonomy): domain Eukaryota; kingdom Metazoa; phylum Arthropoda; class Insecta; order Diptera; family Drosophilidae; genus Scaptomyza; species Scaptomyza pallida. The sequence continues at coordinate 364,443 of JAECXP010000116.1, forward strand.
AAATGTCAGTTTTGTGAAAGCTTAGAGTAATTTAATATAGCCTCGAGCATTGATTTACATTGTGAACATTAGATTGCAGTAAACATTTGATAATTTATAACAAATTTAAACTAATTATATTTATTAGGAATTAATAAGTAATAAACATATGAGTTACTTTCATTTTAATTATATTTGAAAATGTAGATTGCAAGAAATAGTATATTTCGATTAATTCTTTATAATTCAAACCACATTTTCCGCATTATTGTGCTTTAATGAGATTGAATTAATCATTACAAAGGTAAACTATATCTTCAATATAAACAATTAAATTCAGTTGTAATCTATATTTTTGATATAAACAATATTACAGTTCTGTTCCAGTCCCAAGCTCATAATTCATGATACTTGGCATGAAAGTGGAGTGAAAATTGAATATCTAGATTTAATTGCAGACTTAATATAGAGGGGAAAACAAGACTTTCGGTGTAGTGCATTTGAATATCGGGTTCATTTAGATAAAGCTATGAAAATACATATTTCAATTTCACAAGTCAATACTAATTCAAACATATTGAACAAAAATAATACACTAAATAAATATCAAAATATAATAATATCAAACTCTATTTACATTTCTCAAACCTTAATTTATATTATTCAAGCCTCCCACTATAAACAAATGAACATTCAACTGCAAACTTCCTAAAACTCCATAACAAGGTTTGTTTGCTCGCCAACACACACACACTTACACTCGTCTGTCTGCCATTAAAGTATATTTATTTTAATGGAAATTAGTTGACTGCATTAGCTGAAAATGCTCCTCTGTCTTGAATATAAATTCTAATTAAATTTACATGGCACAATTGCAAATGCAGTTTTCGCCACCCAATTTCCACTCTTACAATATGTTTTAACAAATATTTGTCAGTTGGCAAGTTGACAGCACCAAAAACCACACAAAACATAGACTAATACAGAGAGCAGAAAGTGGAGAGTGGAGAGTGTGTGGGTTAAGGAGGGGGAGTTTAGGTTAAAGGAAGCTCAAGTCAGGTTTCGCTAGTTGTTAGATTCGAGCGAGATTTGTCTGTCGATGTTGGATGCTGAGGACGACTTCTCGTGTTTCTAACGATGCTGCAACGTTGTTGTTAATATTGACATGACAAATAAATTGGCCTACTCGTTGCGGGCAGTCGGTTAGCGGTGGCAGGGTGGGTAGGAAGGATAGTCCAACTGACAGTTGGTTGGGGAAGCTACTGCGGTTGCCTGCAAGGCAAACAAACCTCAAAATAGTTTGGCAAAATTATGCATTAATGGCAGCAGCAGCAGCAGTTCGTTTAGAAAGGCAGAGAGTCGGTGAGTGGCATGTGGCAGGTTACAGTAGATAATCAAATATGAAAATTGATTAAAGTATGAGCTTCAATATGAATTGAAAGATTGTTAAGTAACTTAATTTGGGGCTTCTGGGAACAGGCTTAAAGCATGAATTGAAAAATGTGAAAAAAATTATTATAAGTAAAATGTAATCAGCAAAGCTATAAAAAAGTGAAAAGAATGTTAAATATGTTTAAATTTTAATTTTCATTAGCATGAAAACATTTTCAAAGATTTTTCGTAGTATTTTTTTCATAAAAATATTTTTAAATAATCTATTTTCTTTACAATAAAACATAGAGCAATGAAACTCAACTTAACCAACGAATCTATGTTGCCGAGTGTTCACTGTAGTACGTGCAAATAATGCAGTTAAATTGTTGTTGACCCGACCAACTAACAGCGGCAGCAACAACGGCTAATTTTCGTACAGAGCCTGGCAAACTATGCAAAATTTGCACATGAACGTTCAGCGATTACGGCGACGACAGGTGCCAAAGGGCATCATCCATTTCAGAGCGCATCTAACGGCACATTCAATACATACAAACACACACATGTGTTCGAGTGTGTGTGTGTGTGTTGAATCGACAACTACTACCTGGGACAATTGTTAATTGCATTTGCTAGTTGTCAACATGACCAGAGAAACGTGTAGAACATTTTTTATAACCCCCGGGGGCAAAACAACGACACACAGAGAGGAGTTCTATGGCTTATTAGAGAAAGCGGTTGGGTAGAGGGGTAGAGATTGGCAAATTAGCCATGTGCAGACATGTTAACACACATACGAACATACACATCAACATGTACATGTTTGTAAAGATTTTACAAATACTTTAAAACCGAACTTTTGCACAGATTTTTCTTGTTGTTTTGTTTTTTGTGCACTTTGCTCGCTCGAATGACAGAAACTTCTCAATTTGTGCAGTGTTTGTTCGTGACAGCTGCTGCTGCTGCTGTAGTTTCGTCCTTCAGTCAGTACATCAGATTGTCATGCACTCCATCACACCAGCAACAATAACAACATTGTTCACATACATTACTCAATTTGTAGGCTTGTCGCTTCAATCTGGTAGCAAAAAAACACAAATTGTCAAATCGAAAACGAATAAGAATTATTAAGAGACTTTAATGACAATGAAATACTCTTTAAAATAATTGTGACATGGTGTTTTTGCCACTTTAATGACTTAAAATATTGCTTATTATTTTCTGGAATTTTTATTTTTAAGCATTGGCAATTTAATCATATTATTCTGTTGCCCTTTGTTCTATAAAACGCCTACGCAACTTTAAAACAGCTTTAAAAACGAGTCCAAAAAACAAAATGCAGTCTGTATGTAACATTGTATGTATGTACTGTGTTGCAGCTCTGTTGCAGTTGCCACACGCTTGACACTGACAATTGCACATTGCATGTTGTTGTTGCTGCTGTTGCTGCTGCTGCGTTGCGCTTTGCGTGTTCAAGAGGAAAGCCCCAACACATTGTCCAGGGTCCGGGTTTGGTTGTGAGACAGACGAAACACAGCTGGACAGTTGGACATGTTAACAGCAGCGACAACAAAGCAGGCAACAACAACGAACAACAAGTACAACAGTCAGACTGCCAAGTGTCAAAGTCAATATGCAAAAAAGGTAGAGAGCCAAGTTAAATGTTGACAGTTGAGAAATGTAAGCTTCAAGGATGCATTCAGAAGGTTTGTGAGTGCGTGCCTTGGCCATGACATATGGCTTGGGAATTGAGGACTGAACTAGCCTCGTGTTGCATGCATCAAGTTGATGCAAATTAGTATTGGGTGTGGGACGAAAAAGAAACAATCGATACTAGTTACAAAAAGATATATTTATGCTTTGTTCACTTCTCGGAGCTTATAATGAGATGAATATGAGATTTTCTTCTTGGCTTGAACATAATTCGTTTATAAATTTCACATAATTAACGTATTTACCAAGCGAAAGAGGAAACTCTCTGCCACACAGCGCAGTTAATAAGGAACTTAACGAAGTTCATTCGCTGTCGTAATTGCAACATTAAATAAATATCATGTCACTTCAAATATACACATAATATATATTCTGTCAACACACATATTTGTAGCAAAATTTTTAAATTATGCAAATTGTATTTATGGCAATTTTTTTGTGTTGGCAAAAATTCTATCAGGCAAATGGAATTTTGTGTGCGAGATGCGTGGCAAATGTTATTAATTTTGCATGCGTAAGTTTATTATGCATAAACAAACAATAACAACAACAACAAAGTCAATGTTTAATGTGGCTTATAATTAAATGTTCGTCGCGTTTGACGCTTTCAAGAGGGTTGAGGCGCAATTGATGTTGGCCCCAAAGCAACGCCTAACGAATTCTGACAGTGCAATTATTTAAACGCCAACGAATTATTCAAATGTCACAGCCCATAAAATTGTATTTGTACTTTTGCAATATAGTACAATGAATTTAGCCAGAAGGCTGGCGTGACACACCTTCTTTAATAGCCGAAAAACTTTCGCGCTTGGCTTGGCGTGCTGCAAAAGAATTAAAGCAAATGCTTGCGGCGCCTCCGAAAAATGCAAATGCAACGCCTATTTGTTTGTCTACTACAATTTCTGAGACAATTGCAGTTTCGATTGCTTAAAAAGCCGACAGCAATCGATACAAACCTTTTGATTAGCCAATACTGCCAGCTGACCCAGTTAATACGGTTTGCGAATGATGTAGCTAAAGTAAGATCTAGCTTAAAAGGTGGACTTATAAAGGTTGGATTATTGATCAAGAATCAACTGTACGGCTTATTCTTTAATAAATTATTTTTATCTTATTGATTACAAATCCTATGATATTATAGATTTTTAATTTTTATTCATAATTTTTTAATAGTATATTAAATATTGTTTGTACATGATATTTTTTTAATGTCTTTTTTCTATGTTTTTAATGTAAAAAAAATTAACAAATATTTATATTGATGACATTTTTTAATGAAGGTTTAGGGAAAATAATGCATTCAATAATAACTTTTCATAGCTCAGCTTTCTAATTAGCTAACTAATCAGGTACTTACATTTTATCTTAATGTCTTGTCTACTTATCAAATGAAATGAGCTTCCTCAATTGTAAAGCTTTCATTTCTTTAACCATATGACGACTTCCGTTTGAAGCAACATTTATAAGCCATTAGCCACTCATTAGTTTGGCTTAAATGCACAATCAGTGAAACCCAAGCGCTGCTGATCAAAGCAAAAACGTTTCGCTTAAAGCCAAAACCAATTTTTTTGGTCAACAGCAAAGTGAACGAGGGGTAGAAAGAGAAACGAGTGTCAAGTTCAAGCTGCAAACCGCTGAAAAACAATTGAAAATAGTTGCGCATTTATTGTTGATTGATTTCGAATTCTAATTGATGGCCAACAGCAAACTGTGACTGTCACCAAAAACTAAATAAAACAAAAACCAACATAGACAAAAAAAAAAACACAAACAACAATACAGAGCGTAACCGATGCTAAATGAAATGCAAATAGAAATGTGGCCAGCGACGCTTTTCAGTGTTGTCACCTGAAACCTGAGCGCGCTGGGCTGACACCTGTTCCAGCTTGTTTAGTTTCAATATTTCATTTGCTTGCACAGACCATTTGATTATTTACCTTTTTGGTACCATTCCACCTTTATACTAACCGTTTGCGATGTTGTTGTTGTCGCGCAAAAATCAACAAATCAACAATTTACGCGCCGTTGCATCTCTGAGAACGGATGCGCTATGAGCATTTTTTGCACTCACCAGACCAAATAGAAATTAATAGAAATATCAAATTCACATGCAGCTTGTCAAATATATATTCGCTTTTTTTTCTCTTACCTGCTACGTGAACGAAATGCTTGCAGCATTTGTGTTATCTGTTTTTTTTGGGAATTTTTCAAATTTTATGCCTCACACGTTTCGTTGTGTCTACCGCACTTGGAGGCATTTTGTTTGCCATTTTATTTATGAGCATCATAAATATATTTCTCTTCTTACTTGAGTACACTTTAAGTACATGCTTGGTTCGGTTCGGTTCAGTTCGTTTCGTTTTGGTTAGCTTTGGATCTGCTTATGATTATCTTATACGCATTTGACAAGAAGAAAATAAAGTAGAAATAAACCCCATCAAACTGAGGACAATAATCGTGAAATGAGCTTTGACTGACTGATGACTGACTGACAAATGGCACGTGTTCTCCATTTTGGCTTCTCATCAGACAAATGGAGGTCCATCAACCTTGTCGGTTGACTAATCAAGACACAGGTAGTCTTTGAGTTCTTTTTGAGTATTTGTTTCAAAAATTGAGTTTTTGGCGGGTAATTTAGCTTTTGCGAAAGCAAAATAGATAGAAATAAATGTAATTGTATCAGAAAATCTTTTTACAAACATTTGGTAATATAAAACTACATTTTTGTATACATTTTAATTAATATTTGTTATATAAATTTAACTTTTAATTTTATGGATATTTTTGCATTATTTGTATTATTATTTGAGTTTGTTTTTTAACACAAAAATCAATTCTAATTATTATTTTACTCTCCCGCTGTTTGTTTAGTGAAGTCTTTTATGCAAATAACTATTTGTTTTCACAAAGCAAATAGAAATCATATAAATTACAAATTGTTAGAAAAACTAAAACAATTTTTTACACTTGCACTTTAAAGTATTTTGTAAAATAAATCAAGCTTTTGACTCGTTTTGTAACATAAAAAATAAAATATTCAATTATTGCATAGATTGTATTTACAATCGCAAACCAATTTGAATCCATAAAACGTGGCATGCAACTAACCAAATAACAATTCATGATTGTTATTTTTTATGCGCCTACAGCATAAAGTCCCTCCACATATATATTTCGAGCCTTAGTAAGTGCAAAAATGCGCAGCTTTTTTTTTACAGATAGCCAAAAATGGAGCAACAAAATGCAGATGGTCAGCAAATCAAAGCTGCAGCATCTAAATGCAAGGGAACAATGTGTATAAGTGTTTGTGTGTGTTGGTGTGGCTTAAACAATGCCCAATCCATAAATAACTACAAAACCGGCAAAATCTCAAACAGCGAATGCTACAACAACAACAACAAAATATATTCGCATGTACAAAAGCGTATCTAACAGATACACGGGCCATAAACTATGAAAAGCGTATGCTCATTGCTGAACATAGTATCTCCTCCCCCACCCCCACCCCTTCCGCCCCCTTGCTTCTCCCCACTCGCTTCGTAGAGCAGATGAGCACAGAGCCATAAAATATCAATTTCGTGTTACAACAAACGCCAAAAACGAACGTAAACTTATGAGTCTCACTGTCTGTGTGTGTGTGTGTGGGTAAGAGAGGCAGAGCCGACAGAGGAGCCTGATAAAAATATATATATGTATATGTGCGCGCATATATCTATGTGAAAAAGGAAATAATTGAAAAATGCATTGCAGTAAAAATGAAGAAAAATATATAATATTATAAGCGATAGCTTGATATATTTCGTACAATTTGTATGGGAAATGTGGCGCACAATGTGTATGGATGAGAGCAAAGAAGGGAATACATATAAAACAAAGCTGTAAAACGCAAGTCTCGATGATGATAGATGATTAATGTGCGAATAGAAAATGTATTTTATGATGATTGGAAAAAAGTTTACAAATATGTTGATGTACATTGAACTATATTTTTATAAGCTCTGAGCTGCTTCTATTTAGGTTACCCAGAGTGTATGCTCATTGATAGTCACGATTGTCATCGATATGAGTGCTGTGCTCGTTACCATATTTCATATTTTTCATTGTCATCTGGTTACAATATTTTACATATTTTAAATATTTTTTTTTTTTAGCAATTATTTTGGCATTAAACTTTTAAAAAGCCATTGTGTGTAGAGGCACTTGGCAATAAATATTTTTATACAACAACCCAACAAATTCTCATGCTTTTCTCTCTCTTTCTTTCTCTCGTTGCAGGTGAGTGTGCTTGATAAATATTACACAGACGAAACAACAGGGGTATGAAAGTACAATCGAATATTTGTGTTTTAAATTTTAATGCAAAAACACAATTCTGAATACAATGCTAATTTAATTTTACAAACTGCATTTTCCGAAATGTTGCTGCTCATGAAAATTAATGAGCGTTGGCAACAACAGTGGCTGCCAAAATAAATGATGCACTTATTAATTATCGGGAAATTCACAATATACACATATAAATGTATGCAGCAGCGATTACAATGGGCAATTAGTTGCAAGAGAGAGAGCAAACCTGGCCCAAAAAAGCCAATAGGGCCCAATCAGTCCATGCGTGTATTTATAATTAATTTGTGTTTGCTTTCGCATTTTGCAATTGCATGCGCTGCATTTGGCTAATGGCTAACGAAGTTTCAAATCAGTCTCACTGCCAAATCATTTTCAAACATTTTATTTTGCACTCATGGCACGCATATTGCCCTCTCACTCACCCACACTCTCTGCCTCTCTCTATCTCGCTTTTGTAATATTAGCTTGGTGCTGTGCGCGCAAATATTTTGATGCAACATGCAATTTCAAGCAATCTAAACATTCGCATCGCGGGCGCAAAGGATAAAAATGAAAACAGCTTAGGGCAGGCAAACTAATAGGGAAGAGGGGTCAGGGGGGCACGGTTGAGTGGTTGGGGCAAAGGAAAGTAGGTGATACTTGCGCTGCATAACTTAAGGCGTTTCTAAGGCAACGACAACGAAGACGACGACGATGCTGGGGCAAAAGAAAATCCAATTGTGTGCCAATGTGGCAGCAAAATGCAGCAGCGCAGCCTTCAATTACACGGCAAGAAATCGTTTAAGCTAATTTGATTGTGGAAAACTAATAGCTTAAGGCTGCTCGCAGGCAGTAAGAGAACTATAAAGTGAATTTTGAAGTGAAACTAGTATTTTAGAGAAACAGTTTGGGCCGTGGTATAAGTAAGGCTTGTTGGAGGATTGTAACCTTAAGAATAAGGAACTGCATACATGTCAAGAATTTGATTCGGTTTATGAACTTAAACTTCATTTATGTGAAGACATGATTATTTTATAATAATTTTTAAGATTTTTTACAAAGAAAGTAGATTATTAGGTGTAAGAGTTTTAACTTTTTACAAAATATATCAAAAAAATATTAAAATATTAGATAATAACTAAAACCTTTCAAGCAAATTCCTAAGATCTCGTAAGTAATTATCGAAAATACTCACAAAATAAAAAATCGAAAATGTCTACAAAAAATCATTTAATATATAAAATGCATAGTATCTGTAATTTCTCTCCGTGCATTGCTGTGGCACGTTTGCTTGCATGCATTTTGCCTTTTGCCACTTTCTTTTAGCCGCCACGCCTAGTAGTTGGAGGTAGTGGGTCGATGCAGGAGGTGCAACAGCCGCTGAAGGGGCAAACAACAACAACAACAATAATAATAACAACAAAGACGGCGGCACCTTCACCTATCTTTCAAGCTAATCTAACTAAGATGCCGAGAGGGGGGAGGGGAGAGGCATAAACTTACAGCATGCTTGATGCTGCATGCAATTTGCTTGCTTATGAATCAACCTCCACCCCCCCAACCCCTTCCACCCACCTCTACCGCGAGCTCAATGCCTTTTTTCCACTGCAACGCAGAAATATTGTAAATTTTTCTTCCTCTTTTTTTGTCATATTTCTCGCTGTTCGACTTGGCAGTAAATAATAATAATAATACCTACATATTTAAATTGCCCCACTGTGCGTGTATGTGTGTGTGCCTCTCTCTTCCGTTCTGACCCCCAACTCTTCACCCCCCTTCAGCTGTTCAACTCCCTTGCATTTCCTGTGCCATTGATAGCCATCTCCTTTCCTGTTGCTGTGTGGATGTCGTCTGTTGCCTGCATTTTTTATTAGGACTCCCATGCAGCATCTCTCCATGCAACTCTGCCACCCCGATTGCTGCCCGTTTATACCCAGTTATGTGTCTCCCTGGTGCCTTATCAATATTTTTCTCTATAGCTCTTCATTGGCTGTATTTATATTTATAAGTCCTTCCGTTGCCACAGTTGCCCCTAAATAGTAAATGCGGAGAAGGGAGTGGAAGTGGCAGTGGATGGAAACTTCTCTCAACTAAGTCTTCATATTGTACATTAGCTTTGGGCCTGTTTTTTTTTTTTTCAAGCGGGAAAATCGTTCAATAAAATGTTTCATAGCAATCAATTTAATGCGCCGCGCGGCACACGCACTTTGCCAAACGAAGAACGTTGCGACTGGCAACAGGCAGTAGAGAGGAGTGGGGGGAGGTTGTGGGTAGTGGGAGGAAGCCTTAGCAAAAGTTGCAACAATTACGCGAGTACACAGAAATCTTACTAAATATTTCAACACGGCAAATCACAAGAATAAAAACTTCAGCTGAGAAAACGAAGAGTGAATTGAACATTGTATAGCGATAAAAGAGAGCAGGAAAGTGAAGAGGATGGGTGGGTGGTTTGGTTAGTTGGAGGCAGACAATGAAGCTGTAGCAATGCCAGACAATCTTCATACTGATTGGGCATTAAAATAGACAAAGTAAAAGTACGAAAATTATGAAGATAAAAAAGAAGCTTGAGAAAAGTCAGATGGTTTTTTGAGTTGAGGAATCGGAACTTAGCTAATTTATTGATCATTTGAATACATTCCGTTAACTCCATTTATCTGAAAACTTGAATATTTCCTTTTGAACATTTTTCCTTTATAGTATTGTAGACAATATTCATTGCACAATACAATAATCAACTTGTATGTTAAAAGAATAGTTTCTACTTTGAATTTGAAGTAATAGATAACTTTTAATTCTATTTGCCACAACACTTAACACTTCAACACACACATACATACACATGTGCATTCAGAGTTTTCAATTACATTTCCTCACTTCAATCAAATCGGCAAACTTCATCTTTCGTTCCTTCCTATTTTGGCCAACTTGATACCCTCTCTCGTCTTGGCTAGATTGAACATTTGAGCGCGCGTGTTGCACTTGCAACCATTCGTAAATTGAATTTACTGGCCAACACTGCCCGCCTGCCTGCCCCTTGCTTCGGATCTGATAATGATTGCCTTCGAGCTGGACTTTTGCACTTGCAATCGGACTTTGGCAATTGAATTTTCTCGATTTCTTATCGCTTCTTCTTTTTTTTTTTTTGGGGTATGTCGTGCCTTCGAAGTCGACGACAATTGTCTAGCGTTTGACTGAGTTGCACTCCTTGTTGTTGGCCACGAAAGGACACTTGAAATTATTGAAATTGTTTTGCCATTTCGTTGGCAGTTGCCCCTCGCCCCCCGACCCCCATTCCCAGCCTGTCTGCTGCGCCAAGTCCTTTGTAAGCTGTTTTGCTGCACTCGTCTGTGATTATCGCCCTGGAATTTTCTCATTTTGAGTGATTTGAAGAATTTGTGGATTTTGGTTATTGATTTTCAAATGGCACGTCAAGTGCCACAAAGACGCACAGACGTGAGAGAGAGAGAGAGAGAGACAGTCACGAGAGTACTCGATGCTAACTCACTTTTCTATATCAGTATATGCGTGGGTGCTAGTATCTCTTTGTGTGTGTGTGTGTGGTTTTTGAGCTTTTAATTAGTTGCTAATTTGATGGAGAATGCATCAGTTGAATGGCTTTTGATTAGACAAAACGCTACCAAATTAAAGTTAACCAAGGGTAACAATGCAAAGTGAACAATTAAATTGGTTATGAAGATTGTGGGTAATAAGACGATACGATTAAACCTTTATAAGATTCTTTATGGAGAAAATATTTTAAAATACTTCACAATGTGAAGCTGAAATGTTGAATGCAAAAAATTTCATTAAGCAGTTCAAAGAATTTTTTACAATATTAAGTTGCGTTTTTTAATTTCACAAATGACTTAATTTGTTTGTCACATTCACCTGATGCTAAAGAAGAGAAGCAGAAACTCAGGTAGATAAAAAATAAAAAGAAACCTGGCATTTGTCACTGATTAAAACAGCTCGAATACAATTTTTTGTATAGCGAAAAATATTTAAATTCTTATCAGACTTTTTTGTTTGAGAGCGGTTAATTAAAAAGAGGGCTTGGCCAAAGGTTTCAGACTTCGACAGACGTATATATAAAGATATAGTATACAGACATATGTAGAAAGGGTGATGCCTACGTTGATTAATGGGTTTTTGTGCTTTAAAGTGCATATAAATCAAATGAAATGAAATTTATACATATATAGTATGTGTGTATGTATAAAGTATTTATTCTATAAGGATGTGTATAAATAAAATGTCATATGCGTTGCGTTGCGTTGCGTTGAGATCGCACGGTCAACTCTTTAGCACCATTAACAAAAGCTTTTGCTGCTCCGGTGTCCTTCGCTTGCCTTCTTTGTTTGACCGCACTTAATCCTACCAAGCCAGATGAAAGGAGAGTGACGTAGGGCAGGCAGGCAGATGGAGGGGAAAGCACACACACAAAAGCTAAAGCACGAAGCGCATTGCATTTTGCGATAAATTCACAGCGCATTAAACGGAATCGTCGTTGGAGGACCGTCAATGGGAATGGGGAGCAAGATGTGGTGGTAGAATGACCAGCAACAATGCCATGGTCCGAGCATTCGGACATTTCTGTGCGCTTGGCACACAAACACAATCATAGAAAATCGAAACGCTGCGAAAATCGCATAGCATCAAGAATGCCAATAACGGCAGCGCAGTAAGCAGCACTGTCAACGGCGCTGCTGCGTTTGGTACGGTTCGGTTCGATTCGGTTTGCCGCATCGAGTCTTCGCTTGTCTCTCACTTTAATGACGTTGTGTGTCCTGACAACAAAACGGCACTTGCTCTGTTTTCTGTTGTCTTCATTTTCTTCTTTTTTGTTCGTGAGCGTGAGAATCGCCGGTGGTCGATGTCATAATGTTACAGTGCAGTGCACAGTGGGATGAAAGCTATAAAAACTATAATGAATTTTAATTACACTTAACTTTGTTTTTGAATGTAAAAATGTTGATTAAATATAGCGTAAATAAATGTTATTTGATTGCTTAATACTGATTCATCGTGTAATAAAATAATAAATACTATCATATATAGAAAGGCTTCAAAAAACCTAGCTTAAGTATGGCTTCAAGTTTGCTATTAGCATGCTTTCTTCAAAATTTAAGCTATTTGAAAGTTCAATAATAGTTTAATTTATGTAGTTTGGGAACTTGAAAGCTTAAAGTTTAATTTTAAAATGTAGCTTTATCTTGAAGTAATTGTAATAAAAATAATTTTAGAAGCTTAGCCAAAAACAATTGCATTGTGCACACTGTGCTTGGTTCACATTGATAAGAAGTGCTACTCGTATTGCAATTGACATCTTTAAAGTGAACGACATTATATATATAGATTTTTGCATTTATTCTCAATACACATTTATGTATTTTTTTGGGGGCGACAGCAGTAGCAGAAGGAGCCTTCACTTTTACTTGGGGCAGGAGCAACTTCAACAGATGCTCTTTGGAATATACAAGTATTTACTTGGAAGTTGAGTTTTGTTGGTGCAATTGTTGTTGTTGTTGGTGGTAGCTTCACTTTTTTGTGGCTGTTGCATTGTTGGTGTTGGTATCGCTTTACGATTTGCGGTTGCTGCATGCAACAGCTGCTAGTGGAGTCGCCACAAGTGCTGGGTAAATGTGCATGTGGCAGAGTGAGCTCTTTTTTTGCATCTTTGGCATACATATGTGGCAAGTCTTGCCTTGCCAGCAGCCCGGTAGCCCGGCAGCAAGCCAGCCAGCCCAGCCAGTAAGCCATCTATTGTGGCCTGCTTGACTTTTGTGCATTACGTAAGCGTGACTCTCAACTGTTGCAACTGTGCCACACACACACACAAACACACGCACACACTCTTTGAATGATTGCCGAGCCGAGAGGCAACTATGTATAACTGCTACAACTACAACTACTACTGTGTGTGTAGTTGTTGTTTGGGGAAAATGGGAATCAAGTGCATCGCTCTGTTTGACACTTGCAGCTGTCAACGCGACTCTGATTGATCGATTGCATATGTTGTCTCTATGAGTGTGTGTGTGTGGGTGGGTGGAGGTTGCAACAATGATTAACTGGTGCCCCAAAACAAACACATTTAAAAACAAACACACACGACTAAAGTAAGGTGAATAATTTCAGCTGTTCACAAATGCGATTAGCTAACAAAAAAAATAAAATATTGAGCAATAAATCAGCTGTTCAATGAGGTGGAAAGATCAAAGTTTCAATTTAAATAGCTAAAATTATTAACTGAAGTTAGTAAATATGCAGTGATTAAGCAGTTCAAAATTAATGTTTGATAAAGTAGCGAAGTGAAAGTAGTTTATTGCAATACATCATTTGCAATTGCATTAAAAATACGATAAACAATTGCAAAAATTATATGAAAATGTTAAGATTTAAGCTAATTTTTCATTTGTGATACAGTGAAAGCTCTTCTCGCAGACATCTCTCGCATGCGGACAAAAATACTGAAACCGTGGCAATCCGCTCACGGGAGCATTCACTGTATAATGTTGGACTTTAACGAATATTTTTATATTGTGGAAAAGCTTAGTATTTTTGGGAACAAAATTCAATTATTTAGTTTATTGTCAGCTAGATTTGCCAAGTTGATTAGGTACTTCCTAATTACGTATACAACATATGTTACAAGTTTTTGAAAGCGTGCTGAAGATAGCCTTCCATACCTCAAGATTAAACAAAAAATCGAATATTTTATTTAACATAATTTAAATTTTATTTTCACATAATTTTCAATTTATTTATTATAGTCGTTAGTCAAACTGTACTTTCTTTCCTAATAAAGCAAGTTCTACCCGTCCATTTTTATTTATCTATATTATTTTAAGATAATAAGCAACATTTAACCCAAATCTAAAATGCAGACTGGTCAACTGTCGGCGAAGAAAAGAAGTATTTACGCTGATTGATGAGCAGTTCTTAACTGTTAAACGACTAAACGACCAACAACTTATTTCTCTATTATTATCTACATGAAAAGTTTTGTTCACTGTTATCCTTATCTATTACAAGCGACAATATTATAATAATAAAGCATTCGACAGCATTTATTTAACAATTGTAGATGGCAAGAGCAGCACAACTTGTAAGCCAACTTTAGAGTCATTCGGTTTAATAGCCTCCCATTTTTGACCTCAATCGTTGAATGGCGAAAAAAGTTCCAGAGCATTAATTGAAATTTATTGTCTCAATTTATAATGCTGCAAATTGAGCGTTAGGAACCCAAAAAAACGTTGACAGACGCCAGTCGCGCATAGTTCAATGTATCTTGCAGATACTCTCGCACGCTCGCCCCACCCCCAACCCCCTCTGTCGCTTTCGCATTCTCATTGAACTTGAACTTGAAGCCGTTTTTTTTCTTTTTTTAACCAATTGTTTGCCAAAGTCAAAGTTTTTTATACTATGCCCGGCTTTGAAAGTAACTTATGCAATAGTTATTACAAACTTTGCCGTCATCATATAAGTTTAAAGTTTTGCCTTCTTTTATTCGCTTTATTTTGTTGTTGTTGTTGCTGTTGTTGTTATTGTTAAGTTGTGCCTCTTAACTCGTTAGATTCGGACTCACAAACTCGAACTTTGGAGTCGCAGCCGGGCAAATTGAGTGCACACTGTTTGTTGGTTTTGTGGGGCAGGGTGGTTGGCGGGTTACAGACGTTTGTCATTTGTCTGCTGTCATGTCAGTTGTCAGTTTGATTTTTGTTGACTTTTTCTCTCATTCTTTTTGGCCTTTATTTTAAAAAATTGTAACAACTGCTATGACGACAAGAGCAGAGACGACGCTGGACTACGACAAAATATGTATGAGAATATATATATATTGGATATATATGTACATATATATACAATATGTAATACGACAAAACAAAAGACAAATTGTGCGCGTGTTGACAATTTTTTATAGATTTTTACTCTGCACAATAATGTGCAATTTGTAAGAGGAGCATATTAGCTAAGGGATTAAGTGTGATTTTTGTAATTTAACATCTGAATATCCATTTTTTTTGTATGTAGATTTTTTTAATATAAGGAAATATATTTCTTTGAAATATTTTTGTTTTTGCTTAAGGGCTTCGATTTGCGATCTTTTTTATATTTTTTAGTAATTTTAAAAACTTTTTATATATTTCAGGGTATGAAAACATTTACAAGCACAATTATATTGTTTACCAACAGCTTTTAAAACAATATTTAACATTAATATATTCAAAACAATCTCAAACCATAACAACTTCCCAAAACACTTAAATATTCAATGCCCAAAAAACAACAGTTAAACTAAATTATGATAATATTTCGAACCTTTCCACCATAATCTGTTCGAATTTCCATGCTTAAAGGGTAACATTTAAGTGCATAATTCTTTCTCTAACAATATGATTGGTTTCGTATGGACTCTTGTGTTTGACACACGATCTGTGTGCTACATTTTTACAGCAGTTGACGTCTGAGCACTTTATCTTAATGTCAATTCTTTGTATTGTAGCCAATGGCATCAGACTTCAGTTATTTTGGGTGCTCCACGGAGGGTTCTATGCTCCAAGCTCCACGTTCCGTTCTTAGCTTCGTGTGCGTGAAGCAGTTAAAAACGTTCAAGCAAATGAACAATAAAAAAGTCATTTGTTAGTCGGCGTTTGGGCCACGATTTCTTGCTCATTTCGAGTTGTCAAAATCACAAAGTCGCCGTCGTTAATGGCGCCCCGAGTTTAGCCAGAAGATAAACTGGCGCTAGGATTTAACATTTCTTCACATTTACATTTATATTAGGCGGCTTTTAGGCTTTTCAACAGTGACTCATCATCAAACTGTAATCGTAGCTGGGCTAGAATTGTTTATTTACACGAGTCCCAAAGGTTTTTTTGATGTTGGTTTCAAATCTGCAATTATTGCCGTTAAATAAACTTTTTTAGAAACTGTCTTGTCTTCTCTCAACTTATTTGATTTACAATTTCTTTTGCAGTACGACAACGTCAATTCGTGTCTGCACGTGCTGCGTAGTCAATCGGTTGGCGGTTTGGACAACATCACAACAAATGACATCTGTGCCGGTCGCCTCAAGGCTGTTCTTGCCCTCTTCTTTGCTTTGAGTCGCTACAAGCAGCACGCAAAGCAAACCAAGTCCATTGGTGTGGGCTGTGGTGGTGGTGTTGGTGCGGCGAGTACGGTTGGTGCAAGTGCAACTTCTATTGGCGGTGGCTCTGTGCTGGGCATTGGACTTGGTGGCAGTTTGAGAGCCTCTGCTGCAAGCAATTTACTGCTAGACAAGAATCAACAAGAGCAAAACCAGCAACTACAGCAGCAACAAACGCCACAGCAATTGGCTCAGTCACTGGAGAACGGCAATGAGATGGTGAATCGGTAAGTAAATACAAAATAAAAGAAACTTTATTTGTTGTCTATAAAATTCGAGTTTTAAACGCAACTGAAATATTCAAAAGTAACAGAGCAGCCAGCTTTTGGTCTTTTGTTCGTGTTCACGCTGTTCGTGTCTTTGCTATGAGCTGTGTCGAAGCTAACAAGCTTGACGATACGTGCACTTAACGAACAGAGAGCTCATCTGGTGTGTGTCTCAGCTAAGTACGAGTATATTTAACGAAACGTGCTCCGTCTGTAAAAATAACAGCGCGCTGTTAAAAATTTTGAAGTGTAAATTTTATGTTAACGTATGTTAATGTTTAATGTAAAGATTTTTTGCAGCATTGGTTGTTTATTTCGACTAGAGATTGGATGGGCGTCGGGATCGGGATTTTCGGGAGTCCCGCGGGATCGGGCGGGATGGGAACGATTCTAAAAAAATCCGGGAAAGTCGGGATAAGTGGTCGATCCCGAAACTCCCGCGGGTCCCTACAAACCTGTTGGGACCCAAATATTAATCGGGCCCCAAACAAAATGTACTCGACGAATGTTTTGTATTTATTGAAATTACCCACTAAATATCACGAAATATCGCAAGTGCAATAAATGGGAGCATATTTACATGTATTTCACTATTACACAATTAAGAAGAACTAGATTAATTGGAGAAAATTTTGAAAAAATATTGTTTTTAAATAAAAATTTAAATTCAGAGAAAAATTAGGTAAGAAAGTAAAATTAAGAACTAGATTAATTGGAAAAATTTTGAAAAATATTGTTTTTTTTAATAAAAATTAAAATTTAAAGTAAAATTATATTTAAAAAAATATATACTTATTTGAAAAATAAAATTTCGGGAAAATTTCGGGACCCGTGGGATAGACCCAAAATTTTTCGGGACAACCGGGATGGAAAACGCGAATTTAATATCGGTACAGGATGGGATGGAAACCAATTTCATTCCCGATCCCATCTCTAATTTCGACTGCCTTAAATGAAACTTACTGTGTTTTAAATCTAGCATTCGATTTTCAACAAATTCTAACCATATTTTTTTAATCTATGCCATGTCCATGGCCCCAAAAGATTCAAATAACTGCCAACAAGTTTTCATCGCCAGCTTGCCCTGCCCCATAACAATGTGAACCCCCCAAAAACAGAGCTCATATCAATGCGTCTGTCTTTGATTTCCTTTGCATTTCGCTTACACCGTCATAAGACTTCCGGAACGCAGCTTTTATTCGTATTTTTTCTTCGTTTTTGCTTGTACTCTGAAATTCCAAGCAAGTTTAATATGATTTATTGGTTTGTTTGCCGGAAATTACAGGCGATTCACTTGAAGGGGAGAAATGCGGTATCTATCTCCACCACCCTGCCCCCCGAGGACATCTGTTCTCGCTCCCCAAGTTGTCATAAAAAAAAGGCGACTTAACTACTTCCACCCTCCACATCGAAAAATAAAGCCAAGACACTAAGCAAACAAAATTGGCATACTACAAGAAAGCTGAGCGAGAAGAAAATCTGCTTTCTTACTGAAGAGCACTTGAATAGTCGTAGCTGAAAAATTCAAAACATGAAAATGGAAAATTAGAAAACTTTATTTACCCGAAAATGTTGAAAGCCAAAAGCGTTTGTCGTCCATGATGAGGAGATTGAGGGCTTTCTTCTTCTTCGTGTGTGTGTGTGTTTTGCAACCCTCGGGGAAATCCCAGCAGTAGACAGGAAACGGAAGCTTTTGTGTTGCGCTTACCCAACCAAAAAACGAGGGGGCGGCTGCAAGAGAGGAGAGTGTGGGGGCTGCCGACCAGTCACCGTTTAACTTTGCTCCCCCCCCTCCCCCCTCACATTTTGTTGTTGGCAATGTGTTGATGACTTTCACTGACTATGAAATTTAAATGCGTAACGGAAATGTTTGCATATATATTTTTTTTTTTGAGGAAGGGGGGAGTTGTGTTGACTAGCAGACAAATAAATTACATTGGATTTTTATGGTCGTCCTTGCGCCTAGTTTGTGGTAGGCAACACAGAGTACAAAAGCAACAACACGATGACAACAATGCGGCAAGTTCATTTAAAGTTGCAACGCCATAAAACTTTCACTAAAGCGGTCCCTCTGTGTGCGGCATAATACCCTATGCTTAGTTCGTAAAGGGAATATTTGCAATACAACATGGAAAAGCCTTTAAGGATTACTAGCTGCAGCTTTCTATTTCGCTTTGGATATTCCCTAATACCAAAGGGTATTTATTAGTCAGATACTGCTTGCGAAAGCCTTCTTGCTGTTTGGCAATATTTTTGGGGACTTTATTCCGTGCGTTGTTTATAATGTCTGCGGTCTGGCGACCTAGACACTGAAACTGAGAGCTGTCCAGCCTTGCCACCCTGTTTGGGGAGCAGCTGTGTGGCAAAGCAACCCCCAAAAACATATACATATACAATGCGTACCATTAGCGGAATTCGCGTAGAAAAGGTTGGAGGTGTTCCGTTTTATTCGTACATGTTAAATTCAAAAGCTTTGGAGCGACAGCAGCTGGTGCGCTTTTCAAGTTGAAGTTGGAACGATTCTTGGGACAATTCACAAGTTTGTTAGTACCTGACACTGATTTAGCAGCGGCTGTTGCCACTTGCCACTAGCTGTTGCACGCCTTTTGCCCTCATGCATATAATTAAAAACTCCATTTGAAGACAGGTCCTGTTTTTTAAGATTCCCAACAGCAGCAGCAGCTGATGACATTTGCCAACCCTTGAAGACACAGGACGAATTGAAGCTGAAGCACATTTATAACTGCAAAATTGCTCAGCAGACATTGCAACAATATGTGCTCCCAAATGTATTTAAGAACATTTGTAACGGAGCTGAGTCTAGGGTGTTTAATGGCTGCTGAGTTACCCCCAAGATGTTCACATAATTGACAGCTGCTGCTGCTCCTAAGGGTCACAAATTCCAATGCATATGCGTGCAGAGGCGAACCGAAAGCTAAGCCAAATCTGTGGCGGGTCGAGTGGGTGGAAGGTAAACCGTACACGTGTGTATGTTGTGTCCTCACTTAATTCGCATGCATTTATGCGTGACCAGGCACAGGACAATACGAGAGGGGATGGATACACTGCAGTCGTCAGTCGTCCGGGCAACAGGAACTTCTGTATTTAGAATGGGGGACCACAATTGACAACTTGTCCGCCCAGCTTGTTGTCTGGCTTAACTTTTGTTCTGCTGCGGGCAAACTCGATTCGTTTTGTTCATGTTTTTTTCCGCCAGAGAGAGTTTTCTCCTCTGTGTGTTGAATTTATAATTCCATTTGTGGTTTTAATTTTGTAAATGTGAAATTAATTTTATTCAATTTGTGCGTCAATCGAGGGTTGCACAGATCTGGTTCTCGGTTTGTGGTTAACGCTTCATTGGCGCTCAATTGTGAGGACTTAAAAGGACAAAATTGGCTTAGAACAAAGTGTTAAGGCGGTAATTGAGGTACGTCGATTAACTCAACTGAAAGGAGTACAAAAATACCACAAGAGGACCGCTACTTAAAATGAGGATGCTTTGCAGAATACGTTGAACCCCTACGTGCTGCCAATGAACTTCGTCGTGATTCATCCAACAATCTCTCTACAAGCAATTCATCCCGTGAATTCAACGCTGAGACATATATATCGCGTGTGGCACGGAAGTTGCCACAGTTATACAAATGTTCATTCTCCAGGCGCAGCAAATTCCATATAAATCGCCGTATAATCTCGCATATACCCGTCAGCGTCTTGCAGTTGAAGGGTAACATAAGATTATAATAAATCACATAAAGCTCCACAGCCCACAGGAAACGTATCAAAAGATCCGCAATAATGGCAAAGTAATAAAATCTCTTAAAAAAAAAATATGATAAATGCAACAAGCGAAGGTTTCTTGGTCTTACCTTGGGATAGATGAAACGTTCACGCAAAAATATTTTGTGACCCTTCCAGACCCTAAACAATCCATAGTCCTGCACCAAATCCCAAGCAGTGCAATAAACAGTTGAAATCAAAGAAATAATCAGATAGCACCAAGTCCAAGGATTGGCAAATAAGCTGTCATAATGTGCTGGAAAGTACAAAGAGTAAGTAATTATTTTTCAAGTTGAATAAAAATTCCACTTACAACTCGTTTCACTTTGAATGGTTGATATGGTGACAACAACCAGCGTGGAACCATAAGCAGCAGCATTCACCAGATAAGATTTCGGTCTTGTCTTAGTATCCCAATAACGCCGGAGGCATTGAGCTAGACGAAACCAAGATGGCAAACCGCGCAGCACATAAATCGCATAATCAGGCTCAAAATCAAAGGTACTTTCACTCTTGGTGAAGAAGCGAACATAGAAACGGGAAAGCTGATAAAAGTCCACAAGGCATTGAACCAGCGAAATCATTTGATCTGCCAGCCAAAAGTCTATGAATGTCACATAGAAGAAAGGTGCAGCAAAGATCCTTCCAATGCTACGCAACACCCACATTCTAGCCGTAAAGTTCATTATCCGGATGGGGTTGATCAGTAGAGCCAGGGGAAGTAAAAATGCGGCTAGCGGAAAGTACAAATTATCCTTGACACCAAATTCAGTGTGATGTAGAAACAAGAGCATGAATATCGTACAAATATAACCATAGAAACTAGCTGTGCTCAACAGTTTGACAGGCACTGTGTGATTACGTGGATTCAGCTCAAAAATCAGCACATGATTAATGCCCACACTCTGCCACACATAAACATTAATGACCATGCAAAATCCATAAACGGTAAGCAATAACATGGCTCGATAAAGATGCATAAAAGTGGACACCAATTTCGCATTGCTAAAAAGGCAAATATCTGCAAGGAAAACACAGGAATGATATAGTATATTATGTTAGTTTTTCCATTTCTTACATGAAATCAAGCACACCACAGCTGATACAAGGAATAATCCTAGCAATACGCCTGCCGAGAATATGTGAGTTGGCGATGTGGGTTGACCCAAGGGTGGCACTCGTAGCTTTTCCATTGCCTTGGCACGATCTCCCTTAGCTATATACTGTGTATAGATGTTTTCCACCTCGACCATCATGGCGCCAAGCTCCTCACCATCCCGTCCGATGGCTATTGTCTCCAGATACTCTTCAACCCAACGACTTCCGCTGTCCGTGAACATATATCGATCAACCTTTTCGCATAGCTTGTAGAAACCCGTATAGTTCATCTGCTGAAAGTTGTTCAGCAGCACCAGGCTAAAGTAGAACTCACAGTATGCTCGCTCCAGTTGCTTGGGGTTTCGCGGCTGATCGGCCAAGGGCGGCAGACTCGGAATATTCCCTAGTTGCCCACCCACATGTGGCATATACATGAATTTAACCTTAAAGGTGGCATGTTTGCGTCGTGCCTCGGCAATTTTATATTCAAAGAAATCGTTTACACGATTCAGTTCGTTAGTTAAGGTCGTGAAGAACTCTTCTGTAAATTGCATACAATAAACTGTATACTGTTCCTTGTTTCGCGAATCAGGTGCATTCTCCACAGCATGGCGAATCTTAGCTTTAAGTGCCTAAAAACTTTCTTAGTTTAACTATCTTTGATCAAAACTTGTTTTACTTACTGCATAATTAATATATTGCTGGCGCCATTCACTTGTTAAATGGCTCTCAAAAGTTTTGCCAAATTTCATTTTGAAAACTTTTTTAGTATATGTATTAATATGGAAAGTTACAGAATGACTAAAAACACAACTGTATAGTTTCAATAGAATATTTTTAACAGTTTACTGAAAGTTCACATAAAACAGTATACACATTTTTAATGCCCTTTATTATTTTATATTAGGGAAAAGTTTACAAAAAACCCGAACAAATACTTAAAATGCATTAAATCTCACATTGAAAACATCTGGCAACTCTATGTCTTTTTCTTAGTAAACTGCGTACCAAGGCTTCTCATCTCCATTTCCTCATCTCTTATTTCCATTGTGGTTAGGAATATATCACGAGTAGCTCGAAAGCTGCCGCAATTATACAAATGCTCATTTTCCAAACGTAAAAAGTTCCAGATAAATCGACGCGTTATTTCCAATAAGCCGCCAATCGATTTGCAAATGTAGGGCAACAACAGCCCATAGTATATCAAGCATACCTCCAATATCCAGTAGCAACGTATCAAGATATTCGTAACAATGGCAACAAAATAAAACCACTAAGGACAACAAAGTTGAAATGAAGTATTAGTTAATTTGCACTACTAACCTTGGGATAAATGAGATTCTCGCGCAGAAAACGATTTTCGCCTTTCCACACTTGAAACAAACCAAAATCAAAGGCCAAGTCCCAAGTTGTGGAATATATCGTAGAAATGATGGCAGTGAAAATGTAGCACCATATCCAAGGATTGTCAAACATGCTCTCATACTTATCTGCAAGTTAACTTGTGGTTAAACTTAGCAAAGCCAGAATAAGCAATAAGTTACCACTCGTTTCCATTGCAATTGTTGAAAATATGACCACAACAATACTCATTGCATACTTGAGAGCATTCAAGGGATAGGACATGGGTCTATCGCTGCTATCCCAGTATCGTCTCATGCACTGAGCGAAACGAAACCAGGCTGGCAGACAACGAAGCAATGGAACCGCATAATCATGCTCAAAGTCAAAGATTCTATTGCTATGCCCATAGTAGCGTATATAGAAGCGCACCAAATGATAATTATCCACCAGGCAAAGCGATAGCGAATTTAGTTGATCTGCCAGCCAAAAGTCTACAAAGCGCACCTGGAAAAATGGGGCAGATAAAACTCTGCCCATGCATCGTAGCATCCACATACGAGCCGAAAACTTCATAATCCGAATGGGATTAATGAGTATGGCCAAGAATATTAAAAAGCAGACCAATGGGAATGGATATGGATCCTTGAGACCAAACTCATTGTGATGCAGGAACAAAATCATGGTTAGAGCACAAATGTAGCCCACACCGCCAGCTACCTCTAGGAACGAGGCAGGTGGAATGTGATTGCGCAGATCCACATTAAAGATCAGGTTGTGATTAATGCCCACATTCGCCCAGACATAAACATTGAGGGCCAAAAAGAAACAGCATAGAACCAAACTGAATAATCCGCGATAAAGATGCACAAATACATTAAGCTCCTCCGTTTGATTGCGACAAAAATAAACTAAGAATAAATCACTTAAATATTCGATAACATATTGATAACAATCATTGTACTCACTTGATATCATTACCGTTACGGCACTCACAATAAACAAGCCCAAAAGGATACCAGCTATAAAAACCGTTAGAGGCGGTGAAGGCTGTCGCAGTGGCGGCACTCTCAACTTGGCCATGGCCTTGGCACGATCCCCGTTAGCCAGATAATTGGTGGACAGCTGCTCCACCTCAGCAATCATTTGCAGCAACTCATCCTTGTTGGCAAACAGCGCCTCACTCACATTATTACCAAACCAGAGATTGCCCCTTTCGGATCGTATATACTTGTCATACTTCTTGCAGATCTTACGGAATGCCGTATAGTTGAGACTCTGAAAGTTCTGCAGCATGATCAGACTCAGATAGAATTCGCTGCACACCAAACCCAAGTGGCGAATAGCTCTGTTTTTTTGATGTAGATTGGTCCCCGATTGGCCCAGTTGCACAATAAGCTGAGCTCGTATGTCGACCAGCTTGCGTTGTGCTTCGGCTTGTTTCTGGTTGAAAAAGTTGACAACGCGACTTAGTTCCTGGTCACAGACCGCAAAGAAATTACGCTCAAAGATCTGATAATATATGACGGTTGCCATATCCGCAGTCTTATCTTTTTCGCGTACATAACGAAAATCTCGGTGCACATTTGCATCTGGAGCTTTCTCAACAGCTTGCAGTATCATTGCCTTGAGTGCCTGGGGAATATGAATGGTAAGGAAGGGTTTAACCTTTTGATGCTGTTTTGTTACTTACCGCATAGTTCATGTATTGTTGACGCCACTCGGTTGTCAGAATACTCTCGAATGTCTTGCCGAATTTCATATCTATTTAGTTTTCCTTAAAGTTAATTGAGTAAAAAAGTTGTACCTTTATATATAAACAGATTTGAGTAAACCTACTTTGTTTTTCTGGCTTATAAGCGATTTTTAATGAAATAATTTAAAATTCAAAATCTAACCACTTATCTGCGACTCATTGTCAAAGCTCATCGGATATACAATCCCCAGCTTTAATCTCTTGCCACAAGTCCTCCCTTTCCGTTTCTTCCCAACCTCCCACGCAATGTTGCAACAATTTTAACATGCTGCCTTTCGTTAAATCATTCATTTTTTTGTTGCCTGACATTTTCGCCTTTGTTTTTTTTTTTTCTTCGTGGACACTCTCTCATTTCCTGGGCTTTGTGGTTTTCATCCGGCTAAAAAAAAACCTTCTCGCATCGAGCTTTAATAATATTCTGTTCATTTTTTTGCTGTCCGTTTTTTCAAGTGCGGTGCGTGCCGCTTGTTGAAGTATCTGCAGTTTTTTGTACATTAATACAAAATTTGCAAAAGGGAGGCATGTTTTAAGGGTTGATTTTTTGCAACTCTTTAAGAATATACGAATTTATGAACGTACAATCAACACTGCTTCAGCATTCGATTTCGATTTCAGTTTCAGTCATCTTTCTCCAGTGACAAACAAAGAAAATGGCGTTTTAGTTGAGAGCTTTTTATAGGTAAGGGGATTTAGCAGCAGCAACAGCTGTAGAAGCTGTAGAAAAATGTCGTCTACAGGCATTCCTCTAGCATGCAGGGTAGCTCAGCTAACCTAACCACACACCTCACACTGGGAACATCATCAAAGCGACCATTCATCTCGGGCAACGTGAAAAATGTGAAACAATTGCAACGATGATTACTTTTTCTTCCTAGTTTGTTGTTGTTGCTAGAAAATGGTCGTAAAAAGAAAATTGAATTGACAGTGGGTGGTTAGCGCAAGTTTGTTGTTTTGGCCCAGGGGAGCATTTGGCTTGGGCATACAAAAAAGGGGAGGGAGAGGGAAAAAAGTTAACTACAAACAGGTGAACCAAATTCATAATTATATGCTAAATACTTTAGTAATTAGCTCCTTGGGGAGTTGTGAAGTTAGAAGATGATGCTGAGTTCACAGGATCTTAGAAAATGTTAAGCTCTTTAATCATTTAATAGGGTGGCAACGCCAAACTTTGCTGTGCTGTTGACAAAATTGGCAACATGTGCAAAATATAAACTAAGACTTTATTTATATTCCACTCGAATAAAAAACTGTGCTGTTGTCAGCAAATGTTGGAGAACAAGTATAATTGCTAAAGGGTGTCTTAAAGTTGACCAAAAAACCATATTTATGGAAAAATATATTAATATTATCATGAATATTATCTAAAAGTTCAAGTTTCGGTAAGGAATATTACAATAAATAATAATTACAATCAGGTAAAAGGGCTTAAAGTTTAAAGTTACTTTTAAGAGGTATCTCCTAGTCGCACAACTCTATGCTTTCTTTTCTGTTTTACTACCATAACGACAGAGGCAAATAAAAATATTTGCATAGACAAACCGTTGGACAATTGGACTCTAGACAAACGGCCAAGTGAACAGTCCGGGACGAAGTGCAGGAAGAGAGGGGAGGTGTATAAAATGAAAAGTAAACATTGCAACATTCGCTGCCATTGAAATGATAAAATACGCTCCTCTCACCTCCACCCTGAGCAACAAGAGGCAATAAAATGCATGCTTAGTGTTTGGCCAGGAGTAAGAACTAAACTTGTGGGAGCGAAAAGTTTGGAGTGGGCTCTTAAT
Source organism: Scaptomyza pallida (assembly GCA_018152965.1). Classification (NCBI taxonomy): domain Eukaryota; kingdom Metazoa; phylum Arthropoda; class Insecta; order Diptera; family Drosophilidae; genus Scaptomyza; species Scaptomyza pallida. The sequence continues at coordinate 391,005 of JAECXP010000116.1, forward strand.
GGCATTAGTAGTGGTAGTTGGCCATAGTTGGTAGCAGTTGGAAAACGATGTGGTCCATTCGCAGTCTCTTCAGCTCAAAGCTGGAATTACATGTGTGTGTCCGTCTAGCATTTGTTTTCCTTCTTTTGTTTTTGGTTTTATTTTTGGATTTTTGGGTGTACTTTTTTTTGGCCTCTTTATGCGTCTGTGGCATGTGAATTGCTTTAGAGCTGGGAAAGGCTTTCATCCTTTTTTCTGGATTTGTATAAACAATGATTTATTGTTTCTACTTTTAGGTGTATATTTTTCGGGGGTTTATTCAGTTTAAAGCTTCGAATCAGTTTTGTTTAGCGAAATTCAGTACAAAAATGAAAGTTATACTTAAAAACTCTTCATAATTAAAGTTGTAAGATATCAAATTTGATATTTGGCAAACTTTTCATACCACCCACTAAAATGTACCACGCCTTCCATTTACAAAAACCAAACGATCTGAAGTTAATAACTTAACAGCAACAACAACTGTGAGCTCGTAGTTTCATCTAACACCGATTGCCATATCAAGCAAATTGCGCTCGAGTTTTTCGACAGACGGGCAATAAACTTCAAAAAAAAGAAATAGAGCTGCGCCATAAACTTGAAAATCGGCTAAAAAACAAATCGCGGAGAGTGCGCAGCTCAAGCAAAGCGGCTTAAAAATAGTTAGAAAACTAAACGTGTTTTGTGGCAAATGTTGTTGAGGTTTTAAGTTGCTCCATTTGAAAGTCTTTAAGCTGCAATGATTAAACAATTTTCTCGCTATCGCTGTTAGAAACTTGACGACATTTTATGTGACAAGCGAAGCGATGTGAAAGAGCAAGCATATAATGAAAATAATTTGCGATAATTGCTTAGTTTGTTAAATCGTAGCGATTTGTACGCCAATAACTTTGGATAACTTAATTGCACTTGTTGTTGTTTGACCCCTTCTGAGCATTGAACTTCGAAGTGCAACTGCAACTATTAATAGCCGGCATGCCTGCCAGTGTTGCCATTTCCGCTTTTTTCCCGTCAAATCTGGCTTTTTTGGAAGTCTGATGCGGGTAAATTTTCCAAACAGCGGGCAGCGGGAATTCTGTCTTTTTTAAAAAATAATTTGCTTTTTTCCGCTTTTTTCTACTGAGCAATTTATAATTTTCCAGCGATTATTCGTATGTAGAGTTGTTCATCGTAGTTGAATAAAAACGAAATAGTTCATTAGATAAATTTTCGATGAACGAACTAATCGGTTATAAAGTGGAACTAACTGAACTAGAATAAGGAACTTAGTTATTTCAAATAGTTAAATTGATATTATTGCGAACAATTCGATAGAACTCTAATTCCCATCCTATATTTGTATACCCTTAACCCATAAAATGGGTAAAAAGGGGTATAATGGTTTTGTGCAAATGTATGTAACAGACAGAAGGAAGCATCTCCGACCCTATAAAGTATATATATTATTGATCAGCATCAACAGCCGAGTCGATCTAGCCATGTCTGACTGTCCGCCTGTCCGTCTATCTGTCTGTATGAACGCGCCTATCTCAGAGACTATCAGAGCTAGAGACTTCAAACTTTAGAAAAACCGGAGATGTCGCAGTTTTAATCTGGTTATTTTGGTCACTGGAAGAATACGCACAAATGAGTGTACACGTTACGTATCGGGTAAAGGGTATGTCCTAGTCGGGATTTCTCGACTAGAGCCTTCTTGTTAAATTTATTATTTGTGTGTAAAATTGAAAGTAACAATGCGTAATGAATACAAGAAAGAATGCCGGGATGTGTGACTAAGCAGCAAGGAATTCAGCCCCTGGCTGCGCAAAGACATGGTTAATACAACAAGACTAATTGCAGTTATTGCAAATGCAGTATAACTTAGCTAATTGAAGAAATGCTGCCATGACTATGAGTTGCCAAAAATATATTAAAAAATGACTGCCACCGTGCAAGCAAATGACAAAGATAATAATTATCACGAATTTAAGAAATAAATTTTTTTTTAAATTAAAGCTCTTGAAACTAGGCAAAAAAATATCAGATTTTTTTCAGATTTTTTTCAAAATTTTTAGTAGCTTGTTTTGTTGGATCTTCCCACTAAAAACAGCTTTTTATGCTCAACAAAAGTTGGCAACACTGATGCCTGCATGGCAAAAGGCCTGTTTCCCAAAAATTTAATTTAACATAACTTAGTTTAAAGTCAGTGACTAATCAAACCTATGCGAACTCTATGTAAAGGCCTGTTTAAAAATTTAATTTAACATAACTTAGTTTAACAGTCAGCTGACTCAATCAAACCTATGCGAACTCTTGTAGCGTTCCAAAATTATTTAACATAACTTAATTTAGTTTAGTTCCGACCTGTTGCAGATTCTTAAAGTATTTTCGGTGTTGGTAAGCTTGAAAATACAAAAGCTGATAAAGTGTTGGCAAAACGTTTCATATTCAAATATTTAATAAACATGATAAAAATATTATTTTAGTTGAAAATCATGTTTGTTTGTGATAAAATGTCAAAATACTTTAAAAATATAATTAAAAAAGATAGTTTGGGCTTTATATTTAGCCAGTAAAATGTGTTTGAATAACAATTCAAAATTAGGGCTTACACACTGTAATTTTTAAACGCTTTAACTGTTTCCTTATGTTAAATTAATTTTGTATATAATTTTTAATTAAATTAAATTGACTTAAATTAAATTTTGTAAGTGGGCATGTGTTGTCAAAATTTAATTTACATTGCATTAGTTTAGTTCCGAACAGTTGATTCTTAAAATTTTCGTTGGTAAGCGAAAATACAAAGTGATCAAAAAGTGTTGTGCAAAACGTTTACATATTCAAATATTTAATGTGTTTATTTTGTTGAATCTTTTGTTGTGTGATAAATGTCAAATCTTTAAATATTTAAGTTTATTTATATATTTTAAGTAAAAATGTTTTAATAACAATTCAAAATTAAGGACATGTAACATATTTTAAGCTTTACATGTTTTTATGTTAATTAAATTTTGTAGCTAATTTTCTTAAATTAAATTAATTAAATTAAATTAAATTAAATTAAATTAAATTTTGGGTAATAGGCCTAAAGCCAAAGCGATTGCAACCACCCACAATATGTTGCAGCCAGCTGTGCGCTTCAAACATGTTCGAAACAGATTCAAGCAAGCAGTTGCGTTGCGTTGTGTTTCGTTTCGTTCAGCGTTCGTTTAGTTTGCGACCGCATCGCGTCGTGTTCAGAACGTTGAAACGGGTGTAACGGGTGTGTGTGTGTGTGCGCGCGCAAAGATTTGCCGGCAAATTTTTGTGTTGATTTTGTTTATGTTTTTATCAGGCAAACGAAAAAAGGGCGGCAAAATACGCAAAATTGTAAAACGCGTCTGCTTTTAATACAAAATTGTGCCAAATAGTTATAATTTGTGAAATGTGAATGTAAATAATATAAAAATTTCAACTGATAAATAAAATCAAGATTCTTTTGTATAGCGACTGTTGCATATTTTATGGCGTTGCAGCTACCTTATCATCCCCTTTTACACCCATTAAAAGTTTCCTTTGGCTGGCAGCATAATTAACGCCTTATCGCATTGCACACAAATTAAAAGGCTTAAACCCAGACAACACGCAACACAAAAAAAAAAACCGTTTACAGCAGACGTCCTCAATGGACCACAAACCAAGCAGCGAACCAAGCATCCAGGCAGACAAATTCCCATTTTAGATAAGCGCGTATTTTATTTATTCATATGTCGACTCAACTGAGCTGAAAATAGTGAAGTTTAATGCTGCTCTGGGATTTTGAACTTTGAATGAAAACAATGTTTGGATCAAAAGTTGAACAATTTGTGCAATTTTATTGAGCTTAAAATAGTTAGCGAATGGTCAAAACTGTTGGACAAAGTTTTTCATATAGCTTTTTGATTTTTAAGCGCTATTGACGACATCAACAAGCTTAAAACATTGTTAAATAATAGTTACAACTTTAAAATTCTTCTGAAAAAATATTATTAAAACATTGGCTATCACTTTAAATACATTTCCTAGCTATGCCATTAAATTCTCTTTAATTTCACATTTAAACTTTCCATTTGGCTGCTTTTGCTAACTTTTGGCCATTGTTAATTGTTGTTCACAGTTTACTTGGAACAAGCCACAAGTTAATTAAGCAGAATCTGAAAACATACATAGAGATTGGCAATTAGAACTCCCGGCTTATCAAACCAGAACCCATTTGATGTCTAGGCGCTAATCTTCAGTGTCATCAGCTCATCATTCGCATCATCATCATCATTGGCATCATCATCAGCTGGTTGTTTTTCCACCCTCTCTCTCTATGTCTATGTCTATCTGTCGGATTGGATTGATAGATAGCTAACCGGTTTCTCTTTGGGGCATTAGACACGAGCTTCTGGCTTCAATTAATCTCCTTTGCTTTGACTTTGACTCGTGCCAAAACATTTTACAGCTGGATTTACGAACCATTTTTAATTTGTTTCAAGTGGCAGCTGTGACCTCTTACAAAAACAAAACACAACAAGACAATATAAAGGATTGAGGATATTGAAGATGCCATCCTTGAGAGTTCTCTCTGCTAATTAGGGATAGAAATATCTTGAGTTCAACTACATCCTCTGCTCAGTTTTCAATTTAAGGCCTGCCAGTGACAACTGACAAGCTGTCAGATTCGGCTTTCCAATTCTACTTCTACTCTTCTGCTTCTGCTTCTATATCTGGGGGTGCATTGAACTGCCTGACAGCAACAACAACAACAACAAATACAATAACAACCCCGTCACAATCAACCGGCAACAAATCAAAGTACCGTCTGAAATTTGAGATATCAAAAAAGCGAGCTGTCAAAATAACCAAATGAAAAAATCAATTGCGGCTACTGTTCACAAGAGAAGGAACCAGTCGATCCAAAAGCGCGGGGGCATTATTGAGTACTTACTGTAGGTAACAGCCGAAACGAACTTTGACTAATGATATTTATAGGGGACTTCTCCTCTACTCCACCTATTCAAGGGCCAGCGTGTGAAGCGGATTATGATTACAGCAGCGTCACCCTAATGATTTAATTATGATAATGATAATGGCCATAAGGCAATGCAACTAGAGAAAAACATATCTGAGGTTGACTGAAGTTTGGCGTTAATGTGTCTCGTGTTAATTATTAGTTTTGGCTATGCTTATGGCTTTTTCATGTAAATATGTCAAACTATTCCGAAGGGGGCTTGAGTTTGAGGGTTATATGAATATCAATTGGAACTAGTTCGGTTTAGCTTAAGGGGTTGATTTGTCATTGAATCTGAGAATAATGAGCTTATTCTGTTAACAGCTCAAACACAATGAAGTTAAAATAAAATTAATATTTAAATATATTTTTCCTTCTTACTTGTACAGTAGAAGCTTGTCCCAAAACAAGATAAATGAAGTACAATAAACTAGTTCTTATAAATATGAACTAATCAACAATTTACCTGAACTAAATATTGCTTAGAAGTTCTTTTTTTAAAAAACATGACTTGCGACACGTTTTAACTCGTGCTTGAAAGCTTAAATAGCTTTATTCTATTGGATTAATGGAGTATATATATACATTTTCTGCCTAAAAGATACCATTTTCTGCTATTTTAAGATTATTTTCAAGGTATAACCATAATTTTTCATTCATATGCCTTCAACCCTCTTCAGCCCCTTAACTAATTGTTCAATTCAGAGAATATCACGTACGTCGATTGAACACACACTCAAACACACTTACACACACACACGACAACAACACTTACAACTTTTTGACACAGTTAACAGCCGCTGGCCCTTTTTAAGCATAAAGTTCAGTTCATTTGAGTTCGGTTCGGTTAAGAGTTGAATGCTTATCAGAACGTTGCACTTTTTGCACACAAATGCAAACGAAAAGAATCAACTTTTTTGCCGGGTTTCTTATCTATGGCGTCGCACGAGCCCCAAAGGCACTTTGAAAAATTATTAAAATTGCTTCGAGAATGCATTTTACATAAATGAAGAGAGGGCGAGAGGGAGAAGAGTTTGGTGGTATCTTGAAAATTGACGTTTAGTCACGTACGATGGCCAAAAGGAAAATTATTTAATATGCAGGCCGCTGAGGCACAAAAGTGGCAAAAAGTTGTTTAAAACCCAAAGTGGAGAATTTCTGCTGATAAAAGCTAAGGCAAACACAAACATAGTGGATAGGGGAACGGAAGGGTGTGGGCGGTTACTATTACTATGTAACGACATAAGCCGCAAAGTGGTGCGTCCTGGAGTATAAAGTAAGTAAGTGGTTGGTGGTTGGCTGCTTAACTTATGCCCAGACAACGAGGCTGGCTCTCTACTGAGAAAGGATGTCAGAAATGCAATTTTTGACAGGAAGTTCCCACATTATTAATGGGCCTGGACTACAGCCCAAAACTTCTTTTGTTATTATTGTTGGGGTCAGCTTATGTACTATGTGCACTAAGGTTCGCTTTTGTCTCGAGCCTCGAGCTTCGAGTGGTGCATAAATCTAACAATGCAGCCGTTCAATCACAACGCCACAACAGCTCCACACCCCAAAATCCATCCGATTCGACACGACTCGACTGCCGCCCTCCACTTTTGGCGCCTGGACGCATGCAATGCATATCAAATGCCTTGGCAAATTCAAAAAGACAACGACAACAACAACGACAACTTCAACTTCGACTTGAAGTTTAACAAATAAATTTTGACGAGATTTATGTTTCAGGTCTCTGTTCCAAGTCCGTTTCATTCACTTTGTCTAACAGCAACACGTAGCGCCTTCCCTTCTCTTTCTCTCTCTCTCTCTCTCTGTGTGTGCATTTTAGCCAAGTTTCAAGTTGGCTTTTAATGCGCCGTAAAACTGACATAAAGAAAATACTTCCATCTAAATAAATGTTGAAACAAACAACAGTCAGGCATTAAAACAATACAACAAACAGGCGAGAGAGACCCAGAAAAAATGAGAAAAATAAGAACAATCAAAGTTACTTCTGGGTGTTATAAAATATTGAATACCCTTAAAATAGCGGTTGACAGATATAAATTATGATATTTAGCTTCAATGTATTAATTATTAATTTTTCCTTAATGATAGAAAATAAAAAGCCTTTAAAATTCGCAACAACAAAAATATTACAAACCAAAACGTTGAAATGTTGTAAAAAGAAGAATTTTTAGAGCATTCCCAAAACATTTAAAAGCTAAAATTGATCAACTTTGTACATTTGTCATTTGTACAAACTTCCAGAAGCCTTATGAAGATGGTTTTTGATCAATTTTAATAGATTTTTATTAAAAAACTGATTTTTAAACAATCTTTTCCAAGGACATAGTCATAACATTAACTTCCACTTAGAATATATAATCACATTTGATCACTTAGTAAATGTACTCTCTGCAAGTATAGAGTATACATAAAGCAATGTTAAAACGTGCAAATGCACGTGCTGCTCCAAATTTTGAGCAGCAGTTGAAGTCAAAGCAGATGAGACCAGTTAGAGGGGAGAGTGTGGGGTTCGAAAAGGGAGGTGGGCTCAACGGACACCGATGCGCTCCAGTGAGCACAGCAGCAGTAGCAGTAGCAGTAGCAGTGGCAGTGGCAGCAGCGGGGAATACATACAACAATACAAAAATAGACAAGTTTATGGAGCAGAAATCAAGTTGAAAAGAGTCTTTTAGCTTCCGCTTAAAAGCAAAGCAGGAAAAACAGAAAAACAGACAAACAGACACAAAAATAAGCAGCGCGACAAAAGTTTAGACAAAAGTCTTTTATTTTTATTATATATGTCAAAGCAAATCAGCAATTTGTCACGCCGTTTTAGTAAAAGATACAATATCTCAAGCTGACATTTTGTTGCTGTGCCCTTTTCAAGTTTTCGAAGCGGCCAATTAACTGCGCTAAAGGGCTGCATAATGGAAAACTAAATGTCTATATATGTAAAATATTTATTATTATTATGCAAAAGGTGCGCCAAAGTCACGCAGACTTTATAACTTTATCATAAATATTATTGCGCAATCGTTTGACAGCATTCAAGTAGCGAATGTCTCTAGACGATTATTAATATTCATTAAGTACACATATGCTTGAGCATTACTTTTATGCCACTTGTGTGGTCTGCGAATTGCATTTGACGTTCGTCTTTGGAAAACTTGCAACATTGCCAAACTTTCATACAAGTATTCCCACACACACTAGAGGCAGCGACGACAATTTACTACAATTTGCATACGATTTGAATACATTTCGCAAAATGCCACTCAACAACAATTACATTGGGCAATGTCACTTTTGGGTTTGATCTCAAGCTGAATCACATATTTGGGCAAAAGCTGTAATAAAGCAAATATAAAATACGAGAAGCAATTATAATTTTTTTAAAATATGATAAGCAAAATAAGGCTTTCCTATAAAGCTATGATGAAGAATATTTTTAAATATTTATTGCCGCAAATCTGAAATCTTTTAGCTTGAGTTATATATCTATAGTTGTCCATTACGTATTTACTTATTTTTTATTCATGCTCTTAGGCCAATAAACTATTAACAACTATTGCTCAACAAACTCTTTACGCTTGCATTATTTAATTTTTTCACTTCCTGATTCATTAAGTACAATTATTCAATGTGTTTTGTTGCTCTATTGGGCTTGAAAAAGTATTTGACTTATGTGTGCAACTCTACAAACTGTCAAGCAATTCAACTTGAGGGCTTTTGTTGTCGATTTGCCAAGGCCTTCGTACGAGATCTGTGACAAACGACTTGAGCAACAAACAATTTGCAACAATTTATGAAAATGATGCAGTCAGGCGAGACGGAGTCAGAAGTCAGAGTTGGAGCACAAGTTGCTGTGCTCTTGGTTGATTGTGGTAATTGTTGCTGTGACAGTTTGATTACGCAAGCAACTCCAAAAAGCTATACAAATACTGAATAAATCAGACAAACTCACGCATAAGTCAAATGTGGAATTCAGCAGCGAAACTCTTTCGTTCGTTTTCTTGTTGTGGCACGTGTCGAATTTGGTTTGAAAAAATCTTTGTCGAAATTGCAACATTTATCGCAATTGCAGCAGCAGGCGTAAACAACTAAAAACAACCCTCACGAAAATACAAGGCATTAATTTTTACGACAAATTGATTAAGCATAAATTTCGCACCCTTAACAGCCCAAAAAAGCAAGAATCTTTGGGAGAGAGTTGGTTTGCGTGCTCTAAAATATGACCACTTTGTGAGCATTTAGCAGGCACTTCAAATATATTTATATGTACTACCAATATTCCCCCTTTGTCCTGTCTCCCGATCTCTTTCTCTCTCTCTCCAAGTCCCAGTCCCACTCACGTGTCACACGCACGTGCGTATTATTTACACGCCATTTTTTCCAAATTTTTTCTTTTGCTTGTTTTCGAGAGCTTTGCATCTGTGTAATTGAAGTTATTGATTTTTTGGCTCAAAAGCACATTCTTTAACATTCTGTCAATGCCAGCGGGTTCCCCTTTTTTTTTTTTTGCCTGAGTCACCCTGTTATAGATTAGCCGCATCAACAGTCATACATCAAAAACGTCTGTTCTTTCTCTTTTTCTCTGTTTCTATATTATTTCGGCACGGAAGTTGCAAATATGTTCATTTAATTGCATTAAGTTTCTCTCCCGTAACAAACTTCCCAGCCAAAAAGCGTATTTTTTGGCTTTAGATCAAAGTGCTGTGCAAACATTTTGGTCATCCCCAAAGCACACACAAAATTTTGCTAGTCTTTTTCTATGGTTTCGCCCTTTATTGCTGTGGGGAGATGTTGCAGACATTTTTGTTTGATTAGCAGCAATTTTTACTTGTGTCCCTTGCAGGTCCACACAACATTTGTAATTACAATATAATGACATAGTGCAAACATTTCATTTTGCTCTGAGGGGGGGCGTTCGACGTCTTTGCCATTGGACACGCTTTTAAGCTGATAATGAGTGTAACGTGGCTTATATAATTAAATCAGGGCGTAATCAAAGGCTACTTGAGATATTCAGATATTAAGGCAGCGAAACATTTAAATAGTCTTTAAGAAAATAAATTCTGCAACGTCTAGAAGAATGCAAAAGTCTAATAATACATCAGTTAATTATGCAGATCCAAAAAATTGATAAAAATAATAAAAATACGATGTAAATAAAATCCAAAAAAAAAAAAAAAACATCAGTGCCAAAGTTGCATCCAAATGCCAAATTAAGTTTTAAGTTCAAAAGTCACAATTCTCATCATCATCATTATCATCAACCAACTGCAAAAACCATAATTATAAAATGGGCAACGCTTCATCATCACATGGAAATGGTGGCAGCAAAAATGCTCGCAAATGTCGCAGTCTGCCCAACTCGCCGGATGTCAGAAGGTAAAAAGCAAATACATATATACATACATACATAGATATATGTTTGTGAGCTACAACAATTGAGTGGCTTTTCTACTCGAGGAACGAAAAAAAAATGTCAAAGCATTTAATGAGACTCATTATACATATTTTATACAAAGCTAATGTCTGAATCAAAACCAAATGTCAGCACAATAAATCAGTGGAGTCTCGAAAAAAAAATAACGATATATTTTCCCAAGAACTCTCAGATCTATTTATAGCAAGTGAGGAGCAATGGAAATGGAGGCAGGCCCACTCCAGTGTATCTTTAGCTATTTTTAGAAACACGCCAACAAGTTGGAGGCTAATGGAAATGACATTTTGTGGTTGCTTCTATGTTTTATTTTGGTTTTGTTTTTTTTTTTTAAGTAAGCCAGCAAGTGCGAAATTTCCTGGTTTTTTCTCACTAGCTTAACACTGTGAAAAGCGATTCATAATTAATGTGTCTCCTATGTCTAGGGAGGTGCCGAAAGCGACACGCAACTGGCGTCTTCTCTTGATCGACTTCCGTCTTTTTGCTGCTTCTGTTTTGAGAGTTCTTTAAGTTTATGGTAGATCAACAATTGGCTGCCAGCCAGACTGTGGGCCAAGTTTAATTTACTGGAGCTGTCAGCCATGTGAAAGTTTGTTGCCCTCCATCATTGCATAATCGAAGCGATCAGCTTTCAGCTGTCTTCCATTCCAAGTTCAAAGTGCATTTTTGATATGAATACATAAACGTTCAACCCTCGGGAAAAATCAACCACCGTATCTAAAAAGAACCTTTTCGGTTATGATGGCAACGCTTGCACAGAGTCAATAAATAAAACATTTGCCAAGTTGCATAATTGAAAATCCATTTCAAGCTGAGAATCTTTGGAACAGGAGTAGCCCATATAGCGACCACTACTACTTATCAGACAACCCTCGTCTTGTGTTTATTCAGTGTGGAAGGCTACCAAAATATGCAGCCTGGTTTACTTATTTACGAGACATTTGTCCAACCCCCGCTGAAACCCACACACACACACACAAAATGTTGTCAGCTGCATTTGTTTGGGTGTGAAAATATAAAGGGAAAAGTGTGTGTACAGATGTGTGTGTTTGGATGTGTGTGTGTGTGTTTTTGATCTAAGCTAAGCTAAGCCATACTGTCATATCTAGGGTAAATGAGGGATGTCACAGTGTGAGAATTATTATAAATTTGGTTCAGGTTCAGGTTTTGGTAGAAGACATGCATTAATTGTACTCATATGATACCAAAGAGCATTCTGATGTAGTAACATATTTTAAATAGAAAGAGGAAAAATCTATAAATTAACAACTGACAAGCAAAGATACAACTAAACATGCATCCTTTAAGTATTTTATTTCGAAAAATGTACTTTCAAAGGCAACTCCACAAATAGTGTTCCATATATCGCTGATAGTTTTTATATGTTATTAAGAAGATTTTACTTCGTCTGATAACTTCTCTTGTTTTTCTCACATTCTTATTATCAACGATTTCTTTTGCACATTTCTAAACGCTCTCTACGCTTTCTGTATCACAAGTTTTTGCCTGAAATTGAAGCTGGATAAAAGCGAAAAGTGCTAAAGTGGAAGTTGCACTCGAAAAGTTGCAAGCGTTGCCAGAGTTGTCCACTTGATGGTGTTGTAGCTGTTGTTGGCTTTTGCTACTTTGTTTGTTTTTGTTTAGCTACTCTCCATTTGCGGGCTGCGGCTTGTTTACAACTTCTGGCCCTTCTACGGCCAACATAAAGCAACCTGCTGCATATTTAAAGATGTCGTCGACATGCCTTCCCTTGACGTCTCCAAACTCTCCTCCTCTCCACAGTTTCTATTTCAGTCAACAAAGGTGGCAATGATGGCGACGACCATTAGCAAAGAACCAAGCCAAGGAATAATATCTTTGACTCTTGTTGTTGCTGCTGCTGCTGTCGTCTGTTCAGCGCACGTGTGTATGCTTTCGAGGGGGCATGTTGGCAGACGCTATTAATTGTTTGTTGCAGCAGCTGAGAAAATGCGTCCCTAAAGTCAGACATATAACAACTGTTTTGCAGCTAAAGAGCCAAAGCTCTGAGGCGCTGAAGCTGCAGATGAAGTTGAGGCGCAAGTTTTTTCTGCCATCTAATAACTGAAAATCGTGACTTTATGTGCACACTTGAAAGCGAGTCAACCAGCTAAGGAACAAGAAGAAAGAAATAGTCGTAAGATGACGACGAATACAATACCCAAAGCTAGTAGTAAAGTATCTCAAAACTCATATTGTGTATCTTTCGACCGGAGAGGGGCCAAATGTACACGACTTTTAAGATGAACACGTTTTTCAACGTGTCGCATTACAATTTCTAATGTATGCCATTTGGCATGGCCCAGGCATGGTAGTAAGCAGTAGGAGTTGGAAACAAAGCTGTCAAAGCCAAAAAGATTGGTATTGTATATATCTGCAAAAACGTGATTATAATGATTGAAACTTGCGACAAAGCCAAACATTATGATATAAAACTAAATGATTGTTAATTAAGCCATGTCGAAACTATAGCCTTAACCCAATTAAGCTTCCGTTCAACTTCTTCCTGCTTTCTCTTCCATATTCCTATAGCATTATCCACAGCTTAACAGGTTTTTGGCCTGTTTGGCACAAATATCTTTTTTGATTGCATCTCATACTTTTGCGCTTCGACTTAAAGTGATCTTCAGCTGTCTGACTTTGGAGTTGAATCTCTAAATCAGCGCTGTGCCACACCTTGGAGGCATATCAATGGCACATAATTACGCTTATTATCAACCATTCAACACCTACTCAAAATGCTTACAGCCAGCACGAACCATGAAGCCGACCTCTGAAGAACCACTCGTTTTATCTTGCAGCAGCGTCCAGCTCAACTACTTTTGCAACCACTTCTTGTCGAGTGGCTTCTTTGGCCAGACAGGCGCACATAAATTTTGTGCTCCACCTCTTGCCGCTTGTTGTTGTTGGGGCAGTTGAACGAGCTATTCGCAGTAGCCAGCCAAATTGCTGTGGCAAATTTATGAAAATTTTTTTGTTGCGCTTAACGGCATAAACTTGCAACTCAACAGCAATAGCAACAACACGAACAGCTGTTGACCAGGTTCAAAAGGTTTTTGGGTTAAAGATAAATTGGAAATTGCTTTGGACAGTAGCTGGAGGTGCCAGTTAGTTGAATATCTAATGTACTCCAGAGACAGAGCTTAACTATAAAATAACAAACCAGGTGAAAGTCAGCTGAGTTTTCATAACGATAACTTTCCCGAAAGAAAATAATCATAACTTTGAATATATAAGGAGAACTTTTTATGGTAAAATTACATTCAAATTTATATTCATATCCCAACCAGATGAAAAGCAATTGCTTAAATTTAAGTGCTTTATACTTTTATGGTCTATAGTAATGATATTAAAAGATACTTTAAGAAGTTCAATAAACAGATAATTTATACAACAAATATTTATGCTCTGCGCAATTCACCGTTGCCTTTAAGTGTCTTCCTTGAAGTTGTTTACTTTGGCAATTCCAATCGCTTGTCAATCTTTCTGCAGCGTAAACAAACAAACTTGAAAGATATCTTAGGCATCCCAAAAGGGCCAAGGAACAGGCCAAAAATAAGCATTGAAAGGAAAAAGAGAGAAAGACACATCTAACCATAAACGGTGACGGCAACAAATCGCAAGCCATAATAAAAGCGAAAGAGTTGTTGCCACAAGATCGCTTCGTATAAGGCAAACTGGCAATATCCCAAAATGGTCAGGCCAGAGCCAGGCGTCGTCGTTTGCCCTCCACCCGCGATCCTTTCCACTCGAGTCTTTGACTCTTTAGAGGAGCTGCTGCTGTTGCTGTTGCCATGACAAATGCAACTCAAGTGACACATTGTGCGGCAACAAAAGCAACAAAAGCAACATGCAACGCGCAAATGCAACTAATGGGCAGCGAGGCAAAAAGTGAAAAAAGAACTTTTCATATTTCTACATGCGACAAACAACAAATGCCTTGCAACATCGCGCTTTATAGTTGGCTACCAACCTGACAACCTTCCTACACCTTCTCCCCTACCTCTCCGGAAATGTTCAGAGTGTGTATGCAATTGGAACTGCAACTGCGTGGGCTGTATGTGTGTACAGGTGAATGCCACCAGCAGCCAGGAACAGGCATTCAGCTATTATGAGTCTCTTACACACACACTAACACACACACGCACACACATGTAGACAACTAAGGTCAAAGACACTTTGGCTGGCGCTGACTGTATGGAAAATCTGTGCACTTGCACCACGTGCCACAAATCAAAAATGCGTAATAAAGACGCAAAATTCAATTTGCGCACAAAATGCAAACAGAAGTTGCAAATAACTGTTTGGCTTGGCGCCCAGCGCGAGACATCTTTCAACTGCAACGGCGACATGCGACATGAGACACCTGAAACTGAGAGAGCTGCAAAGGCTAAAGATACTCTGCAAACAATGCTCAACTAACAAGCTTGTCCGCTGTTAAAGTGGGTGGCTTTTAAAGTTGTCAAAAAAGTTTGCAGGAATCCAAAGAATTATATTTGTTAGTTGAGCAAGCTTTATATAAAATATTTTTATGGAGATTTGCAAGATATTTCATATGCTTCAATAGTTTTTATATTTATTTAATATGTAAAATAACAAAAATCTAAATCTAACTTTTTTATAGTTTACCCTTAGCATATATTGGTAATAATAATTTATAAAGAGCTTTATCATAGAAAAAGTATCTTGAAACATATAAAATACTATATATTAAGCTTTAATGGTTTTTCGGCAGTTAAAAATTCCAAAAATGATTATACTGTAAACATGGATTTTACAACTTTATTAGTAGAAACTTTAAATATTTTTTAAGCATTTTAAAAGAACCATTTATACCCAAAACGCTGCTTACAGCCCTCGCACATGTGATGTCGATGCCGTTATCCTATACGGAGATACATTTTGAGGAGCTTGTATCTTTTTAAGCATATGCAAACAATTGACATCCGACATCCTTGCCGAAGCAAATAAAACTCGGCAGACAGCTTTGGCTTTTCTTGACTTGACTTGACGATTGGGCAAACATGGCCAAAAAGATGTTTGGCGGCAAACACGCAACTCGCTAACAATAAAATGCAAATAAAATTATATACAAAAGTAA
The DNA here is from genome assembly GCA_018152965.1 of Scaptomyza pallida. Lineage (NCBI taxonomy): Eukaryota > Metazoa > Arthropoda > Insecta > Diptera > Drosophilidae > Scaptomyza > Scaptomyza pallida. The sequence goes on from JAECXP010000116.1 coordinate 406,572, forward strand.
TTTGAAGATTCTCTCCATTTGGCGCCTTCATTTCTGTAGTTGTTGTTGTGGAGTCTGTTCAGTGGCAAAGAGAAATGGCGTGACAGACGCCTGATGACAGCCGCTAAAAGCAGCAGGAGATGCCTGGCATTTAAGCTAGGGCGTATTTAATTTGCAGTAGCCGGAAAGCAAAGGAAAGGACCAAAAAGTCGACGACTCCAATGCCAAACGCAGCTGCCAACTTCATTTGTCTGAATGTTGTCTGCGTTGTCTAGAGTTGTCTTCTGCTTTTTCCGTTTTTTATGAGCTGTTTTTTCTTCATTTAATACAATTGTTGCGTACTTCCTTGTATAAACTTGTTGGCGTTGTTGTTGTTGTTGCCAAGCCTTATTAATGGCCAACAACAATGCAAAAGAGATACAAATGTATCTTTTTGGCTTTGTCTGCTTGCTGTTGGCAAGCAAACCCTCCCACTGCTAAGGTTTATGAGCGCGACTTATTAAAAGTTTTACGTGCCAGTCTCTCTCTTTTTTATTTTTATTGTTATTATGACTTTATTTGCGTTTTTTAATCAGCGTTTTGAGTAATTGCATAGCAAAATAAAATGAAAATGCCAAAAGAAGCTAGGAAAAATGAAAATGGCATTTTCCTCTTAACGCTGCTGGTAAGCAGCTTAGTTGGATTTTCATTAATTTGCATATTTAATTACAAGACTTAATTGCATAATGCATAAATTTGTTTTTTCATTTAAATTATAAAGTTGTCATTGCAAAAGTATAATTTATATTTTATTAGTTGATTGAATTTTATTGAAATGAAAACTAAAAACAATTAAGAAATTTATTGTTTGCAATAAATAGTTTGCAAATTGGTTTTAACTGTCTTTTGATATTTTTATTAGTTGCTTTAGGCCAATTATATCTTCTAAATACCGACTAATAAAAATAAAATTGTTTTATTTACGCCTCGTGACGACCATGGCTAATGAAGAGATGTAGTTGAAGCTACTTAGCTACGCTGTTTATGGTTTACGACTGGCAAGATACAAAAGTATCTTTTGGCAATGATATGCATATTTATGAGCACGCTGCTTGTCTCTTCGTTTTTTATTTCATTTCAGTTCGCGCAATCTCCATCGTTAAAAAATGCTGTAAAAATGTTTACTGCAATTGCCAAGCTTGTGTTTTTTTTTAAGTTCTTAAGTTCTTTGGCGTGCAGACAAAAAGTATATACATACATATATAATAAAAAAGAAAAGGGTTTGGCGGCAACTTCATTAATTTATCAACGTTGCAAGCAATGTAAAATTATTTTTATCGTCGCAGTTTGTATAAATTGTCGAGATAAGTTGAAGGCAAGCGAGCGCGAGTCCATAAAAAATATGTATCTGACAGATACTGTTACCGCAACTCATGCAAATCACGCCTCAGACACAAGCTGTAAATGTGCCGCAACCGCGTGGGCGGCTGCCATAAAAAAACAAACCATTCAAACCATACAAACCATAAAGAAATCTTTAAGTATAGTTATAAGTCTCAATGGCTCCATAGCATATTGTTTTTTAATGCATTCTCTCTTACGTTTTTTATTTCTTTCTGCTTATTACAGACAAATAGCGCCCGCCTATGGAAAGGTCAATGGCGGCACAGCAATACCGCTGCCTGCCACTGTTATGGTCCAGCGTCGCTGCCCCCCGGACAAGGTGCGCCCCCTGCCACCCACACCGAATCATACGCCATGTAAGTGAAAAATTTGTATTTGCAAGTGTGAGAAATTTATTATTAAAAAATGCTTTTTAAAGCCAACCCTTTTTGCTGTACATACATATATTATATTTGGCTGCAGCCCCGTTTGTTGTTTACTGGAAACAAACAAATTTTTTTAAGTCCATCGTCGACAGTAAACAACCCCCAGCGGGGGATGCCAATGAACTTAGTTCAGGTCCGAGATTTGTCCTCAAAACACACAAAAAGGGTGTGTTCCACACTGAAGAACAAAAAACCATCATCAAAGCACTCCTGGGAATCCTAACTGTGGGGCTTGAGTCCGATTCTGAATGGGGGTTATATATATGTATATATCGTTGCACTTGATTTGCTGTAAGGTGGAACAATTTGTAATTACGGCCTGTGGCTGTGATTTGAGGTCTTAAATGGGACCCCAAGTGAAGTGTCATAGGAGAATAGATGTTAAAGGAGAACTCAAAACTGACTTTTATACTTCAGAAAGCTATAAATGACTTTATTAGGGACCAAAACTAGAGAACTTTAAGTATTAATAGCTGAATTCGGGAATTTTAAAAGTCAGAAAATGTAGAAACATTTTGTAGAAAACTACGAAAAACCAAAGTTAACTTTACTGAAAAAGGAAAAATTATATATTCTATGTATAAAATACATTTGATTGACCTAAAAAATCACAATAAGACTTAAAGAAATAACGTTTGTCAATCTGATATACTCTCTCAATCATATTCGACAGCTCCATTTGTATTTTTTTCTTATCCAGATTTATGTGACAGGGCGTGAGACCCTCATACATATATAAATCTGCCAGACTCTCTCTCTTAGTCGCCCTTCTGCAAAACACACACATGTGCAGCAATTAATTAAGTTTAATGTCCGCTTGGCCTTTAGCATTGATTTATTGGTTGCGCCTCCTCCTGCCATTGATGCTTTAGCTGCATCAGTTGACAGCCAGCGGACATCTTCAAGTGGGCACAGAATTAATGAACTTCTCGCACTCTCCCTCCCTCCATTTGCAGCGATACCTGGTCTGGGCAAAAGCGGCAGTGATTTTAATACAAGCCGTCCAAATAGTCCGCCCACCAGCAATCACACCATACAAAGTCTGAAGAGCGGCAACAATAACAGGTAATAATCATGAGAAGCAAAGCTAAACTGCGGCCCGTTTGTGACTAACTAGATCCTATTCTTTGCACAGCCTGCGTCCACCCAGTGTGAAGAGTAATCATCAGAGTGGTATACCCTCGCCGAGCAGCTTGACTGCGCCCACACTCAATACCGCACCACAGAAGCACTCCATGCTGGACAAGCTGAAGCTCTTCAACAAGGAGAAGCAACAGAATGCGGCAAATGCTGCTGCTGTTGCCTCAAACAAGACACAAATCCAATCCAAGCGCACTTCCTCCTCCTCGGGCTTTAGTTCGGCACGCTCAGAGCGATCGGACTCCAGTCTGAGTCTGAATGATGGCCACAACTCGCAGCTAAAGCCACCTAGCATTAGTGTCAGCTCGCAGCAGAAGAGTCAACAGAAGCACAATACCAAGCAATCCAAGCTGCTGGCTGCCCAGCAGAAGAAGGATCAATCCAAGGCCGCAGCCAATGCGGCCAAGAAGGAGAAAAGTCCGGCCAGATCGCTGCACAAGGAGGAGCTGCAGCAGCAATCGGGCAATGAATCACGCAGCTCCACCATGGGCCGTGCGGGCAAAAGCTCACTGACACGCCAATCGGCCGAGAAGACGTCTTCCAAATCCTCGCTGCACTCCAAAACGGACTCGCTCAAGAGTCAAACTCACAGTCAGAGTCAACAGCAACTGCTGCAAAGTCCAAGTGGCACAGCGCTGCCCAAGCCCATTGCTGCCATCAAGGGCACCAGCAAGCTGCCACAGTTGGGCGCCAGTTCCAGTTCGGAGCTGTTCAAGCGTGAAACAAGCGACATATCCAATAACCAGGCAAACATATCCCAACAACAGCAGCAGCAGCAACAGCAACAACAGCAACAGCAACAACTGCCAACTGCCACAACACATATCCTGAAGGCATTGCCTTCGACACCACCACCACCATACTATGCGAATGCACCACCGCCACCAGCTCCGGCTCCCAACTCACCAGCAAACGCATCTCACATATCAGCAGGCGTTAGTTATGCCAATGGTGCCTCGGGCTATCTCAGTGAGCCCAGCACGCCACAGCATTGTGGCATCTATGGCAGTCGTCTGCCACCACCGAAGTCCGCTGCACCACGCAAACTGGAGTACAATGCAGGTCCACATATACTGGCAGGTCCTCCACGCTCGCCGCTGCAGCGTTCACCCATGCAACATAACTCGGCACCGAATACGCCCACCGCCTCGCCCAGTAAATTTCATACGATACCCTCAAAGATCGTGGGCACCATTTACGAATCCAAGGAGGAGCAGTTAGCTTCTACGGCTGCCTCTGGCTCATCCTCGTCCTCTGTGATGCCCATGCGTCCACTGTTGCGTGGCTACAACTCGCATGTGACGTTGCCCACGCGTGGTGCACGCGGTGGACATCAGCATCCACATCCGCATCCTCATCAATCGTATCTGGACTTTTGTGAATCGGATATCGGACAGGGCTACTGCAGCGATGGAGATGCTCTACGTGTGGGCAGTTCCACTTCGGGCAATCGCTATCATCATCATGACATCGATAATGGTTATCTGTCGGAGGGCAGCAGTGGCCTCAGCACTGCAGGTGGATCAGCGGGTGGTGTTGCCCATGGCAAACACTTTCTCAGCATGATGCGAGCCCGAACGCAACTGCCAACAACGATTGAAGAACGGTAAGTGATGAACTTTGAATTTTTCTGTCAACTTTTTAGTTTTAAACAATTTAAATAAAAATAATGATGGATTAGGAATAGAAATAAAATTTATATAAAATTTCAATTATAAACATTTGATGTTATATTTTATAATGCACTTGTTGAAACGATTTTGAACCATAGAATCTTAAATAGAATATTCGTTTAAAGCTTAGAGATATTTTGATTATTTCCTAGAATATTCTAAAGATTCAAGTCCGAAAATTAATTTTTGCATATTATTTCGAATAATATTCACTTTAACTTTACCACGTTTGGAAAAAACAGATTTAAATATTCAAAGGTTTCACTTTTATTTTGTCAACTTAATATTCTTTGCTTCTCTTTCCCGTTATCCCATTTAAGCGATGAGTCATGAGCTGTTCCATTCCGTTTCTTCTTCCTTTGCACAGCTGACACCAATATGAGTCAACGGACAATTGCCATTTGTATCGTTTCGATTGAGTTCCAAGAAGTTGTTGCTTTTGTTGTTGTATCCAGCTGTGTGCTGTGCTGAGGCGTCTTTAAATGTGGCATGTTTTTGATGTTGTTGTTACTTTTGTTGTTGGTGGTGGCGGCTATAAAACGGCACTTAAACAAAAGAGACGATGTCGGCTTAAGCCTTCCACTTTCAAGTTTGACTTTGTGTTTAGGCCTGAGTGCATTTTGGCTGACACGCACAATTTGGCCACACTTTTGGTGTCACAACTCTCTTGTCATAAAGCAGCGGGCACAACACACTCGTCATTGTGAAGCAGTTAATTGTGATGGCAGCCACTTGAGGCACCTCAACAACTTCCGCCCTGTGACAGGCTCTTCAAAAAAAGCCCAAAACCGGCGCTCAAATTGCCAATTTGCATAAAATCCACTTGATGTTGACTCCAGAACCAGAGATCAGGTTTTCACTCCTCAGTGTGTTTGTGTGTCCTATTCTCTTCCCCTCCCTTTTTACCTCTCTGCAGTGGCTTGTCAAACATCATTTGCAAATTGTCAACAGCAGCAGCAGGAGCAAAACAGACGACGACGATGACGATGACAACTTGACAATTGACAATTGACAATGCTCACCTGTCAAAGTGTAAGACCCCCCACTTTACAGATCCCTCCTGCTCCTGCTTGCTGTGGATATTGAGATAGATTCGCATAGCAACACGGGGAATACAAAACATGGACAAACGCACTTTGCCATTTGCCACTTCAGTTAACAAAGGTATCTATGCAAGATTGTTGCTGTGTTAACGAGCAAATTTTCACGTTGTGTGGGTTGCAACAGCAACAACAACAGCATCCCTCTGACCCTTCGTATTATGAGTAGGTGCTTGAAAAAAAAAGAAGTCAAAAATATCTCGATTCCAGAGCTCTGTTTAGCTGTCACCATGGCGATAAGTTGAATTTTCAGAAGCTTGAAGCAACTCGCGACCAATTTATAGCTACTTAAAGGAAAGTCCAATCACAAAAATATTAAGAGCTTAAAAGTACAATCGATGGATTTAAAATCTAAAGATATTTAAGGCGAAAAATAAGTTGAAGGACAAGAAAATACACAAAAGACAGTTAAGCAATACCCTTGTGTTTTCCAGTAACTTCTAAACTAAAATATAGAATATTAGAAACCGTGACTTAAATTACTAAATTATTAATCAAAGTAAATAATAAAGTGCACTTAAACCTTTAAATCACATAGAAGTAAAAAATGAGAAGATCTAAAATTCAAATTATAAAAGTTTTGATGAAATTATACAAGTAGATATTTTATTTTCTAAAACATACTAAATGTTTCCTAAGAAACAACCCCACAAATAACAAAGATTTCCTTCAGCATCTGCTAGGAAAATTCATTATCATAACCAGAAATAAAACACGTGCAAGCTCTTGAAATGGGAGCACTCTTTCACTGTATAAATAAAGTCGTTTTACTGAGATTCAAACTCGCACGGTTTTGTGGGTTTTTTTATGGTTGAGGGGTTTTATGTTAAAACCATGTGTGGTTTTTTTTTTTTTGTAATGAAATAAATTTTATTGTTTTGTGATTTACTTTTAGTTGGAATTTTGTTGTTTGTGTTTGATGACTTTTGTTTGAATTTAAGTTGCCTGGGGTTTTGGTGGGTGAGATTGTTTAAATGGATCGTCTGGTGGGGGGGTGGCTGAGATGGGGGACTGGGCGGGGGGGGCCGGAGGGTAGACCGGCGTTTCGTAACTTTGGGAAAAATTTGCCATGATTTGTCCTTTTAAAGGCGATCGAATAGTATCAGGGTGTGGTTGGTTTGAAATTTAAGGAAAAAAAAAAAGGAATGTTTTTGAAGTCTCCGATGGTGGTGGTGCCTTTTGTTGCTGCGTTTGTTAATTATTGGTATTTTTTTAACTTTTAGTAAATTATATTCTAATGCCTATGCTAACTTAAAATGGTTCCCTTTTGAATGTCTAATTAAGTTCTTCCACTTGACGCTCTAATTGTTAAGCATTTGCTTAGCGCATTAGAAGTCGAAAACCATGCTATAACATAATTTTTCCCTATTTTTTGTTTCTTATTAAACACTTGTCTGACAACAGACCGCACCAAAGAGCTTGCCCCATGTTGTTGTTGTTGCTCACATTTCACCACGCATTTCATTAAAAAGCGCTTATGGCAGTGTAAGCTTTTTGTGTGTGTGGGGGGGTGAGGCTTTTCCACATTTTCATTAGCTTTGGTCCATCAACGCGTTTGATCTGTGAAATTAATGCAATGCCATGCCAGGCACTGAAAACGGGAGCTACTCTCCCCCCCCCCATCCCCCACCCTCTTAGTCGTTGTGTCTCGATAACTCTATAAATAGCAACAGCTGTCGTCGCGGCAGGGATGACTAGAATAAGTGTAGTTGGAGGTTGGGGGGGACTTCAACAAGTTCTGGCCATGAGCCATGGTGCAAGCTGCTCGCTGACCCTCTGCTGACTTTTGAACCCCGTTTCATGGTCACGTAATGCAGCTGCAAATAAAAAAGAAGGATATATAAAAAATGGTTTCATACATAATAATTGAATTTGAATGCATGGCGCAAAGCTGGCCGCAAAACCTTTGCCTTGTCACCCAGCTCTCCTCTGTCGCATTAGTGTCAGGCTAATCAGTTGCGGCGTCGACACCTGCAGGACATAATTTTGAAGCCCAACAAGTGCCACACACACAAGTCCTGTTCAGAGCATGCCAACAGGCAATCTCTGCCTTGGGGTTTGCGAGAGTAGCGGCGTGGAGAAGGTTTACCCGTTGTCTAGCCATAAAAGTAAATCAAAATGCAGCATGGCGCAGACAGTCAAGTTGTTGTTGTTGCAACTTGTAGGGGTTTGCTGCACCACCAATACTGGACTAGAAGCTCACACACACACACACACACACACACTAGCATATGGCTAACTGTCTGGTTTGGTCTGTCTGTTATTTTTCTCCATGTCTGCTTGCCTGCTGCCTGTTTCCTGCATCCTGCATCCTTTGCTTTCCTATTTTATTTTATTTAATAACGCATTTTTCAATTCATTTGATTTATGGCTCAGGCGTGAGACGCTGCCATTTTTCCAGCTATTTTCCAGATTGCCATTCCAAATGCAACAACACTTTCAACTAGCCGCTGTATCTGCGCCCCATTCTATGATTTGGGTCTCGTAATTTCGAATTTTCGTGCATTTTTGCTGACCACATTGGCTGCTGGCGGCAAATTGAAAATAAATTTCGCACCCAACAGCGCCGACATAATAAATACAAATTGTTTTTATTAATTTAATCAGAAACTCACTGAACCCGCTAGGCTCTACTTAAATATATATACATACATACATAAATACAGACAAACATATGTCCGGTCTGTCCACCTGACTGTAATACCTTTTCCTTGTTCAGGGGCAAAAAAAAAAACCCGTAATGTCCATTGGAGTGTTCAATGACGTGACCCTTGAGCCAAACACACACATTTTGGGTTGATTTTTTTTCGTCCTTTTGGGAGCTACATTCACTCCATTTTTTTTTTTTAGTTAAGCGCCAAGTGGCGTTTAATGAAGCGGCAATTCTGTTTTTTCTTCTTTATTTTGGGTTTCTGGAAATATTGATTCAACATTGACTTCGTTGCGTTTGTCACATTAAAAACATATTCTTTATTTAAGTTGGCAGACGCTTTTAGCATTGTTGCCTCTCACTGACATTGAAGGATTAAGTGGGATACTTATTGTGTAAATTGAATAAAAGCATTTGTAAAAAGGGATTAAATACATATATGGGCAAGACGAAAAAGGGTAAAAGTGTGAAATTGCGTCTAGGAAGCTTTTTTGCACAGAAAATTGAAAATAACTGCCAGAGTTTAAGAAGTCTTTTAAGGGGAAAACTTAAATGACTTCATTGTTTGATTTTAGTTAAATAAAAGGCTTGACAAAAAATAAATAAAGTCAAAATGATTTTTTAATTTACAAAGCAAACATTTTATTGCTTCTAAGTTTTGTAATATATTTTAAAATATCTAAATTATTTTATTGCAATAAATATAATAGTTTTGCAATGCAATGAATATTTCTTTTTAGTTCTGCTTTGGAAAAAGCTCACAATTTCCCAAAAGCTTTTGCTTGCAATCGCAACACACTGAGCAAGCGCTGCATCATTTTATGGCATAGTCAAGACACATTTAGCCAAGACACACAATCGCTGTGCTTCGAACTTTTTATAGCACATTTTTACTCAAACTTCATTATTGTCTTCCACTTAGTTTTGAGTTATATTTAATGTATATCAATTAATTCTGATTTAAATAAACATCTGCTGCATTTATTAAAGCTTTTACTTAATATCAAATTAATATTTTGCAAGTATGCAGTAGGTCAATTATAGAAAATCACAAAAATTGCAACAGTTGTTCAAGTGCAGCTTAATTGCAATTGAAAACCAGTTGTTATTTATACGATTGATATATGCAACAACAACCCCTCAACACCTTGCCCTTCCTCCTCTTTCTTTGCTATTGTTTCCTGGTTGTGTACCCACGTTGCAAGTTCGATTAAAAGCGGCTCAAAGCATGTGACGGGCATACATAAGCCTCTAAGCCAAAACTGACCTTTCCTCATGCCTGCCACACACGTTCAACTAACTGACATTCCGCAACGCCTACCAACACACGCGAACACTTTGTTGCAGCAATCATTGTGTGACATGTACATGACAAAAGTCTTTGGCTGGATTTATGCTTAATCGTTTTCCAATAGCTTTGCCATAGCCGGCAGATATTTTTTTTCGATGTTGTGTAATTATTATTGAGGCGCACGTTAGACGTTGATTAATATACACTGTTAAAGATTGGGTACGTTTGTTAAAGCTATAACGTAAAATGTGTTAAATTGTTCTAAGGGCTTTAAAAGATATTTAATACTTTCTTTTTTAACAATTAGGTTCGTTTTTCATAACAATTCAGATTCAAAGCTAAATAAATATTTTTGAACTATAAAACTACGATAAACTAAACCCGAAATCAAAATAATTAATCTCAAAAAGCCATTAAGTTTTGGCACATTGCATATTAGCTTAATATCGTAAAATCTTTCGCCATTTGGCCCTCAACATCTGCGTCTCTAGCTATTTTTTTTTATAATGTGTTAAAGCAATTCGATTTCTTGTTGATTGAGTGCTGCCGCCTTGAAGATTAATGAGTGCTTGCGTAGTTGGGTAGCCAAACTGTTGGCGCTTTAGTGTGGGGCTGGCTGTCTGGTTGGCAAGTGGCTCCAATTAGTTGAGTTTGCCACACAAAGGCTTGCCCATATATTTTTTTGTGTGCCACAAAAGCCAATCAACAACAAATACACCAACAACACTGAGAGGAACTTGTTATCGGCTAGTTTCGCTTTTCATTGCAACGGCCTCGTTGAAGTTTTCTTGCGTTTTTTTCGGAAAATTGCAGCACAGCAGCGGCAAGAACAAGCCCGCCCTTGGCTCAATTTTTGTATATGGCCTGCTGCTGTCGAACATGAAACAAGTTTGAGCAATAACTGACTGCATGACAAGCAACTTGTTTGGCGAAGAGACAACAAAAGAGAGAAGTTTAGTTCGAAATTGTTCGACTCTCTCTTAAATGCACAGCTGTCACGGTTTCGAAAAAGCCATTTGTTGCTTTTTGTCAAGAGAGAGAGACAACACAACGAATCAAGCCAACAAGAGACGTGTGGGTGGTTGGGGCATGTTTGACAATTGCAAGCATAATAATAATAAAAAACCTTGTCTGCCAACGGAAGTTCGTGGTGGAAGGCAAAAATCAAATAAGCAACTTTATTAGCTCAGCAAATGAGCAAATAAAATGGCAAATGTATTTAACAGAAAAGAAGCTTAACTAACTGAATAAGTATATAAAACTATAGCTATAAAAAACATGTCAAATAAAATGCTCTAAATTGAACAAAGAAATGGGATATTTTAGCTTTTAAGGGTATAAAAAGATTATGAGGTATTTGAAATATAAGAATATGTATATTTCGGTAAAGTAAAAGCTTTAAAAAATTAATTACTTTAAAAAAATATTATAATTTTAAAAGAAGGTTGCAAAATATTTCAACCCATTGTTGTGCCGGCTAGAATTATACAAATAATATAAGAATTCATAAAAATAACTTGTTAAACTTATTAAAATAATTCGTTAAATAATTTGCAAGTCTGTTTAATAATTCGAGAACTATTCATTACATAGATTCTAAACGAATTAATTGTTTTATCAATTCCTATAGCCTTCAGCAAAATTATCAAATTTATAAAGACGATAAGTTATCTTCATCAAAAACCTTCCAGCACAACCCCTTTGGAAAGTTTTCTTTTATAGCTTTAAGAAACAGACAAGCTAAAGTGCACTTTTGTGTTCTGAACTCTATAAATACAATATAATTTTGTCATGCTTTTGGCAAGACAAGGTAGACAACTTTATAAGTAGGTAGTCAGTTGCCTTACCTTACCACTTGCGTGGCCAATTCGACAAGCCAAAAACGCCTTAAGTATTGCGAAAAAAAAAACGAAATAACAGCAGACAGAGCCTATCAACTAGTTTTATTCATAAACACACGAACACACAGGTGGGCAGGTGTCTCTATGTCTGTGCTTCCGCTGTTTGATGCATCAGTTGCCACCGCACCGATACCTCCTTGCGGCAAGTCGGCCTTTTACTTTCGCAGACAACTTTGCCATGTGCTTGATACTCTTTTTCTGCCGCTCTCTTTTCGAACACACTCTTTCGAACTAATGTGCGCGCGCTCTCTTTGAACATTTTCGAACTGGCAAATTTTCCTATAGTCGCAGCGTCAATGTGAAGCAACCCCAGAAACGCATTTGAACGCTCGGCCGTTGCGGTTGCTTCTAAGAAAAATGTTTTTCTCGCTTGCCGTAAATTCGTCAAAATGAATATTTAATACAAATGCAAGAAGAAAAACAAACGTAAAATGGTGCAATAAATTGCTTTAAGTTAAATGCTATAAATAATTAAGTATACGTTTAGTGTAGTGAAGTGCAGATTTAATCAAATTACAGTTGTGATAAGTGTGTGTTGCATACTTTAAGGCGTCCCATGGAGTAACAACAACAAACAACATGAAGTTTTAGCATTTGCCGAAAAAAGGTAATCAATTGAAATCAGAGTTCTTTTGTGCGAATGCTGCGGCATGTGTGTGTGTGTGTGTGTGGCCCTGCTGCATCAAATGGCCATCAAATGGAGCCGTGTCAATGACTGACTGCCTGCAGGCCATTAAACTCCTGGGGCCGGCTTTTGTTTACATCGCAAACAGTTTGTCCTGCAACGTCGAGTTCTATTTGTAAAGGCTCAAGCAGGACAACAACAAAAAATGAGAAAGGGTTGGGCCTGCAAACAACAAACACTTACATATCACACACACATACATATGCAAATGTATTTGATGATGATAAGTCATATGAGTCAATAGCTAGAGTTCAAATCAATTTTTGCCTATTCATTCACAACGTTTCGTTTCTCTCACGTTTGTCTCTCAATTTCGGCAATTACTTCAGTCTGTTGGGCATTTCTGGTCATAAATCTTCATACCTGCTCTGACTACACACACACATATACACTTGGGTGTCAGCCTGTCAAGTCCTGTGGCCAAAAGGCAACGCAAACGAAACAACTTTTCCTGGAGAGAAGGGCAACATTCTTTTTTTTTTGGCCATAAAACAGCAACAGGCGACAGGTTGAACAGGGGTTTTGGTGGGGTGAGGTGGGGGCTGGCAACATAGTATGCATATTTTAGAGCGTTTTATAGACCAAGCTGACTCACACAAACTCTAGGTGAAACCCCCCTGATGTGCCTCTTCCTGGAGGTTTAGCTAAATTGTTTCTCAGTTGAGCTTTAGTTTGAATTCGCAATGAGCTAAGCGGCTTTAAGCGCACGCCTAACCTTTAAAAACGGAGAGAGTGGGAGGGGAATCAGGGTGGTGGGGTGGTGGGGTGGCGTAGTGCGGATTAACCATGTTACATAGGCTCAGCGGGTTAAGCCACAAACCCAAATGCCACCCAGCGAGCATAGGCAACATGTGGTGCAGTCTCATGGAAGTATCAAGAGATTTAAGTTTATGACTCTAAGCTAGGTAATTAACTGCTCTGATTATGATTTGTGTTTGAAGTGGAACAAAAAATGCAAAATAAAGAAGTTAAGCAGAACTTTAAAAGATAGCTTTAACTTATTCTTAACGAAAATCTAAACATTGTCTGAAGCTTAACCTATCTAATCTTGAACACACACCCACACACATAGTGCTATAAATATGCATAGATAATTAACATGTCCTTAGTGTATGCAACCAAAGTGGCATCAACGTTCGGGCTTACTAATTTGACAGACACAAGCAACGCCTTCTTCTTGCCCATTAATTTCACCTTAGCCAAGCTTCTGTTGCAAGCTGGCAAAACTGTTTACGTTGCTCATTAATAAACTTATTTGTTAAGTTGCTTAGCTTGTCGTCTTCAACATTAGACAGGGGCATCGCTGTTTGAAGGCGGCACGCAACAGACTGTGTAGCTGCCACAAAGTCTGTCTGACTTGTTTTCGGCCAAACTAATCACATTTTGTTCATCGATTTTCTGCATGTCTTGCATACCGCACCTCTCTCTCTCCACATAGCTTTTAAATACTATGTGAGTCATTTCGAAGTTTTACCAGACTTTTATATACTCTGTTAGCTTCCGTTTGTATGCCTATGGCTCTAAATCATGCAAAGTGTTTATGTTGCGGCAAACTTGAGCGTTTTTAGGCCAACTAAGTTAACCCATTTACTAGACAGCCATTTCCGACCGTGTCCTTTGTGTTTGGTAATAGTGTGAATCTTTTTGCCATTCGATATGATAAAGTTTTTATGTGCTGGGCGTTTTTATTAGCTTTGAACTGTCTGGACATAAATTTAACATTAAATTAAGTGCCATTTACCTAGCAGATAGAGCCCGAGTCCGAGCCCGAGGGTTGTTCCCACTGACCCCAAAAAATACTAGTTCCTGCTGCTGCCTTCGTGTCCTTTCTCATTGTTTTCTTGTGATATTTGTGCGCCTGTGGCACGTAACGCAGTTCATTGCACTTTAATGAACTCTAAAACGAAATACGATATGCAATCGCTTGATAAATTTATGACTTGGATTCAGCGACACTTGCTAACTGCTAATGAGAAGGCCTGACAGAGTATTATTTCAACCGAAGAGCAAAAAAGTCCCAAAAACTCCGTTAAAGTTTTCATGGACTCCCTTTGGAGGCTTGAAAAGCGCATTTCATCGAACTTTGTCAAGTTCAAACTTCACTTTCATGTTGTAATTTGTAACTTGTTTTAATTAAATGTGTTAACACACAAACTCCTCTTTTCTTAGTGTTCATTTGTATGGGTTGCCTTAAAAGTTAAGCCTTAGCATATTGGCAAAGTTTTGGGTGTTTAATTTAATTTGCATTTGTTTTGCGCTTAACGCTTTCTCTCGAAAAAGTGGCAGACACGCTGCGGCGTCTGCCTCTTGGAATTTTCATTGGAAAAACTTGCAAAGAAAAACTTTGACAGAGAACGAGATAGAGATAGAGTTAAGGCGGAGTATTAGCAGTGGCTTCTTTTTTTTTGGCGTATGCTTAATGTGCTCAAGGAGCATTCATGGCCGTCTGCTTTATGGCCACTTTGCTGACATGAAACAATGGAGCTGGAGGAATGCCGGAAGAGAGCAAATTTGAGTTTCATTGTTGTTGTTTCATATTTATGGTGCGATTGTGCGGGAGGAAAGTCGTAAAATGGACCCAAACAATTGTGCAACAATGGAGGTTGTTGTCTGCCTTGTTGCTGCCATTTCTATAATTGATGTGCGACGGCTGCTTTTTCCTCTTATTGTTTTTTTTTTTTTTTTTTTTGTTGTTGTTGTTAGAAGGCTGGCGGCATCTTCAACACACGCAGAGTCCTTGACACATTCAGCAAAACTGGCAAAATGTGGCATATGCATGTTTTGCCATCTTGTTTGTTTTCGCTACTCGACTAGATGTTGTTGCATGCTTTTAGGCGCCGTTTTTGCAAGGCCAAAGCCGAAAGCCTTAACTGAAGGTTGCGTGCGTGGGAAATGTGCCCACCAGCCCCTCCTTCTCCTTCCCATTCCCTAATGCCATTTCACATGTTCGACACTTTTATTAATGTGTACGCCGCTCTTGTTGTTGTTGTTGTTGTTCAACTTTGCAACGCCTGGCAAAGCGCCTAGCATCGTGTCGGAATTCCATTCATAACATTTTATCTGACAGCGGTGCGGGGGAGGTGGAGGATGAGGTGCGTGTGCTTCCTCTGCACTTGTTCAGTGTTGTTTTGTCGCTGATAAGTCAACCTACTTTAACGCCTGCCTGTTGACACTTTTTAATAAATGAAATGGCAAAAACAAAACACAAAGGCAACCACAAAGGTTTATGCGTGTGTGTGTGTGTGTGTGTGTGTGGTAAGGGAATCTATGTTACAGCCCTGAATGAGCAACAAGGCTTTTATTGTATAACAAGCTACTTGTTTAAGCTGCCAATTCATTGAGATTACAAAATGTAGCATTCTCTAAAATAAATGAAAAGGATTCTTCACAATGGCAGCATTATTAAATATTTTAATATCTATATCTATTGTTCATAAAGTTATGGCCTTGCTCAAATGCATTTTCCGGGCAAATTGAAATCAAATATTCTGCTAAAGGTCAAATTCTGTACGAAAATATTTATATGAAATTTGATTCTTGTGAAGTTGTTGCTATTATTAGCAAATATTTCGATGAATATCAAATGTGTTTAATAAATTTTGCAGTATGAAACCAAAAACGTATAAATTACAACCAGCTCGCTTTAATTTTAACACCATCCTTTATTTTGCACTCATCCTTTGTAGTTGTTCTCACTAGTGTAACGCCTGCATTAATTAGGGTCACAGTTTATTCAAAAGTACCTCTTTACAAACTACAAGCCTAATTGTCTAGCTAAAAGCTGACCTCAGTCCAAGCCCAAAACATATTCATAAAAGGCAACGTTAGCCCCAAGAGCCGACTGTCAATTAAAAGCGGCAATTACACGAATATATGTTAAACACGTACGCGACACACAGCAGGGGTATTCCCCACATCAACATATAAATAGAACACGTGCTGCATAAATTAAGTCGAGTAAATTAAAAATTACACAACAAAACAGAACGGAACAATTTTAAATAGCTCGACACAAAATGGACGCAAAAACATTAAAAGCGCACCTCGGACAGTTTTGTTTATGGCCTTTAACACATCTGCTTTTGCTGTTACTGTTGTTGTTGCTGTTATTATTTTGGCTCTGGCCAATGCAAATTACGTTTGGTGCATGAAATTAGTTTGCCACTGCCACTGCCACTGAGTCCTGCGTCCTACGTCCTACGTCCTGTAGCCGGCAAATTGCAAAAGGCCAAAGCGGAAAAACCGGTTTCGAGGCAGACATGCATGGAATTTGTTTTGCACAGTCCACCAAATATACATACATATATTTCAAATGCGTTTGTGGTCCACAACGTGCCCTCTGCCCAGAATAATATAGCAGAAAGCCAAAAAAGGGGGCAAGGCGCAAAGAGCGAAGCTGAATCGAAAAGGGGAAACTGAATGCGAAATTCGCTGCTGGTCAGCAAAAATATAGGAAGGAGTTGAAATATATTGAAATAAAATGAGTTTTAAGACTGAAGAGTTTAATGAATATGAAACATTAAAAATATATAAATAACGAAAAGGAAATACTTTCAAAAAGGCAAAACTCCAATGGAATAGTAGCAAATTATAGTTCAATAATTTTAGTAAAGTCAAAGATATTTAAAATATAATAATAATAAGTATTACCAGTTAAGAGAAGTTTTTGGTGCAATTATTATTAAATTAAATGCTATTAAATGATTTTTGATTTTGAAAATCGGATTAGATTTGACGAAGTTATGGTAATCGGAACTTCCATTCCGAACAATTTAATATGAAAGATTTGAATGCAGTATTAATGGATAGCGAAAAACAAAACTTTTGAAGTATTGCATTTAAAAACGAAAGTCTCTCCAACTTCCACTAAAACACAATTATTTGGCTTGAAAATCGAGTAGAAATTGAGTTTCCAGATTTAAATGTAGTATTAATATAAACAGGAAAACAAGACTTTTAATGCATTGCGTTTAATAATCAGATTTATTTGGAGGAAGTTATGATAATCGGATGTTTTATTTAACTGGATTAAAGCGCAATTTGCATTTAATAAAAAAGTATATAATCTCTCATATTATATGAAAAAGCCATATATATTTAATATTCACAACATGATTTAAAGAGCTATCCATAATTCATTTAGTTATGTTTTAATTTTTTTATGTGCTTTGCCAGTTCTTTGTAAGAAAAAGCGAACATTGAAACGAGCTGAAGTTAAATGGCATTTAAAGGATATTTATAGCATTCATGCACCATGCTCCTGCTCATGACGTTTGCCTTTGCCGCTGCTGCTGCTGCTTCAGCTTTTTTCGACAGCTTTGTCGAAATTTATGCGCCAGAATTTTTTGCACACGCTTCATTGCCCCAACTGTAGTTGTTCAGCTGGGGAAAGGGGTCGGTAGTCGTGGCATTTTTCATTGCATTTCAAATGGATTGCAATTTAAGAGCTCCTTTATACAACAATACTTGTATTGTTGCATGCTGAACAAGTATGCATATTCGGTGGCATCGTGTTTTGTTCTGTCATCGATTTGGGCTCTAGTTGGTTTACATGGGCCAAGCTTTATTTTCTAGTGCCCATCAGCAAGAACATGGCAATCGTTATTGATTTTACCGACTTATGTTCCCCCCTCCCTCCCTCTCTTGTGCTACCTAAGTCTTGCCTTCATGCATATATTGAGTGTACGACAATTTATGAGCTTTATGTGTCACTTCTGACGCTTACTTTCACTCTGGCACCCACACACACACATTCACACACATAAAGGCAGACAGTCACGCATATTTCTAAGGGCTGCTTCTCAACCTCCCCTCGAACTGGACGTCTCAGTTACAGTTCAGCTCTTAGTGTCTTTTTTTTCTTCATTCTTGTTATTGCTGTTCTTGTGGTGCCCTCCGCCGCCCTCAATATAGTATATGTGTATGTATTGGTGTGTATATATAGCTTGGGCATATCTAAACGGTAATTGCTTGCTTGGGCGTAGTTGAGTTTTATGACCCAGACAGCTGTTTTTTCATTTTCTTTGTGTCCCCCACTCTCTCTCTCTCTCTCTCTCTTAAATCATAGCACACTTCTCAGCATGTCTCCCACATTCCGTCTTTAAAGGGCAGCCAACGAACCACAATTACTTAATTTATTCGACTGCCTTTTGAGCGCGATTAAATCAAAAGCTCATAGATCTAATCTCAACAGTCTGCTTTAAATTGCTATTATTAAGTTTTATGCGCGAACAAAAAGAAGAAAAAAGATTGTGAACAGACAAACAACAACAAACATGCAATTTTGCAGTTGGCCATTTCGTGTTTGGATTTTTTTCGGCAAATGAAATTTTATCAGCCAGTTGAGAATATGAAAGCCATTTGAAGCGCTGCAGCATAGAAAAGATTGGAAAAGCCAAAACATATCATTAAATAATCGAGCAATATGGTTTTTAAAAAGCTGAAAAAAATGTTTTCATAACGCTTGAAAAATTTAAGTTTTAATACTGAGTTTATATTTTCTCTGGTTTTGGCGTAGTCTCACCCACAATCCGTTCATCCTCACCCGCTCGGAAAATAAATTTTAAACGCATCTATAGCTTTGCCTTGCATGTTAGTTAGATATTCATGTTTTTAGATTATTTGACGCGCCTGTTTTTCCTTTCTATTCATAATTTATGCGGCATTTTAGCTTGCCACCAACTTATTTAGCGCTCATTCAAATGAATGGCATTATTTATTATGCTACTTAAGGCGGGAAATGACACGCCCAATTAGTGTTGATATATGGCCAAAAATACGTTGGCATAAGCTGCTTAGACATACAATTTTAGTGTTGTATCTTAACGAACATCTTTCTGTGTGTGGGAACAATTGCTGAAAAGGATTGTTGAATCCTTTTGAGGCACTCTCAAAGTTTGTTATACACGTTTTGTGTTCGTTCCTTTTGTCATTTTAATTGAAAATTTTGCTGCCCACTGTGTACTCGCTTTTGCCAATCCCCCCGTTCCTCACTCCCTCTGGTTTGAGTGGCAAACTTGCAATTGTTGTCGCACTTTTGCCAAACGTTATTTGCCCATCGTCTTAGCTGACTTTTGTACGTCCATTCATTGTGCTTGATTCTCTTTCTGCTTCTCTCTCTTAGCCAGTCACTGGCAATCTGTCTAACTGTCTGTTGAGCTGATTCTCTCATTTCTCAATTGCACGCCTGTTTGCACGCTGATTTAACAATTGTTTGGCAAGTTGCATTCAAACTGAGCCTCAAGTGCAATGCTTTTGCTTTTTACACTTGACTGGCTCTTTGTGTATGTGCTTGGGTGTGTGTGTGTGAATGTGGCACCTTAAATATACATAAATTACATAATAACGTCATCTGCAGCAGTTTTTGCAATTAATCTTTAATATGAAAGATGCGTATGCGCAATATTGCGTTCAATGTTGCAAGAAAAGTATCAATTTATTTTCCCTTCCGTTAATCATTTCTTTAAGGCCGAATATATTTTATTAAATTTAATTACATTTTTTTTTGCGAGCATCAATGACAGTCAAATATTTCAAATATTCATCTAAGCTCAATTGTAAATTCAGTTTAAATATTCATACTTTAATTAAATCAATAATGTAAATAGGATTAATATTTAACATTGTTGAAATTGAAACTTAACAAAGAAACAAACAAAATCTGAATAATCCCAATTACAAACAGTTTTTTTTAGCAACATTTTTGAATAAATATTTATTGTGTTTATGCTGCGAAAGCAAAAAATATATACAAACTTTGTCATTTGTCCAGAATAAAAACTTTATATGTTTAGTGAAATATTTAATAAGTTTGTCTTTGTATTTGATATATATTTATGGACTCCAGCTACCAACTAAGACTGAAATGAATGTATAATTTGAAAGTTTCTAACACTAATTTCTTAAAATCTCTTTCTTTCTGTTCCCATCTTACAGCATTCGCAGCAGTCGCGGATCGCTTGATAGCATTGGCACCGCTGCCAACGGCAGCTCGGCGGCTAGCCAGGCCAGCTCCAGCGGCGGCTCGACCAGCAACAGCAACGGCAACGGCAACAGCAACAACATCAACAACAATAATAACAACAATAACGTACAGAAAATGGACGGCAGTCCACATCATCGGCCGGGCTCACGAAATGGACGTGATAATTGGGGTAAAATGCCGGAGCCGCTCAATGGTCACAAGCCGGATAAGTCGGAGAAGTCATCGCCATCGCGTCGCAGCATGGGCGGTGGCAGTGGCAGCTCCTCCAAGCAGGGCTCACCCTCATCGTCGTCCCGCACCAAGGGAGTACCGCCGAGCTTTGGTTATGTGAAGCGAGCGAATGGCAGCATTGCCTCCACCGCCGAGCAACAGAATATAGCCATGCTTATGGCAGCCGGTGGTGCAACTGGTCTGGTCAATGGTCTGCCCTGTGGTCGCACCGCTCATGTCTCGGCTGTGCCACGTACCGCCAGCGGTCGCAAGGTCACCGGCGGCACACAAACGCTGCCCAACGATATGAATAGTACGTTGAAACATTATAGGTTGCCTATATAACATTTCTTAACAACTCTTCTCTATACCTCACAGAGCTGCCACCAAATACACAACATCGCAGTTTCTCTTTAACTGGTCCCACGGCGACGCAGCTTAGTCAATCGATAAGAGAACGTTTGGCCACCGGCTCACACAGTTTGCCCAAGCCTGGCAGCGATTTGCACGTGTTCCAGCATCGGTAAGACGGCATCTTGGATTACCTTATCTATAATAATAATTATAATTAAACTCTTATGCCACTGACAGTATCTCGACACGTGGTGGCACCACACGTCACGATGGCTCCCTATCGGATACACAAACCTATGCAGAGGTGAAACCCGAATACAGCTCATACGCCATGTGGCTGAAGCATAGTAATACGGCAGGCAGTCGGCTGTCTGATGGCGATGCCATAGATCAGATGCAAATTGGTTCGCCAGCGATGACGCGACATGGTCACAAGATGCTACACAATCGTTCCGCAGGCTCAGCGGCTCAAGGACAGATGCCCATGCAGGGCAATGAATCACCGTATGTGCAAAGTCCGCGAATGAATCGCAGCAATAGCATCAGGTATGTCTGGGAAGAGTATTCATATGTCTTGAGCATGTATTAGAACTCCCTTCTTTATCTATCTCTTTCTATTCTAACTTTCTTTAAACTTCCTCACTTTTTGAACGTCGCGTAAAGCTATCTGAAAGAAAGGACATATCCAAGGTGACTTTGCCTCACGAAAAACGTTCACTCACTCACTTATGCCTCTTTTTTTTTTGCTGCATGCCACATCCATTAAGCCCCACTCGAAAACAATCAGGCTTCAGTCGCGTTTGTGTTTGCCGCCTGCAATTTACATTTTTCATTCTACATGTTGCACACTTTGCAGCGTCGCCAAAAATGCAAAAATTACTCAAGTTTAGGAACTGAAGAGAGAGAGAGAGAGAGCGAAAGTGTGTGTAAACTTATGTGTGTGTTTTATGCAGACGCCTGTCTTTAGATTGTGTGTGGATAATGTTCTATGGGAACAAGCATGCTTGACATATTTAAAATCCTTTAAGAAAGTAGACTCTGATAGTTATTTGAGCTATTCTTAAAGCAATATCCTTAGAATCTTCAAACAATTATGATTAATATACACTTTTCGTTCAATAAGTAAAATATTATAAAGTTAACTTGAAAATACTGTCTTCAGAATCTTATCTTTCTTACACATAAAAACTTGTTAAGGCATTGAAAACATTTCTACATTTTACTCTTATACATTTCTCTACCATTAATATTCTTTTGCTTTCTGCATTTATCTTGCTTCGCAAAGCACATCGCACTTCACTTTAAAAGAGAACAGAAATATCATCAGTTTTTTGATCAAATTACCACATTATTCTTTGTCTGTCAGCTTCTCTAAAACACAAAAACACACTGTAAATTATATATGCTTCTATAATGAGCTTGTTTTTCACATGCGCGCCTGCAAGTATGCAAGCAATTTGTAATAGTTTAGTTTTGGTTGGAGAGGGAAAAGCAGAAGAAGTAGAAGTCAGCATATGTTTGCCGTAGTCTTTATGTCTCATGCATATTTTAAAGCTACAGTGAAAACACCCTTTAAATAACGAAAACTGAGTAAGGCACACCCAAATAGTTGAAAGAAGGGCGGTAATAACAAACAGACAATGTGAAAGTTGTGTAAAACAGCAAAGTGTGCAAAAAAAAACAAAAAAAATGGAAGCAGAACGTAGAAAACACGAAATGAAAAACGAAAAAATAAAACAAAGAAGTGAGGGGGTTGCAGTGGGCGAAGTGAGCTTTTGGCTCGACGTATAAGTGTAAATAACAGCACTGTGGCTTAAGTGGGGGGGCTAGAGAAGGGTGGCGCTGTGTAGTAAGATTATTATTTGACATGTCAATAGGTTTCGTGAACCTCTGACTTGGCCATGGCATACAGCGTTCCACAGCTGAAATGAAGTTTTTGCCTCCAGGCGAACATTTTGGTATTCCTGTTGTTGTTGTTGGTATTTTCGTTTTTATTCTGGCAACGTCAGCAGTTTGGCAGTTGCAGCCGACTGTTGACTCTCAAGTGCTTCATTAAAAAATTTTACCCGAAATGGCATGGTACAAAAAAATACATTCCGACCAGAGCACAAAGTTCAACAATAATAAAATATATATGGAAGATGGGTTAACATTTTAACGGCTTTAAAAGCGATAAAATGAAGTTGTGAAATATGTTATAAGTCTTTAAATATTCAATTTAAATCACACAACTACCAATTAACGTTATCTGTAGGCCCCTCTGCAGCTGGGAGCCTTCTCTCTTGTTTCTATCTAAAATTAGAACTGATTTTTTTGGTCAAATAATATGATTTCCACAGTTTCGGCTTAAACTCTTGCTTTCAATGCATCAATTATGCATGCAAGGGGGAGAACAAGTGACAATAGTGGAACAACAGCAAATGGGCAAACACTGAAAACCAGTTTCAGTGGCTTGTTATCAAATTTGACACCACACAGCAGACAAGATTGGGGCGTAACACTCTCACATACAGAATAGTTGTTGAACAAACGCTTCAGAGCGTTAAGTAAACGCCCTGAAGCGTATCACAAAATCCTAGCACACAGTGCACAGAGGGGAGAAAGAGTCGAACCGGACACACACATGACGTATGCGTAATATTAGATTTGCATGCGAAATGACATTAATGCCAGTTATCAACAGCAAGACAAGAGGCATTTGGGGGAGGGGGGGCACAAGCAGAACGGAAACTTGAACAGCACAAATTTGTCCAGCTGCTCGTCCCACCCCTCCCTGGGTTGTCATGGCGCCCTTCTCTCTCTCTCTCTCTCTATGTGTTCGGTCATTCTCGGAGCCTTATTTTATGACAATTTGTCGAGTGGGATTTGCATGGAATATCAGCTCACACCCAGTCCTTATCATGTACTCACACACACACACACACACTCATATACTCGCTTGTCAAATTGCCGCTGACGAGAATTAAACGGAAATTTGCACAACGCCTGAAAGTATGCAACGAGCGTGAGTGAGAGTGAGAGATTGGCCTAATAAACTGCCACAACCACAAACGGAAATTTGCAAGCGTCTGGCTAACGCACACTACTAACCAATCCTTGTGGCTGCCAAACTGAGTTCACCATGTGTGTGTGTGTGTATTCGTTGCCGCATACGACCGATTGGGGCAACTTGTGGTTATTGCTTTAGCAGAATTGCATTGAATGCATTAACGCTTAATAGCATCAACAATAATTTAAATGATTCTTGCAACAACGTTTAATTAACTAAGAGAAAGTGTTATTTATTTGTCTAAAGGCTTTTCGTGTTAAATGCTTTAAGCTGTTTAAGTATTCATTTATTGAGTATTTAATGACTTTAATTGTTAACCGGTTTATAGAGAAATCATTTCGTATCGTTCAGAATTGCATTAAAATCACTTTTATATACAATACTCACAATTAAGTTTACACTCCACACACTCTTACACAAAAAAGCAACGCCCCTTAACTAATCATATATTCAACTCAATTTTCCCATCGCATCCAATTCAATCATAGATCCACAAAGTCAGAGAAAATGTATCCCTCGATGCTGAGTCGTGGCGGAGATGTGGAAATAGAGCCCTACTATTGCCTGCCCGTGGGCACCAATGGGGTGCCAATCAGTGCCCAAATGGCAGCTGCTGCACAAGCTCAGGTCCAGGCCCAATCGCAGGCAGCAGGCAATGTGGCAGCAGCAGTGGCCTGGAGCCAGCCCACTTCACCCACGCCATTGAATCGTGGACCCTTTGGTGGTGCTGCCTCAGCCCTATCACCCACACATGGCATGGCGGCAGCAGCATTAGCAGCTGTGGCAGCTGCAGCCGGTGGCGCTGGCGGTGGCGGACACAATGTCAATGCATCACATCGTCTAACATATCCCAAGAAGAATGATGAAGGTAAGTAGTGACTAGACAGCTGAATGTTGCATAGATAAAAATATGAAAACTTCTACTCCCATTTGAATGCAGTTCATGGCAGCGCTGCTTCACTGTTATCGGGTGGCAGCTCATTGTATGGCTCGGCGGAGGAGCGACAGGCACATGAGATACGACGACTGAAGCGTGAATTGCAGGATGCACGGGAACAGGTGCTCAGTTTGAGCAGCCAGCTGTCAACCAATGTGAGTAACGTAGTATACAAAAGTATTCGCCTACCTAAAATTCAGTTGAGTGCATTCCAAATGCATTTACCTCCAAATCGGTTTAAGCATGAAAACTTTTCCTCAGCTCAAGTTGATTGAGTTGATTAAAGTTTAAGGAGCATAAAGGTGTGTGAGCTTTTATAGTAAGAATATTCTTGGAAAATGATTTCTTAACCAGCTTCAACACCAATTTAAGCATTTGCTTATCTTAACATCTTTTGCAACACTGTCGCATACTTGGCCAACTGCCATGGGACTCATTCATCTGCTGAAACTCTTGTGGCTGCTGCTGTTGCTGCTGCTGCTGCTTGTGGCAGCTGTAAAAAGGCTGCAACACTTCATGGTGGATGCCGCAGAATTTTGCGCATTTCCATTGCCTACTTTCAGGCGCGCCTCAAAAACGCAATCGCTCGCATACAACAAGCAGCAAATAACGTAACAATGCAATGTTGCGGCAGGCTGGATCGACTTTAAATTGCTGCAGCATAGCCCAAGGTATTCCTTTTCCCTCCCCCCAACCACCACGACCCCTTATCCATGGCTGCTATAACTGTTGGCGCACTTCAGAATTCATTCGGTTCGCTTATCGGCGCCACAAGTCGAGTCCCATTTTTGTCAGCAGCAACTTTTACGCCAAGTTGCCTCGCATCAAATTCACCAGAGAAGAAAAGATGTCGAGCCCTCTCCCCACACCTCTCCTACTGTCTCTCTCTTTGCCATTTGTGTGTGGCTCAAGTTGTCAACAAAAGTCACGCAAAAGTCTGATAAACTTCCGAGGCAGTCAGACAAATGTACTCTACAAGATTAAGTATGTGGAGTGAGAAAGAGGGAGGGCAGGGTGGCAGGGGCTTGTAAAACTTTTTGCCTACTTTCAGGACAATAAAATTGTCTGCATATGAGCGCTCGTTGATTTTATTTGTTGTTGTATTCTTTCGGAAGCGCTCTCTCATATCTCAAAATAACTCGTCAACAATTTTTAAGTTGCCAGTTGGCAAGTGAAATAAACTTTGAAATTGCATTTCAAGGCGAGCAGTAGAAAGCTGAAGGTATTTCGAAGGTGGGGGAGGTTGAGGAAGAAGCAATTTCTTCATCTTTGGTTTTTATGTGTGTTGTAAATGCTATAAAATATTTTATGGCCACACCTTTTAACCAGCAACAAAATTTATTGAGGCAGCACAGCAGCCAGACACAAACTATTAGACATTTCTCCAGACAACATAAATCTGTCCCGACTTCAGCTTGTTGTGGGTGTGGGACAGGTCTGCAGGGTCCTCGTCTCAAGGTCAAAACGTACGTGTAAATTGCCAGCTGGTCGGCATTTGATGGATTCACTAGAGTTGCGGTCAGACTGTTTTAAGATGCGCTTGATTATTGATAGCATCTTGGCCAGACATTGATAAAGTTCAAACTGAGATTAGTTGTTGTCTGGAGAATCTTGTCAGGTGTTGGCTAAAACCAAAGAATTGAACAACATTCAATGAATTTATGGCACGAGCTCAAACCATCAATAAATAGATTCATGTACGACGTGTAAAACTTCGAAAGAAGCTTAAAACTAGAAAAAGTGACATAAGAAATGAGGCGAATGAAATGCAGTTTGCCGTGACTTAGAAAGAAAAGTCCGGAATATGAGAATAATTGCATTGAAGTTATGTCTCGACAGCATTTGCGCTTGTTATGGCATCCACACAACAGCAGCAGTTGCAGTTGCACAGAGACAGAGAGAGAGAGACAGTGAGACTGAGTGACAGTTGAGGAGCTGGGAAACTCGTAAGAAGAAGATTCAGTGATATGTAGCTCTGGGAATTTATGTGGGTACACTTGAAAGTGGGTCGACTGCTGGTGTGGTGGCATGCAATACAGTTGAACTTCATGCCACACACACTCACGTAGCAGATCAAATACAAGCTATTTATACGAAGCAGTTCTTGTAAATAGCAAATGCTTTGAGTAGGAAAATTCTTAGAAATCGAAAGAAATTTCATTACAAATTGCTGGAAAATAATTCTAATAACGGACAAATACTAAGAGCTAAGCTTACAAAACTAATAAAAATAATTTTTATGACTGGCAAAACTTAAACATCAACTTTTATGCATTAAGATGCTTTTGATGCTGCCCCAAAAACTTTTACTTCAAAAAATTCTTGTTATCTTTTATAAATAGTTAACCCAACATTTGCCATAAATATTTTTATTATCAGAGCAACAAAAGTTGGATACTTTTCTGCTTTCTTGTGTCAATTTAATTAAGCCGTCAAATGGCAACGATTGGAATGTGGCAGCCTGTAAACTTTTCTGTTCAACTTTTTAGCCAACTTGCAACATTAAAAAAACTTCGAATGTTGCAACAATTTAAACTTTTTTCATGCTAAGGGTTGAACTTAATGCCAAAAGTTGATTGTTTTAATGCCACGCCCATTTTCAAACACTTGAAACTATTTGAAAAACTTTTTAATTGCCCCCAACATTCGATGCGTTTGCCCCCCTTTCCCCTTTTTTCTAGCCGTTTGCAATGTTGCGTCGCTTAATTAATTTTCTCTGCTATGAGCAATAACCTCATAAATGCCAATACGTCTCTTAATAGAAAAGTCTCTGACACCCTCTCCTCCCCCTTCTTCAACTACATTAGTCAGCAGTCAGCAGTTTATGCGGCATATTATTTGCCTTATTGGCCCCTTTTTTCGCTCGTTTTTATATTGACAGACGTTCATCGTCATCGTCATCGTCGTGCAATTTCACTTTGCGGTCGCACAAAGCAGCTAAAGTTAAGCACAACCTACACAGCAAACCCCCACTACCCCCCCTTTTTAGTTGCTTAACTACCAGCTTTGTGGGTTGAATTGCTTTGAGTTCGCTTTGTTCAGCATTTAAGGTTCCTTTTTGACAGCAGATGCAGCTGGTGAAAGATACGCTTGTTAAGAATGGGATCTTAGTTTGGGATAGAGAAAAGGCTAAAAGAACGTGTTACTTTAGAAAGAAAATAAGTGCAAAAAAGAGTATAAATAAAAGAAAATATGAAACAAAATGTTATAAAAATTCATAAGTTTAGTTTATTAAAATGAATTACTGATGTTGGTTGCAAACTTGAGTCAAAAGAATTAATCAACATTAAATCTTATAGAAAATCTCTTCAACTTTAACTTCTTAGTATTAACTTTTAAGTCAAACGCTTAAGTTTAATGAAGATTTACAAAAATTCTTAGTTTTCCCCACTTCCAGCTTACCATTTACTTATCAATGTCTTAGCCAACCCCACCAAAGACTCACAACTAATCCTTGAAAACTTTTCGTAGTGCCCTCACTCACTTTTATACCCTTCCCTCGTTTTGCGGGGTCCATTCCCTCAGTGCTTTTATCGGGCTAAGCTTTATGGCAGCTCATGTTGCACTCTCGGCAAAAGCCACACCAGCAAAACAGATAGCAGTAAATCTTTTACACACTCTCTTTCTCTCTCTCTGTCTTTCTCTGTCTTCCTGCTCAGCAAGAAGCTTATGAAACTTCCAACCTACATCAACTTTAAACAGCTTTGGCAACAGCAACAGCAAAAGCAACAACATAAATGAACAGAAACCTCAATTGAGCAATCTTATCACTGACCATAAATATTAAAGCACAGCTATAATAACACACACACACCACAACCACAATTCAAGGCACACACACACACACAAATCCAAATAACCGAATCAAGTCTCGAGCCACGCAACGCGCCCATTTATCACGCACTCCAAATTGACCCAAGCGACCGCTGGCACTTACACAAACACACACACACACACACACACATATACACGCAAAGTTGATGATAGAGAAACCGCATCACTTACGCTTCCCTCTCCTGCCTATAATGCCCCTTGCACGACTCGCAAGAGATAAGACAAAGAATCATCATAACTATAAAAGACGATCGCCTCAAGCGCCACAGCAAAAAACTCATCTGATTATTCGCAAACAGACAGCGAGAGGGGGAATTATGGTTTGAGGAGGGCAAAGAGTTTATGCTCTGTTTGCTGTTGCTTGATTTTAATTGATTTGGGATTAAAAACACAATGCCATTGTGTCAATATTTGCTGGCACTCAAAGCTCAAACAACAACAAGAATTAAAATTTTGTTATGTTGTAAATAGAAAGATGAACTTGAAGTAATTTCAAATTTTATGCGGCATGTGCCACAATATACATAAATATTATTTAATGGTCTTTAAATGTCTGAAATTTGTGTAAATTGTTCTTGTCATAAATCATCAAATAAGTTTAACTCTTATCTATTTGTTTAACTAATGAAAAGTTTTTTTTTTGCTTCTTTCTAGGTAAGTTTTTCAATCTTTCTAGTTTAAGGCACACACAGGATTGGTATGTAAGTACACTTATAATATAGTTGAACTTACATGTAGCGAAATTATTTCCTTAACGATTTGGCAACTATAACGAGTACTTTGTTCCTTCCCTTGAGATTCGTTATATTGTAGGTCGACTGTACTTGAATTTGTGAAAATGAAAATGATTTAAATTGATGATTGAAAGCTTACAAAAATATTTCAATTGAGAATTGAGAATTGTCTTTATCTTCAACTATATATAGTTGGACATATATATATAAATTCTTCTCGTCGTAAACATATTTATGCACCCACACATAATCATAGCTCATCCATCCATCTCACTTAAGTCCCCAGCCCAATCCTTAATCCCTGCAAGCTTTTGCCTTTCCGCTCAGAGAAAATCAATTGATATGCGAGTTTGGCAGTTGGCTTTGTGGCTTTTTGGCTAATAACCCATATCGTTTATCGTATGCTATGTATTTGCCAATAAGTCGACTAAAATGCTCAACTTATGCCAGTCAATGACTCCGTCTCCTGCCCCTCTCCCCACTCCCCCCTCCCCTTAACCACCCACGCATTTCGCATGATTCGGCAAAAACACACACAAACAACATAAAATGGAAAATACGATATACGATTTTTTTCTTTTTTTTTGGGGTCTGCCAAATTGTTGCCCTGGCAAATGTTAAGGCCAAGTTGGGCTGCCCCCCCCCTCTCTCTCTTTCTCTGTACCGGCCATTGGACAACTGCGTCTCAATTTGAGATAATCAATCATTTTTTAGTTGCTCTCCTCTCCCTTCCCTCTCCCTCCCGTCTCTCTTGCTCTTTGGCTCTTGTCTGACTCGTTAAGCAAACCCCCCAAAAAATAAAAAAAGTTTTTTAACAACTTTATTATGCTGATGTTCACAATATCTCTCCCCCCCCTCGCTCTGCTACGACCTTAGCATCCCCATCGCTTATTTGGCATTTGTCGCTGACTTTGGCGCCGCAGCGTCTCGCGGCTAAATATAAATGACGCCAGGACATAAAGCAGCTCCTGCTGCAGTGTGTCTCTCGGTCGCCCCGCCCCGCCTCCCCTTTGACGACCCCCTCAACTAGCTACAAAACACAAATTTGCAATTTTTTTGCTCCTTTTTGCAGCGCACAACTTCATTGCCCCTGCCTCTCTTACCCCTCCCCCCTCGTCCTTTCTACACACAAGCACAGGAAACTGCGTCTGTTGTTATTCTTTTTTGCCTTTGCCGCTGAATAGTTTTTTTTCGCCAAACGAGACGACGGCGACGCCGCATTGGCGCCAGCTACCCCGCCAGGCTCGCCTCCCCTTCGCCCTGCCTTCGGCCAGGTCCTGTGCCAACAACAACAACAAA
The DNA here is from genome assembly GCA_018152965.1 of Scaptomyza pallida. Lineage (NCBI taxonomy): Eukaryota > Metazoa > Arthropoda > Insecta > Diptera > Drosophilidae > Scaptomyza > Scaptomyza pallida. Next base: position 437,200 of record JAECXP010000116.1, read on the forward strand.
AGTGTGTATAAACTCTTCGGCTATGCTTTCCTTTGTGATGCCCTGTAGTAGGGCATTGGGTTATGTTGTGAAATTTGAGAGATCAAAACTGTGACAATTCACAAATGACAAAAGCAAAGAGTAATCCGTGACTTTTGTTACAGTTGTTGGAGTTGGGAAGTGTTTTTTAATTTGAAATCAAAAAAGTCCAAAATAGTTAGGCTTTTGAATAACTTTTCGTAACACAAAATTAAAATTTAAGCTATTCTTAAGTTCATAAAAAAAGTATGTCTCCTTCTCAAATTTCTCTAAGTTTTTAACCTATAATCATATTCATTCTCATTCAAATATCTTTATGCGTCTTTCCTACATAGAAAACTCTCAATTGATATTATAATTCACACTCTTCTGGCATATAACTCTCACACATTGAGACAAACAATAGCGCATCCTTGTTGCCATATGACCCTGTCAATGTAAGTCCCTTCCCCTCGTATCTGTTTTTGTCCATTTTGATGCTGTTATTTGTTTTGTCGCCGCCGCCAAGCCGCCGACGCCGACGTCGCGCCGTCGCCACAGCAGCTGCTGCTGCTGCTGCTGGTTGCCAGCCAAAGGATTTCGTTTCGAGTGTGTCATATTCAGTTCCGCATTTGATGCGGCAGACATCGGAACATACGCACAGCGGGAAGAAAGAGACAGAGAGAGACAGAGCATGTTGCCAACGCACTTGATAATGTTGCTGATCGCTTAGCAACATTTGAGCGCACATTTACGCTCGCGCTCTCACAACTGATCTTGCTCAACATACTCGTTTGTTTGTTAGTACGACTGCAACTTCTTAACGAAGTGGATGTGCACGCTGTCGTCGTTGTCGTCGTCGCTTTTGTATTCGTAGCTGTATCGTCGTGAGAATCTAAACGAATACGTGATCATGTTGTTTATTTATTTATTTAACTGATTACTGAAGTGTTCGTGTGTTTGTGTTTGTGTTTAAGTGTTGCGCCAAATGTAATTTAAAGAAAAGGTTCATTGAGCATATTTTTCTAGAGCTTAAGTCTATAAATAAAACGTAAGCCTTTGGGGTTAAACGTTAAACGTGTTTCTCAATGTGTTGTTGTTCTTCGTGTTGTGCAAAAATAAAAGCAATATAAATATTTAATGCCAAACCGGTCGCTGAAAGTTCTGTGGGTTCTCCACCTTCAAACATGCTGTATACAATTCAGCTGGTCAGTTAACAAAGCAGCACCCAAAAATTAAAAAAAAATGTATATTATCTCTTGTGACCAGAAATCGAAAAAAAAAAAAAAAATACGGCTGACACAAAAAGATAACAACAAAGTTGCCTAAGCTGAGATAAATATCAAAAAGCAAATAAACAAACATGTTGCGGCAACATTCACGATGCGGAAGCTGCAGATAACAAATACATTTACCACGAAAAAGTGTGCCAAGTGATCCAATTCAAAAGGCGTTCAATGTGTGCGAACAGTGTTTAACAATGCCAAAAAAAAAGTCCCATGCGTCTGTGTACTCAACACTGCTGCGGGGTGCATTCAATATCCCGCGCTCTTCCCTCCCTCTCTGCAGTAATTGTAAATATTTGTTGTGACTCGACTTAAGTTACAAATGTTGTTGCGAAAAACGGGAGCAAAAAGGGTATGGGAAAATCTGCAACATCAGCAACAGCAACATGGACAATGACGGGTAGAAAACAGAGACCCAGACTGAGGTGGGGTGCCAAATGCGGCTGTCATAATGAAACGCAGTTATTGTTTTCCATCAAACAGCAACAAATTAAAGGCAGAGAGACACAAAGAGAGAGAGGGAGAGGGCAAAACGAAAACTCACCAAAAAAAAAAGTGCAACAATGGCAAATTATTTAATGGAGCATGTCGAAATGAGCAGGGCACATTGTATTATATGTATAGTATTCTATGGATGTATTCTTGTAGCCAAAAGGGTGCATCCAACATCCAACAAACGAGTGCTTTTAACAGTGGCGTAGTTAGCGAAAAAGGGGGCGATCTACAAAGAACTAGTGAATGTTTCCTAAAGTATTTCTGAAGAATATATAGATTTTGTGGTACTATAAAGATCTAAGATCATAGAACCACAATGATCAACACGTTTGTTCTATGAATTTCTAAATTTTTATGATTACGTTATGAAGATTGTATCTTTTTAACATTTTTATAGCTATATGAGTCTGGTACATATCTAACCTTTGTGTTTGGGAACCTTTTTTATATTACCCAGCTACCTATAACATTGCGGTGCCTGTCACTTTTATGACCTTCCGTTTTATGTGTCATACTATCATGCGATCTAACAACCCTACAATGTTGCAATTTCTAATGATTGAAACTCCAGAACTACGTCTCTGAACGCAAAACATTGCCATTTGTAGGGTAACAAAATAAAGAAGGAAATTGTCTGGTTGCTTGCCTCATTGTGTTTGAATCAATGGAATGTTAGGATAGATTTTTTCGCATTTTTGTATAATACCTGTTCAGAAAGCTTGAAGCTACTGAATCTTTTTTCATCTCAGCTGCTCCTTAATCAAATTCATGTCGATTAGCTGCCATTAGGCAATCCAAAGCCAATGACAGGCAAATATATCACAAAGAGAGAAAGAACAAAATTCCCAACGACAAAAGGAAATAATCAAATTGGTTGTCTGACTGTACGAACGATGGGAACGCACCAAGCAGGCAGGCAGGCAAGCAGCATTCAATCCAATCCCAGCACCCTCACACACATGTGCGTGTATGTCCCACAGAAAGAAAAAGAGAGAGAGGGAATGCATGTATGTTCCTGTGCCTAACGGAGGTGGTTGCCTCTGTCACCCACCCCTCGGAGCCATGCCATCACCCTCCTGATACCTCGCTCCCTCGCATTGCTGTCGTGCGGATCAATTAAGTAAAAAAAAAAAATGGAAAGTTCTCAGTGTCAATTCCTCCCTCTTCGCATCCTGTTCGAATACAAAAAAAGAAGAAAAAATATTTTTGTAATAAATTCTTATTAGAGTTTGGCGCCTCAGCGACTGTCAGGAATTTTAAAACATTGTTGCGGAGGAAAGGAGGGGGGAGGCGAAAGTATAAGTCGAAAGATTTATGAGCTGCATATTTGTGATGTCTTTTGAAGATAATATTTAAGTTTAAACTCGAGCATTTTTAATTGAAAATATATATCGCAATTAATTGCGTTCAGCTCAGCTCAGTTATGTTCAGTTATGCTCCTCGCCTTGATGATGATTGATTTTTCGACTTGCGTCAAAATGGATATGAAAAATGGTTGCAGGCGCAGCTAATCGAGCATCGAAATTGAAATTGAAATTGTCGTTTTGCCCGTTTTGAGTGTAAATTAGTCAAAATACTTTGAAATTCGTTGGCAATTTTCGCATGATTTTTCGCGCTTTGAACAAAACCGCTGTGTAAAGAAAAAGAAAGAAGAAAAACTTTTGACGTGCAATTTCCTTCTATGCATCGCTGACAAAAATAATCGTTTCAAAATTGAATAGGCGTGCAGCTTTAAAGTGAGACAACTTCCTTATGGCCCAAAAATAACATGGTACTCACTGTCACACACACACACACACACACACACAAACAACAACAGCAACAACAAAACGGTTCGACATTTAAATCAATTGCTCTTAAAGACTGCAAAGGCAACAATTTCCCATTGATTGACTTTGCTTCACTGTCAATTTCACTGTTTGCTGTCACAGCCAAAGCTCTATCAACATTTCTTTCAGAGAGTGAGAGCGAGAGCGGTACTGTTTACTTCCCCACCCCTTTTTCAAAGCGCAGCCACACTGTCTGTAACGTTTGCTTTGCGATGTTTTGCATTTCTATGTGCGTTGCCCGCCATGTAAATGCTATGTAAATATTTAGCCAATACCCACACCCAAACACACAAAAACTTAGACTCAAACTTAAAACTTGACGTCGTGTCGGCATCGCCGCATTTAATTAATGGGCAAAAATTCTTTATGAGCCTCAATTGCTGTCCCAAAAAAAAAAAAAACATTGAATACAAAACCCACACTAAGCCTACTCCGCCCCTGTCTACTGGCTACTGTTCAAGAAAGGTTCCCAAATAAGGCTAATGACCCGTAAGCAGCGACAAATCCAAGGCGCATGGCCCTGGGCAATGCTTAAAGATTGTATAAATTCTACCTGTAAAGGGTTTTTGTTTTAGGAAAATTGCTCAGCTGTGGTGTGGTCCGAGTGGCGTCGGCGTCAGCGTCGGCGTCTTGGACTGTGTTTAATTGACGGAAAAGTGGCGACAGCAACAACAATACTTCGAATACGGCAAAAGGAAATGAAATGTTAATTAACAAGGGGAAATACATTAACAGCAGCAGCATGAAAAGAAAAAGAAATTATCATGGAAAAAAGCAATTTGGATGTGAGAAAAAAAGGGCGCTTAGAAAAAGGTTAAATTTTCTAGGGCATGAGAATGAATAAAGTGAGGAATATTGTATCAATAATGTTATTATTTAATATCTTGTGAGAGAAAAATGAAATTCGATTATGATTTAAGAAAGAAGCATAAAAAACTTAAGGAAAATAAATTCTAAAAACATAAAAAAGTTAAGCAAGTATGGAAAAGAAGACAAATTTATGAGAATATGTATAAAAATATTAAAAAGAAAATTTTCCATAAAGAGAAAAGTTAATAAAACCAATAATCCAAAGAATATTCAAGCTTATTAATTTAAAAAAATCATTTTTTTTGTCCAAATAAGGCAACAAACAGCTAATTAACATAATGCTTAACATGATGATTAAACCATCTTTGGGGAATATATATTTTTTGCTATCATAAATTAACAGCTGCCACAATAAATTCTCAAGCATTAATGTTAATGTGTGTAATTCCCAAAGTGACAGAAAGAGAGGGGTATAATTGAGAGAGAGGGAGAACTGTGCACAACTTACAGATATGATATCATAATTACATTAAAGTTGCAACCAGTTTAAGTGTCTTCTTCACTGTCATTTCTTCACCTTCCCCCTACCTTACAGCTCTCGTCTCCTGTTTGCATTACACTAATTACCCTTTTTGTGGTGCAACAACAACAACAGCAACAACAACCTCAAGGTTGCCATTTTAGCTGCAATGCAGCTTGTGAGTTTGACTAATTGGTGCCTCAGTGTCTATCTTGGTAGTTGGCAACATGTTGCCGGCTGTTGCCACAGCGCAGCTGCCACACAAAACTAAACGCATGTTGCAGCCATTGCAGCCGTTGCAGGCCTGCCTCGCACTTTGCCACTCAATAAACAGCATTTATCTGCGGCTTTGTCGACTTTTTTCTTCTCTTCTTTATATAGAATAATATGCAGGGTGTTGCACCTTTTTGTTGTTGTTGTTGTGTAAAAAGGGCCTGGCTATGACGCAGCTGATTGCGGGACGTGTTTCAAAAGATGTGCCTGCCACAAATCATTAATCAGCTGCAACTAATATTGTGACTTTTCTTCTTGTTGTTGCTGTTACAATTACGCCAACTGGTTGCACTTGAAAGCACAGCTGTCCGTTCCCCCACTCCCCCTAATGACTATTCTTGTAACTGCAAGGGAAATCATCTCAATGCCCCATTTCATGATCATGCTGCAGACAGTTCTAAGAAAATACGTTCATTGCTCTCTTATCTACTCTGAAGACGTGAGTTTTCCATTTAGTGTCTTCGTGTCTTTTCTCGAGAAGACAATTCGTTTAGTTTTGGGTTTCGCCTTCGAAAATTTAATTATCATTATGCCACATTATCTACTTGAGTTTTTTGATTCTACGTCAGCTTCTGCCGCTTGGCGTTGATTAATTTATGACATTAAATAGGCTGAGGCGATGGGCGAGTCTGTGTGTGTGTGTATGAAAAGTAAAGTAAGCTATGCTCTGCTTATTTTAATAGTTTGTTTAAAAAGTAACTTGGAAAAGATATTGTGGGCTCTAGTAGGAAAGAGATCTAATAAGAAGTAGATATCTTAGATAATATTTGTAGAAAATAGTTCTTACTTATTGTCAAATGTTAGCTCTAAGCTATTAAAAAGTCGATCAAGCTTTGGCTTAATCCATTTTAGGATGATTGCTTACTAACTTCATAAACGGAATCTTTGGGCATTATTCTACAACAGTTTTCTGTGAAATAGTTTTTTTAATGCAATATTTAAGTTTTAAGGTAACAAAATATGAATAACATTGAACAAAAGTCCAAGTTGAACTAGGGTATGATTTAATAGTAATCACATTAAAAACTTAAGGAAGTTTTTTATTTAAGGCAAATATATCAAGAAAAATGTTTCTCTCTGAAGAATATCCACATTTTTTATAAGTTGTTAAGCGAATTAATTTATTTTGACGATGTTATGTGTTTTCTCAAGACTAGAAACCTTTAGGAATATCCTTCTTTTTCTGAAGGAAATGTCTCAAATACGTTTCTTTCTTTAACAAAATTACGTATTTACCTCTTTACATACTTTTCTTCAAACATTTCCTTAAACTTCTTACAAAAACCTTAAACTTTTTACAAAAAAAACCAAACGAACTCTTTTCTCGTTCACTTTAATGCTCCTTCCGTTTCTTAACTAAAATACAATACCCATCAAAAACACCTTAATCACCAAACACCAGCTGTTTTCAAACTGGTTGCAATTGCTCTTGCCATTACTGTTTGCTCTTGCTGTGTGTCTGTCCAGTGGAGTCCGAAGGCAAAGCGCATGTTAAAGAAACATACACAGAAGACTATGACCCCTTAACCCCATGCCAGGCTTAAGCACTTACCCAAAAAATATATTTAAAAGACAAAAAAAATGCATAGCCAAAAATACAAAACGAAAAGTAAAGAGAGAAAGACAAACAGAGATAGAGAGAGAGAGAGGAGGGGGAAAAAGTTTTTCATTATTATTATTGCCCACGTTGCAAGATGGGGCGCTGCTGATATGATGACGACCCAAAAAACTCATCAGCATAATCAACAAGAAGCGTGGAGCAGCAGGAGGAGGGGGAGGGGGATACCGAAGTCATCGAGGCAATGTTGCATGCAACATGCACAAAGATACGAGTGATTGTTGCCTGACAGCCCGTTGAGAGTTGCAAGACAACGACGGCGACGACGACGGCGACGACTCTGTGGCATTTGTATAGAATACTATATAATAATAATTGTTGTTGTTGTTGTCTCTGTTGCTGTTGTCCATCAAGTGGACTTTGAAATGGCAGATGCGACTGGCAGTAGGGTGTACAGACATACATGTGTGGCAGTAGGGTGTACTAATTAGTGCAAGTCGAGCATGCATGACTTTATTTTTATGAGTTTGGTGCCCTGGGTTCCCGACTTATCAACATGCAGAACCATCAATTCTCAAGTTGCATTCATTATCTGCTGCTGTAGACTGTGATAAATTGACTGCTGACGTGATTTGTGTACAGATTTTGTTGTATTCGATGCGATTTAAAACAATTCGATACAATTTTCGATTAGATTTCTACACTTTGAGATACCAGTATGCAAATTAATGTGTGTTGCTTTTGCTTTACTACGCGGCCCGACAAATGAAAGCCAAAATGGTGTTGTTGTTTATATTGATTTTCTATTTTCACACTAGACAGATGCTTTCTATGCGATTAACACTGTCCGACAGATTGATGTATAGCATATGTATATAGTATGCTGATATCATGCATCTCGTACGCATCTCGGCAGTAAATCAAACAAGTTTTTTCAAGCTGCTGCAGTTGTGCAATTGCAAAATTGCATCTAATATTTCAGCATTTCTTTTTTTGTATTCGTTTTATTACCCACTTTGTGCGACTACAATCTTAAAGATACATTTCAATTGCAACTGCCACAATGGGCCTGGCCTTTAATTAAATGCATTAAAGCTGCAGTATGCTTTATATATATAAGCACTGTATACGTAATGTGTTCCAGTCTCTCCCTGCCTCTTTGAAAAATGTATTTTATTCCATTCGCATTCACTGTGCAACCAACTTAAGTTACATAAATGCATTGCAGCTAATATTGTTACAGAAAGCTCTGAACTTAAATTAGACTCAATTGTTTATAATTCCCTGTAGTCCGCATCGTCGTCGTTGTCAAGTGCGTCAACTCGTCGGCCACTTGAGGAAGTGAGCGAACAGCCTTCATTCCGCACAGATCTCGATCTCAATCTTCAACTCAAGCTGAGAAACTGGTTAAGCATCCACCCGCCTAAAATTCTCTGGAACTATAGCTGTAGCAGCAGCTCACAGCAGGTTTCGTGCCTAATTAATGCAGCTCGATAAACAAACTATGAAAAAAATATCAATAAATATTTTTTTTTGGGTCGCTAAAAATTGTGTTTTGTGGTCGCGCCCTTTTAGCTTACTTTTTCATATCTTTTTGCATAAATACATAAAATAAAGCTGCATTTTTAAGCGATAAACTCTAACTGATAAGCTCGAAAAAAGGCCAAAATATTTCTTTTAAAATTTTTGTTGTCTATAAAATATATTTTTATGGCGTGCATAAAATATTTATTGTATTGCACAATGATGTCATGCTTTTCATATGTATTTCCTTAAGAAATAGATTTCAAACACACCTCGAAATAATTATTTAAGCATTAGCTTTGTCACTTCTTCAGCAGCTAGCAAAAAAAAAGCTGTCCGCTTCTAAATTGAAATAACAACTCGACCCAATTAAATGTCTACAAGAGCGACGCCTCTAATAACTAAAAACCAGACACTTTAATACATGTTGCGTGTTGTTGTGGCATTTACAAGTAGTTTCATTTTTTGTTCATTAATTTTTTAGCTGTCGAATTGTAGGTACCAACGACTTCATAAGAGCAAAGTATGATTACGACAATGTGAGAAGGTTTTTGTCTCTTAGAAAAGTATAAAACAGCATAAAAAACATTAAGCTAGTCTTTCCTAAATTATTTAGAGTATGAAACATACTAAGAGAAGATTTTCCTCTCTTAGAAAATGTGGAATAACAGGAGAAAACATAAATCTTTAGTGTATTATACATATTTTGAGCTGATTTCTTAAAGATATTTCTTAACATAAATCCACATATGAAACTTTAGCTTTTTAAACCTCTTTTTGTATATTTGGAATCATACAACCCTTCGCATAAATAAACAATACACCAATAAATAACAAATTTTCGATTCCCAAGTTATTTTGCTGTGAAACATAATTCAAACATCAGCTTCTACTTTTAGCACTTTGGTGGCAACCTTGAGGGTTGCTGTCACAACTCAACCCTCACTGCCCCATCTCCCCCCTTCTCAGTTAAAGCCACCCATCCCATGTTTGACAGCTACTTAGCAATGCAGTTGACAGCCTCACTTTTGATTATTTTTGCGTAATTCTCAACTCGTTTTTGACATTGAATATTTAAAAATTTCATTCTCGTTGTTTTTTGTGCTTTTGTTGTTTATTTTGAACGCTGACACAGTTGCCAGAGCAATAAATTCTTGCCGTTGTTTGTCAACAGTTTGGACAGTATGAGCTTAAGCGCCAAAAACTCAAAAACTATATACTCTTAAGCTGATCAGCATATACGCTTTAACAAATTCGTTTCGCAGCTAGAACACATGTTGTATATGCTTTGATGATGATTTTAAGACTTTAAGTCTTAAGTGTTTACGCTTTAATCTTCTACCACAATCCATAATTCATTTCATTTCCTGAAAATTTTCATCACGTCTCTACCCTCTCTTAACGTTTGTGTGGCCAATTTATGCGTTGGCTGATTTTATTTTCTAGTTTTCTTGACGTTGCTTTAAAAATATTTTTCTCTTTGTTTTTTTTTTTTTTTGCTTAAAATTATGGCAATTTCCTATTGAGATTTTTCACTGTTGATAAGGCAGCCACGTCGTCTAGACTTTAGACCCTCTGTAGCAGCAGTGGCAGCAGCCCACAGGAAAAATAAAAGAGCGCAGCAAAAGCTCGACAGACGTCTGCGATAAGCCTGCAGGCCCTGCTCCCTGTCTGTGTACCAAAGGCCAGTGGCTGTCAAACTGCAACTCGTTAGCGAAAGTTTCGCCACAGGAAATTAAAATAAGTCAAACCTGCCTGACATTTGCCACACACACAAAGACACAAAGACAAAAGACAATAGATGAAATTCCAAGTATTAAATGCCAATGCAGTTTATTTCTATTTTCTATATACACAATCAACAATCGAGCATAAACAATGAGCATGAATGCAAAATGCAAAAATTCATAACAATTAGACGCCTACGTGCCTTCAACTCCTGAGCATTCGAAACTAGCTTTGAAATGTCGAATTGAACAATATATTTTGGCAGGCCTTGGAGTTTGGTGCTTTTTTACGTTTATTGACAGGCAAGGCGTTGCAGTCAAGAATTAATTTGATTTATTAGCAAATTTATTCAATCAAATGCGCAGTTTAAGTTGCAGTGAAACTTTAAATTGTAAATGCTGCTCAAACTGTTGCCTTGGGATTTGCGATTTGCGATTTGCAGTTGCATTTCTTTTCTTACCTTGTGTAAATTTAGCAGAAGCCATAAATTCAAGAAGCTGCCGCATGGCCATAACTCAACCTTTTTGTTTCGCATCTGCTACTGTGATTCATGGATTTTATAATCGCATTTGTCTTTAGAATTTTGATGGATGGGTTTTAAGGTTTGCCAATTTTTGAAATATTTTCCTCATGTATTTAAGTCTTTCAAATAGTGTTAATCTCATTAGATTTCACTTATTTAATATTTCTTTTCCGACCTACTTCAAGGCCGCTTTATAAACCATTTGCAACTTTCCCTGCCTTAAGCTTGGCTTCCCAAGCAACATTAAATCGTTTCCTGGTTTGCCTCCGCCACTTCTGTGAAGCCCGCATTTTCATTTTTTCTAGGCTGTTAACTTTATGAGTTTTAGTTTTATCAACTGTTTGACACTTGGACTGGCAGAACAGGCACTTAAAACATAAACATGTGTATACATATATATATATTCTATAGTATCTAGAAGTACGAAATGCTGTTGATGCCATGTGTCGGCTGAGACTGCAACAGTTTTATGCCACATGCCAGCCACTTGTTGTTGTTGTTGTTGTTGCTGTTGCTGGTCATGCTTGCCTGTCAATTGGTTTGTTAGTTTGACTGCAGTCGTTGACACTTGAAAAGGGAGCTCAGGCTTGGGTATGGGTTGTGGCTCCGTTTCGAGTTTAAGTTCTGTTTCTGGTTCTCGATACTCGATTCTTGTTGCTACATTTTGCTGACGGCCTGAGGCGGCTTGACTCATGCTATTGCTGTTTTCGTTGTTGTTGTTGCCGTTGTGCAACAAACAACTAAAGCTGACAATTGCAATAAATAACAATCTTCTAATGTCATCAGCAAAAGCACGCTCAAGACTTTTGCCTTCCCACCAGCTACCCCTTAGCTCTATTGTTTGTTGCTGTGACGAGACATTTCCCCATTGCTGTTGCTGCTGTTGTTGTTGTTTTATAGTGCTGCGTGAATTGGCTGTAATTGTTTTGATTGCAGTTCATGGCGTCGACTTCACACATACATACAAACATATGTACATACTTCGTTGCCCCTCAACAGCTGCAACTATGTTTGAGTTCTAATAAACAGCAATTTTAATTGTTGCTTCTGTTGAAAATTTCAACTTTGCCAATGCTGCAATTGTTCATTTATTAATGGAGTTATTAAAAAATGAGCTGTTGCAAGTCCAAACTGCTGCAGTTCATAAAACACGACGAGTTATGGCGTTCATGTTGCAACTACTTATTGAATGTTTGATTAAAAGCGAGAACAAAACCAACTATAGGAGTTATTGTTTCTTAGCTTTGGGGACTTAGACTTTCTACAAATTTGTCAAGGTACATAATTAGTTTTAGTAAAACTGATTAACACTTTAACCTTACAGACTAATTTGTGCGCTTTCCCAATATATCTTTGTTAATAGTTTACGGCCACTTTAAGTTGCCTATAAAACAGTAAACACTGCCTTTGCACAACCTTGAAATCTTTTTAGCCCTTTTTGATACGCTCTCAACATGGCATTCAAAAATCTAACAAGTCGACAAATTCATTAGACACGCTCCATTGTTGAACAGCTCGATTGAAACTAAGTTTTATGTAGAGAACGTCAATCAAAACTAAAAGCAAGTCACGTGAAATGGATGCTAATTGGGCGTTAATGAGAAGTTCAACCTGAAATATTAGTGGGAAAACATATATGTTTTTGGGTAGAGTTTGAAAAGGGGAAGGGCGTGTTGCATATGGCAAGTTCAATGTACGCCGCAAAGCAGCTGCATCGAGCTTCAATTAATCATGATTGATGCTATTTTAGAATCAAGAACCCCAAGCAATGAGTACAACAGCGCAGACCCCCAGCATTGCTTATAAATGATAAACCTCAATTCCAGAATGCAGAGCAGCAATTAATCAATGCACAAAAAAAAAAAAAAACAATATGAAAATCCAATGAGAAACCAAAGTTAACAATCAAAGTGAAATCCAAGTAAAGAGGGGGAAAACGAACTCCCTTTGTCATTAACGATGTCTGCTGCCAGCACCAGTAATCGACCGCCTCCACAATCGCCGCTATCGGCGCCTCTGTACGATGGATATGCAACGATACGAGCTCGTGGCTTGACCCGATCTCGCTCGATCAGAGCTGCCGAGGCAACTGAGGCAGCTGCAGCGGCCAAGCCGCATGAACTGAAAGCAGCAGCAACTGCAGCGGCTGTGGCAGCAGCGGTTTCGCGTGCCGCACAACGCAAGCGAACCGTTTCGCTGCGGAGCAACTACAGCCAGAACTCGGAGGAGATCTATGCGCGAGCTAAGCCTGTGAGAACACCCATCATTGGGGATCTGGAGCCCATTTATGCAAGTGCCACAACAACAGCAACGGGCACAACAGGAACGACAGGATTTCGTCCGCTATCGGATGCATCGAGCTCCTCGGGCGGCGGTTCAATGCCCTGTGATTATCAGAGCGTTAAGAAGAACTCGCGATTCTCTTTGGATTCGCTGCAGAGTAGTGCCACGCCCAAGACGCCTGATTACAATACTGCGGGCGAGGAGGAGCACATCTTTCTCTATACAGCGCCAGAGAGTCCCAAGAGAAGGCTAGACAGCGGACTGCGTAGCTCCTATGATAGCTCCGAGAGGGGCTGCTACTCGCCGGTGCCAAGGCTTAGCTTCGACATGCAGGAGAGGGAGAGTCGACGAAGTGGAGCAACTCTTCGACACAATTCGGTCAGTTCGAATGGCTCGTCAAGGCGACCCATGACCCTACCACTTACACTCTCCCTTACGGATGCGCCGCGCTCACCCACGGGTCTACCGCCTCCTGCGCCGGTACGTCGCGAAAGTCTGTATGCCAAACCAAAGATCTATGCAACGCCAACACGTCCGCCCACAACGAGAAGACTCAATCTGTATGAGCTGCCCATTGTGACACAGCGCAGCAATAGCACTGAGCTGCTGGAGCGTTCCTATACGAGTCAGAGCCTGGCTACCATCGATCAGGACGAGATGCTAGTTGTGCCCACGGCAATGCCAATGTTGCCCAATGCTGTAGATCGACGCTATCACACCTTGGGACACATGCGTGTGAAGAGCATGGGTGCTGGCTTGCATCGTAGCTTGGATGTACCCATGGGCTCCATGCTGGACATGAGTGCCGGCCACAATTGGGCTCATCATCCGCATGGGACCCATGGGAATCACAAGTCGGCTGGGAATATCTATGCATCCGCTGAGGCGGCAGTCAGCGATTTGAATCGCATGGCACCAGAGTATATGGATCCGTTGGACTTTAAGATCGGTTGCCAGACAACGTTGCGGAGCAAACCGTTGATACCCTGGTACGAGTTGGCCATACGCAGGGATTTCAAGCGGCAATCGTGTCCACCTATGAGCAATGGTTCTCTGACGTTGCCAACATCGCCGCAGTTACATGATCAGGTGAAGAAATTAGTCATAATCACTTATCGATGTTATCGATTTTAACATTTATCGATTGATGGCAGAATTTTTTAAAATTAAAATAACGATTTGATTTTTACAAAAAATCGATTACACCAAACATCGATTTGTATCGATATAAGCCCATTCTTGTTCATATATTTTGTATTGTGAGCTACGAAATGTCTTAAATAACTTAAATAGTCTACGTTCTTAAGCTGTGATTTCTTCAAACTCAACTGCAATTCGAACCATTTCAACTATTTAGGTGTCTCCGACAATCGATACTTGCTGCACTTGGAAGCCAAGTTATGCGACATTTAAAGAAATGCTGTAGTTAAGCTTACAGTTATGCGATGTGGCATGTTCCTTGTTGTTCCTTGTCTCTATGTATTTGTGCAGGTAGCAAGCAGTTAGCTGTTAGTCCAAGCTGACATTCCTCATCCGGCTTTGGCCATTACAAATGCAAGCCGGCGCATAAGGTAATGCTATGCGAGTACGGGCCATCATCGTCCACACTTGTCCAGTTGTCCAGTTGTCCAGTTTGCCGTTAGACTTGCGTTGCCCACTGATTGATTTAATAAAACTTGCATGAGGCTTCACCTCTTGCTTGGTGTGCCTTTGGGCGAGAGCACTCTCCAGCATATTAAATAAATGAGCAAACGTCTTGGCCATTATTTCTCAGCGCTCGTTGTTGCTCACGTATGTTTATGCCAGATTACAGTTTGGGTAGCACTGTATGCTGCTGCTGCTGCTGCTGTTGATTTTAATCCTGCATCTCCGCTATTGGTTGTGGCTCTCTACGTGTGCGAACAACAACATCTGTTGTTGGCCATGTCCAAAACTGATGACCTGATTCGCAGAACATGTAATTGATATGTTGTCCACGAAGAAATCAGCTTTGATTTGAGCCAGCCAGCAGCAAACTGCAGCTGTGCAAATGCCCTACAAACGGATGGAAGTTGCTCTCGGCCAGTGTGTCCATATTTTTGCAACTAGAAATTCCTTTTTGCTTTGACGTGTTATCGATATATCAAAATGGGTCGAAAGTTGGTGTCCGAGGGGTATAGCAGTTGGCAAATGCCCTAGCAATTGTCTTTTGTTTCAAAAATGTGTTTTTGTATGATATAATCGTATAATTCTTGAAACAAATACCATAAAATACCAATTTCCAACAGTTGTATGCTCAAACCGCTTACATTATCTGCCTAATACCCTGTAGTTAACACAAGCACGACATCAACTACAACAACTTTAACTAGCAGAGGCTATCGCCAATTGCGGGTCCAATCAATGTCAACTTTCAAAACAAATAAAGTTGCCATTAATGCCGCTTGCCGCTTGTTCGTCTATATTTAATATTATTTGTTGTTTTTTCGCCTTTTTTCGGCTTTGCTGCTTTTAATTTGGCGTAGTTTTTCAAGTCGTTTTTTTTTGTAGGCTTAGCCAGTTTTAAAGCGTTTTTTCATGTTTATTTATGAGGCTCTCTCATGGCGCTGCTCGTTCAACAGCTGCCAATTTAGTTGGTGTAACCTGAGACGAGGCGACGCATTAAATGGAAAGTGAAATTGTCAGTTTGACAGGCGGGCGTGTGAAGCAAACATACAGTTTGAGTAGCACTGTGTCCATGCTAAGGTGATTTCATACGCAAAGTTCAGTAGATCAAAACAGATCAAGTTGAATGTCAAATGTTGATTGCGTTTAATTGAAATTTTAACATATTTGACAATTAGCAAGAACAAATGCCAGAAAGAATTATTTATAGCGTTGATTGATGTGATTTTTATTGCTTAATATATCAAATTGGGCAATTTATTTAATTGAATGATATGCTTTAGATATTTAAATGCATGTCAAACTCTTTACAAATAGTTCAAATGTTTAATTAACATGTTCACCTTGACGCCAAGACTTTTACTTCAATTCTTCATTGCAGTCTAGTTAATCATAAGAGCTTAAGTTGTTCTAAACCGAGTTCATCTTCTTTTTTGTACAAATTCTATGTGCAAGGACAGTTCGTCGTAAGTTGTTGCTCTAGTTTTTAGTCTTGGCAAACATATACTTGTCTATGTGTGTTTTTCGCTTCTTCATTGCTTCATGCATAATTAATAAACACATAGAAAAACAGAAAAAAAAAAACAAACTGTAAACAACGTCAGAGAGACGACAAACTGGCAACAAATTGGCAAAGTTGGCAAACGCTCTTAACTAAAACCGAACTGAACTGAACTGAGCTTAAGTAACTCGTTAGTTGATTTTTTATCTTTTGGCATCGCTTATTAAAAACAATTTCTGTATAGCGATAAACGAGATGTGGCGATTGTGGGGACAGGCGACAGACAGCTTTCAGTTTGATAGACTGACAAACTGACTGACTGACTATATATTATATATCTATCTCGTTATAATTGCAGCCCACTGCGAGCTAAATGAATGAATGACTGAATGACTGAATGACCCTCTCTCGCCATACTTCTCGGCACTTTTGGCGGCTTGTTTTTGTTTTGTCCAAAGCCCAAAACACAAAAACATGACAGCAACACCTGATCTATGTGCTGTTTATTTTGGTATTCAGCATTCATTACTTACCTATTTTTTTTCGGTAGATTATTCGTTAACATGTTTTTTGAATTCTTTGTCGCAGCGGGGCGCATTTGGTATGTTTTGTTATTAATTTATGACAAATGCAATTTGTATCTACTTAATTCATAAATATTAATGCGTTGCAGGCAAACGGGGGCACGTGAGCTCTTACACAGGTGTCTTAGCCAAAAATAAAACTGGTTTGCAGTGCACCTTAAACTCGTTTCGTTGCCACTGTTAATAGAGAGACAAAGACTTGGAGTATTCGGGCTGTTGATGAAGCTGTTCAGGGGCAGGCACAACCATCTTGTCTTGTATACTCCATACACACACACAGGACGAGCTTTGTCTGTTTGTTGGTCTCCCCAAGGAAATCAAAGCAAACGAAAACAAAACTAAAGCAAACAAAAAACCAGAATCAAAACAAACAACAAACAACAATGGACTGCAAACAACCAAAAAAAAAAAAAAAAAAAACTCAGAAAGAAGAAACTGAAAACCCTGCCTTACTTCTTCTACCTTTTGGGTTTCTTGTAGTCTGCTTTGTTGATTTGAAATTTAAAGTAAAAATCATTGCATTGAAAACTGGTTGTTGCTGCTGAACGAAGGTCTGTCTGGCTGGGAGTCTTCAGAGTCTCTGAGGTTTCTTGCAACCTCATTGTGCATCAACAACATCTTCATGAAGCACACACGTACAGATTACATTCGTCTGTTGTTGTTATCCTGAACGTGTGTCACTTTTTTGTTGCGGCTTCCGGTCTTGAAATCGAATAATCAATAAAAATAAAAATAAGAAACTGAACGCACAGCGCACTTCAATGGACATTGATCGTGTCACTGGTTTGAGGGGGGAAAAAGAAAAAAATGAGAAGTCATTGTTTGAAGTATTGGGGAAAAGGGAGATTTGGGGGGAAACTTGAGTGAAGTGAGAGTTTTGTAAGTGGAAATCTGAATGTTGTTGTTTTTGGTGGGGAAAACAGTAATACGATCTTGAGAGATGGTAAATTAATGATTCAAGCGTTTTTAGTTCAAGTGGAAAATGATGTTTTGGGATTAAATTGAGAAAATAGAAACGTTAATGTTTTCCTAAGAAAAGTCAATTGGATATGAATGAGAACTTGAACATTTTAAGAGCTTAATGTTCCTAAGTATTCAAAAATGTTTGCTATAAAAGTTATTCTCGACATTTAAAATCAATTACCCAACTGCCAATTAGCCTTATTTTATTGTACAAAACCAATCCTTTAAAAGCGTCTATATTTTATGTCTAGATTAAAAATTAACAATCTCTTTTTTTGCATTTTTTATTAAGTTCCCGAACTCACATCAATTTAATCCACACACTTGGGGGTATCGTAAGTTTTTCGTTGTTGTGGCCATTAGCCAAAATGGCAAATTTATCTAAGCCACAAATTTGTGAAATGCCAAGCGACCCACAAATTTAGCCAGCATCATGAAAATTGCTTAGCAAATGGCATAGAGAACTGTGAAGCCAGCCAGAGAATTGTTTTGTGTAAATAATGGAAACTGCAATCTTTGTTTCTTTCACCAGCCACTGTCCAGAGTCTGCTGTAGAGTCAACAAATGCGGCTCAAGATCAAAGACTCACTGAGGCTGCCTCTTACTGTGACTGTGACTGTGACTCTGACTCTGACTCTGTATGCTTCCCGTGTGGGTCCAGTTTGTCCGTCTGTCCATTCGTCTGTCTTTGCTGTGGTGCCGTTTCTCTCACTTCGAGCATAATCCAACCTCATCTCCTATCCTCGGTCTCTCCCCACACATAAGATCTTAATGATGATTTGCTATTCTTGCGCCTGCCCGCAGCTTTGTGGCACAGTCCGCAACTCATCCAACTGGAAACGATGCGCATGTCGCCTCATCTCGCTTAGTCGTAAACAATCGCATTGGATTAGTTTGTTAATCATTTTATTATGTGTCGGCAGAACTTTGTGTGTTGTATCGCTGATCGGTTTTTTTGCAACACAGTTGCTGAGGATAGCTTTTTGTGGGGCGTTCCCGAAAAGAACACGAAAAGAATACCAAATAAGCGGCAAATTGCAAAAGAAATCAATAAGAAAAGAATATATCAAGATATATGCATGGCATGTTGTTGAGTTCAAATCAGAAAGAAATTTTAAGCGCTCTTAAAGATTTTGTCATGTGTTTTCAACTAGAATATATAAAAGCTTTTTATTGCAGTGTTCGTAAAAAATATTTCCTAGAACTAATGTCCGCAAAATAATATCTTATCTTATCTAATGCAGTTGCTAGTTGCGATTAAGCAATATATTTATAAAATAATTGCTTGCAAAAGCATTTCAAACTTATAATTTTCCATTAAGACATTCAGAACTCTCTTCACTAGATTCCAACGTTTTTTATCAACAAACATCAATCATATAAAACAGATAGATGTCTTCATCTGTGGCATCAGGTCAAAGTCATCAAACCTCTGCACATTTTCCAAAAAAAATAGCAGAAATGGTAGGAAAAAATTCAAATTTGCAACAAGCTTGAACTCGGCGACCTTCATTAATCATTTATTATATACAACGCCGCCCCCATTTGATGGCTTTGCCTGCAAGCCAGTGGCTGTCAAACTTTCACTGGCCTTGGACAAAGTGCTTAGCAAACATTGAATGCCACGCCCCAAACGCCCCGTACGCCTCTATGCCAGCATAATAAATCGCAGATGGAAAGCAGTGACAATTGTTACAGTTTCTCTGCAAACAAAATGTCAAGTGCTGTTGCTGTTGCAGTTGCAGTTACGGTGTCAACAATTGCTGCATGCATAAATCATTTGAAAAGGTCAAAGTGCACACGCCTACGCCTGGCTGCCACAAGCAGAGTGGCAAAACATATGGTCGCCCGATGTCTGCTGCTACAAATGTCGAGTGGATGTTGCTGTTGCAACATGATTTATGCACGCCAGCAACATGTAGTTGTTGCTGTCGACCTATTTAAGCGCTGGCAAACTGTGAAGTTAATCGAAGGCCGCAGTCTTATCAATAGTTAGTTCTTATCACAAGCTGATACTACTGCGACAATTATTACTTGTTCGTTTCTGCATAGTTGCTGACCAAATAAAATTCGATACCAAAAATTAACAAGTAAAAGTTGCCACTGTTGCTGCCATTGAACTTGAACTTTGGTTTTGTTACGGTCTGCGAATCGCAAGCAATAAATCCAGCAAAACAACAAAAAAAAAACCAAACTCTGACAGTCAAATTAAAGTTGGTAAAACTTTATTGTTGCTGTTGCAGTTGCTGCTGTTGCTGCTGCTGTTGGTTGAGTTATTTAGCATATGGAGGGCCTGCAAAAGCAAACTTTCCATATGCCATTCACTCTTTTTTTATGGCTATCAGTCTCTCTCTCTCACTCTCTTTTTATCTCATTCGCTCACCCTCTCCCTTCATTTTGGTTGTTGCTAATATTGTCCGTCGAGGCGTATCGCGTCTCTTAACGCTTCGTTGCCATCGAGCTGTGCTAATGAAGTGCAGCAACAACAACACCACCATTAGCAACAATTGCAGTTAGTTAGCCAAAGGCAAACTCACGCACTTTGTTGTTGTTGTTGCAACTGCAACTGTTGCAGTGCCAATGGCAAAAAGTTACTCTCTCCATCTCTCTTTCTCCCCCTCTCTTTTGTTGTTGTTTTAGTTGCCACTGTTGCTAGTTTAACATTGTAGGCTCTGACCTTTTGCTAGTCAAATATTTTCATTTTCTTTGCTTTAATATTTTCTACAGTTTGAGAGTTTCAAATAGGTTTAATAGGCATAGCCTATAGCTACATTTCATATTCAGACAAGCTTTAATGCAACTTTAAAGCAATTCAAGTTATCTTGAGTCTCCAGCCCTGCTCTGCAGCTCTGTTTATAGTGCATTTACACTGACGGGCGCCTTTAAGGCCTGTTTACCCAAAATTTAATTTAATTTAATTTAATTTAATTTAATTTAATTTAATTTAAGAAATGTATGCGTTTACCCAAAATTTAATTTAACATAAGGAAACAGGTGTAAAGCGTTTAAAATGATGTTTACAGTGTTGTAAGCCCGCCGTTACTTTTGAATTGTTATTCAAACACATTTTTTTGGCTCTGGCAATATATAAGCCCAAACTTATCTTTTTAATTATATTTTTAAAGTATTTTGACATTTTATCACACAACAAACATGATTTTCAACTAAAATAAAAGGCTTATGCTTGTTCATTTAAATATTTGAATATGTAAACGTTTTGCACAACACTTTTGATCAGCTGTTTTGTATTTTCATGCTTACCAACACCGAAAATATTTAGAATCTGCAACCTGCAGGTTCGGAACTAAACTAAATTAAGTTATGTTAAATTAAATTTTGGGTAAACGCTTACATAGAGTTCGCATAGGTTTGATTGAGTCAGCTGACTGTTAAACTAAGTTATGTTAAATTAAATTTTTGGGTAAACAGGCCTTTAGCATTTAGCCTTAAGGCCTTCGAAAAATTTAGCCTTTACCATACAAAATGTGGCCGTTATATTTGAAAATAGCGACTTTTTCGTCGCGCCGCAAAGCGCCGCTATGCTACGGGCTAAAATAAGACCTTTTTTGCCGATGTATCGATATTTTCGGCTTGAATTTTAAAAGGTGGCAACTTTTAACAGCTGATTTTAAACAAAATTGATGCAGCAACGACAATGATATATATATTATATTCATTTTCGTTGGTGCAAGTATGTAATCTGAATGTTGTACAGGCTAGCACTTGATATGCCAAACAGCTGGCACTGTTCTGTACTCTGCAGATGGCCCAGGCTATACAGGCTTTGGCTACCCCTTTGCCGAGGAATGGACAAGGTGTCGCAAAGCTGGAAGGGGTGTTAAGGCCATCTCACTCAATTTCGGGACATCCATCTCCCAATAGCAGCCATTGCGCTCTGCCTTCAGATGCTTCGCGTCCTAATGCGTCAAATCCAGACATTGCTTATGGGCAGTGCTGCTGCGGTCACTTCTGAGTTCTCATAATCAACAAAATTGCCAAAAAAGTTAACGCAATCATTAGCCGTATTAACAACGCAATCACCTATCTCTTTGGCAATCTTTATTAAAT
This sequence comes from Scaptomyza pallida, assembly GCA_018152965.1. Classification (NCBI taxonomy): domain Eukaryota; kingdom Metazoa; phylum Arthropoda; class Insecta; order Diptera; family Drosophilidae; genus Scaptomyza; species Scaptomyza pallida. The sequence goes on from JAECXP010000116.1 coordinate 458,786, forward strand.
TAATTGTGCTCCATTTTACAAAATTCTGCTTGTTCAACAATTACAACCGAAGTAAAAAAACAGCTGATTTTTAAAGACTTTGTCAGTGTAAATGACTTTTCGCCCGTATACTAGGGCCTTATCTGTAAAGACTATTACATTAATATTGCGCGGCAGGCGTTGCCAGACTAATTAAATTATATTTTACACACTTTGCGAAACGTGCTCCAAACATGCGCCAAACAAAACACACACAAAAACGAAACCATCTCCTTCTGCCACATTTCGCTTTTCTAACCACACATAACAATCAACAGCTTTAAATTAGGAAACACGTACGCTTAACAGTTCTTAGTTCGCATTGCCAGGATTCTAGGTAACCCTTTTTTCTTTTTACCGCGGCAGCCACAAACTCTTGCCAACTTATACACATTATATTTCGTGGCCTTGTTTGTGCAGCCGCCTCACGTACCGAGGCTCCAAGCATAAAAATTGATTACGGTGCGTATGAATAACGTGACACATCTACAACAAAGGCCACACAAAGAGCTGCTTATGTTCAGCAGGATATACGTATATAAATTAGGTTTAATCTCTCTCAACACTTGAATAGAATTTGATCAAAATTTTGACAGCGCAATTCGTCCCACTTTTTGTGCACCAAACTTGGGCAAAGCAATTAAACAGAATTATCAGGCAATTTATATAAATGGGCTTACTTTGGGCAACAACACATTTAAAAAAAAATAAAAAATAAAAATGAGCTCAGCTTTTGAGCTCAGTTAAGTGCCGTCCTTGAACTCTGTTAACAAGTTGAGTTCTAGAACTGGGCAACACTATTGTTTTTGTTTTTGTTACGTTATTTTTTTTTTCATTTAATAAGCGGTAAGTTGTTGTTTTTGTTGCTGTTGAGCGTGTCGGGTTGTCTTAATTTACATAAGCGGCACGCAAATTAAAATGTGAAACGTGTTAGATGCTTATCAATAAACGAAACATAGGCACGTAAGACTCTAGAATCTAGACGGTAGTTTAATAAGTCAGCTTTACTTAAGCTTAGATTGCAAACATTTTTCAATCAAAAGGCAAACAAAAAAGAGGCGTAACTTTTGCATTAATTAGCCAAGTAACTGTGATGATATCATCCATTGATCCATTGGATCATTTTGTTTATAGCTGCATTATAAATTTCCTATTAACTAACCGCATGCCAATGCTAATGTTATTTAATTAAAAGCCAGATTTGTTTGTAAAGAACGCAGTATAAGTTCTAGGAAAAGTTTTTAACATTGTATTCGACTTTAAAAGATGTTTACTGAAACTATTCAAGCTTTTAAATATTTCACAAAATGTCCAGAAGTATTTCTCTTGTTAGAGAATTGTTTCTTTAAACCCCATCAACTGTTTAAACTTTTTTAGAAATTAGTCTTTTAATCGACCATTAAGGCCAGCACAAAGAAACCTCTCCACCGGCAATGCTTTTGTACACTTCTTATAAATGATTGTTTCGGCCAGTCTTTTTTTGTATCCAAGTTCAAACAGCAATTGAAGATAATGAATGAAGGCATTCAATCCAACGAGTTCGCCAAGTCAATTACACGATTAAGTTCAACAGCGAATGCAACCCACTGCGATTAGAGTTGACTTCATTATGCGTTTTTTGTTGTTATTTTTTTTTCCTTACTCGAGATGTAACTCGGCTTGGCTATTGATGCCACTTGAACTGTTGCTGCTTCCGCAACGCTTTGGACAGCAAAATTGCAATTACAACTTCCGCGCTGACTCATTTCTTGTAAGCCGCACATCTCTGTATATATGTATGTTTGTAATTTTTGTTCAACTCTAATGGCGCTCATTAGCTTGATGTGTAGTTAGTCAGCGGGTTCACTCTTTTCTTTATCTATCTCTCTGTCTTGGAGTTAACGCGCTTAAAAATGCTGACAAAACGAGCCATCGGAAAAATTAAACCTCAGGCACAAAAGCTCACGTCCGTCACGTTGCCTCATAAAAACAAAATATTCCCTGAACTTCAACAACAGTTGAGCAGTTGAGAAGGTTCATAGCTGCCTGGAGCTAGGCACAGGTTCTAATGCTTGTTTATGACACAGGTGTCTGGACACAACAGTTGAAAGAGACAGAGACCAAGTGACAGGCAGGCAAAGCATATTGCGGGGGCGCTGTTTTCAAGCACGTTCTGAAGCAAAGTTTGTTAAAGCTGCGCTTAGAGGCTCAGACAGAACGAGGGAGTCATGAGTCATCTTCAGTGTTCGTCCCATCCAGACAGTTATTGCAGCAACAGTTCGTGGCCTTTTTGTTATACCCAGTACACGCAAAAGATACAAAGTATATTGTTTGAATATAATCATAAAAAAAAAAATTGGTCCTCATAAAATTTCAATTCACTGTGAATCACCAAACACTGAAAAGCTCAGAACATGGCCTATTTGTTAAAAGTATTTTCAGTTTTGACTTATTTCTGGCTTCCATGTTGAAGTAGGAGTTTCGGTATGTTCTGAAAGTTGAAGCATAATTTCACGACAAAAACTTATTTGGACCATTTTAACCCTCTATCGCCTCAAATAGTGGAACTTTTTACCCCTTTTTGAGAAAAGGACAAAAAAGACCCACTTCTTACAGGCGATGGAGGGTTAAAATGTTCTACAAAAATATTCCTCGTAAAAGTCTACAAAAGACTCCCGAACACACCATATACCTAAAACGTAAGGATAGCATGGTTTCATATACCGGTTTGAAATAAGAGAATAAGAGGTAAACTTTTAAAACGCCAATACACGTATATTTTATTTCGTCCCCTTTACCAGAATCCGTTTGTCGAACTTTGTTATATTGGAAAAAGTTGGATTTTCTTGCACAGTGTTATGCTTAAGAATAATTGATGCTGGTATATGTATTTTTTATATGTGAATATTGCTGGTTCCATTGAAGGGCAGCATAAAACAATCGAATTTGATAAGCAAACAAATTTTTTAAATATTAAAGAAAAAAACTAAATCATTTAGGTTTTATAAGCTGTACAAATACCAAGTTTAAACTTTAAGCTTCTAATTCAATCGATATGTTAAGGGCTCGAACTCCTGTTACATGGTAACTCCTAGTCGTTCACTGCCATTTGGAGTCGTTCTGTTCTTTGCTGTTGATTTTGTGGTTTGCTGCGAGGCAACTTGCATATCAAACAGAACTTGAAATGCAATGCACGATTGCGACAGGGCTAAGGCGAGCCAGGGAAGGCCAGAATAGAAAGAAGCCACTCAATTGTGATGATAAATTATCGATGCAGCAAACTTTACTAACCACTCTCTCTTTCTCTCTCTCTCTTTGTCTCCTTTACAGGCCCATGTGGTATCTGCTTTCGAACAGTCGCTGTCAAATATGACGAATCGTCTGCAGCAGCTGACAGCGACAGCGGAGCGTAAGGATGGTGAACTGACGGACATGCGACAGACAATTGAGCTGCTGCGCAAGCAGTCCATCCAGGCGGGCCTAACCACCGCTCACATGCAGAGCATGGGCGTCCAGACGCAGGGTCAAACGCAGAACGAGCTGATGTTAATGCAACAGAAGCCGCCAACGGGCAACAGCCGATCCAATGTCAATCTGAATACAAATCCCAATCCCAATGGTAATGGTAATGGAGCGGGTTTGGGTATGGGCGTGGGCATGCAACGGCAGCATAGCACAGACTCAATGTGCTCCCTGAACTCCATCAGTTCGGGTTGCTCGGCGGCGCAGGACAAGAACAAGGCGAACCAGAAGAAGAAGGGTTGGTTGAGAAGTAGCTTTACCAAGGCCTTCTCACGCAATGCCAAGATCTCCAAGACAAGTCGCCATGCGGGACAGCATCATCAGCAGCATCCAGAGCACAAGCAATCCTCGCTCACCAATGGACACAATGGAGAGCACTTGGGTTTGGCTTCCTTGGCCACACAACCGGCTCCGCCCGGCTTGCCCGTGGCACATGCTAGCAGCAAACAGAGCAGTCCAGCCAAAACGGTCACACTGATTGACAACGCCAAGCCCATCGATGCCATTGACCAAGAAGATCATCAAATCGTCGATGAACTAAAAAAGCAGTTGAGGGAAAAGGATTTGGTTTTGACGGATATACGCCTGGAGGCTTTGAGCTCAGCCTCGCAGCTCGAGAGCTTGAAGGATATGATGAATAAAATGCGTGCCGAGATGATGTCCTTGAAGCAGAACAATGAACGTCTCCAGAAGCTTGTCACCACACGCTCCCTGGCCGGCTCGGAGGCGAGTTTGGGTCAGGCCATTAGTCCAAATGGATCGCTGAGTGGTGGCGGTGCTGGAGGATCCGCATCAGATGCTTCCCGACGCTACTCGCTGGCAGATGGCAGCTCCCGGCCACCCATGGAGCTGCCACCACGCCTCACCGAGGAGCTGGAAGAGGAAGGCGTGTCCGGAGTAACGGAGCCGCCACCACCACCAGCACCAAGTGCAGCTCAGGTTGCGCCGCACAGTCCCAATACCCATATAGATCTGACGCCTCCACCGCCAGCATTGGAGACATCCCAGCTAAGCAGTCCGGTGCACATGAGCAATGCCGGCGTCGTCGAGGATTTGCCGGATGTGTGTGATGGCAAGAAGATTGCCATAGCCTGTTATCTGGGCCAGCCCGAATCGTTTGCCAAATACTGCGAGGAGCTGCTCGAACTGGATGACTTCTATGCGAATGGTGCAATCATTGCTAGCCACGAGGCTGAGCAGGATCAGGCACAGGCACAAGCTCAACTGACTCCTCCCCCCTTTAGTGCGGCCAACTGCAATGAATTCATCATTGCCTGCACATATATATCCGGCAAGACGACTTGGCAGAATCTGGACTACATTGTGAGAAAGACGTTCAAGGATTATGTGGCACGCATTGATCCGGGCACCAATCTGGGCCTGAACACCGACTCCATAACATCGTATCATTTGGGTGAAGCGAAACGTGGTCCAGAAATGGGTTTCCCCGAGCTCTTGCCCTGTGGCTACATTGTGGGCAATGTTAAGACGCTGTACATATGCCTTCAGGGAGTGGGTAGCCTAGCCTTCGATAGCCTCATTCCGCGAAGCATTGTGCATCGCTACATTAGTCTGCTCACCGAGCATAGACGCCTTATACTGTGCGGTCCCAGCGGCACGGGCAAATCCTATTTGGCAAGGCGACTCGCCGAGTTTTTGGTTGCACGCGCCGGACGCGGCAATCCCTCCGAGGCCATAGCCACGTTCAAGTGAGTTGTCTTTTATCCTCCTCTATATGTATATTCCTTACTAAATGGCTTTTTATTTGCAGCGTGGATCACAAGACGTCTAAGGATTTGCGTCAATATTTGGGCCACATTGCCGAGCAGGCAGCCATTGCGAATGGCGTCTCGGAGCTACCATCTGTGATCATTTTGGATAATTTGCATCATGCTTCAGCCCTGGGTGATGTATTCTCCTGTTTGCTCAGCGCTGGTCCAGCCACCAAGCTGCCCTGCATCATTGGCACCATGTCGCAAGCCACTTGCAACACCACCAATCTGCAGCTGCATCATAATTTCCGCTGGGTAAGTAGATCTAAATAGCAAATGATGCCAGTTGGATAAACATTTAAACATATTTCATAGGTACTCACCGCTAATCATATGGAGCCAGTGAAGGGATTTCTGGGTCGCTTTCTGCGTCGTCGCCAGTTCCAGTTGGAGTTGCAAACGCAGCATCCACAGCCAGAGCTGGCTGCAGTGTTGGCCTGGTTACCTTCCGTGTGGCAGCATATCAATCGCTTCTTGGAGGTGCATAGCTCTAGTGATGTGACAATTGGGCCGCGGCTGTTTCTATCCTGTCCGCTGGATCTGAAGGATTCGCAGGTGTGGTTCACAGACATCTGGAACTATCATTTGTCGCCCTATCTGATAGAAGCGGTGCGCGAAGGCGTTCAGCTCTATGGCAGACGTGGTGGCGCTTGGAACGATCCTTCAGCCTTTATACGCAACTCATATCCATGGCCTTATGGACCAGACTCTGTGCCACCGCTGCGGCAGATCAATGCCGAGGATGTGGGCCTAGAGGGCGTTGCTCTCAGCAATGGTGAACAGCAGGATCCACTGGTTAGTGCTGCAATTCATGTTTTATAATACTCGCTAGCTTAACTTTTCATTTTTACAGCTTAATATGCTGATGCGACTGCAAGAGGCCGCCAACTACTCGGAGACACAGGATCAGGAATCGGACTGCGCCAGCCTTGACTCCAATGTAACGCCAGATAGCTCAGCGGGCGCTGAGTAAATGGAAGCGCGTTCATTTCTAGTTCTTGTTAACTTCTTACATGCCAAATTTAATATTCTTTATGTTGCTATTGTTCTTCGATAGAACTTCGTTGCGTTGTTATCGACCGCCTTTGGGAGCCGCCACACACAAAAATTGCCATTCACACATACTATTCACAAATGATGTTTCTTGCACTACTTTCGCGCCATTGTTCAAAAGCAGTTTCAAGAAGTATTCCATTTGCACCAAAAACTAACTATTATCGTCCTCCTTATCATGTATTCTCCGCAAAATGTAAAATTGCACTTTTTAGCGCACTTGTTAAAAATGCAAATTGCCCAACATCTGAAAATCAAAATGTATACATACTATTAGATCATTCAACTATTCATTAATCCCAGGTAGCCCATTGCGTAAATTCAACGCAACTTGAGAGACAAAATACAACATGAAATGTTACAAAAAATAATAATGATAAATATGATTGCTATGACACTTTTTTGTATATAAAAACCAAAATCCCAAAATCCTAATTATATTTTAAGTAACCAAACTATACACGGCGGTATCAGCATTTTATACCTTGGCTTGAAAACATAAAAAAAAAATATTGGAAAAACAAAATTAAGAAAACAAAAAACTCAATTGTAAATGTAGCCCTAAGATTTTGCTACTACCAATTTACAAGATGTACATTTAAAGGAAAAAGCTTTCACTTTAGTTTAATTATTTGCATAATTATCATTAAATATTGTTACAAACATATATTGCATATTTATAAATATTTATATTCAAATAATATATTATTATTATTATTATTATTATGCCATACAGCGCTCAGCACAGCAGCAAACACCAGCATAATTAATTAAATGCCAGATAACATATACGTAATTTCCCAAATCAAAATAGCAAACAAATAGTAAAATTAACAAGCACAACAATTCCTAAACAACAAACATAACAGCAGCAAGATCCATGGTTAAACTAACAGCTTAATATATACATACATACATATATTAAATACAATATTGAAATTATATGTCCCGTCTCTGTCTAATTTAAATGTACATTTATGAAAACGAAACAAATCAAAATAAATATATACAATTTATTTCATTTATAACTTATCCTTTCTATTGACATTGGGTGAGCGCTAAAATTTAAATATGTTACCGATTAGCTATCGATGTTGAATTGGTGTCCTTAAATGCGATAGTTGCTAATTGATAACTTCTCAAGCTTTGCGAAAGGAGCTCGAGATTTCTCGTTTATGTCTTATTTCGTGGAGCACCAAAGTGAAAATTCTTGCTTGCTAAGGTTTTCCCTAAGTTCAAGTTTGTTGTCTGGGCTTGTCCATTGGCGCATGCTGCAAGTGTGGTGTTGCTGGACTGTACGTGGCAATGAAACTTAGGAGGAACCAAAAAGAAGATAAGATAGATAACTGCCAACAAAGCCTATGATGAGCTGTTTTAAAATCCACAGGAATGTTGATTTGAGTGTCCACTGGCGATTTGTTGGCCTTTTATAATTTAACGATTTTACATGTCGCTGTACCATGTTTATATTGTCATTATGTCGCATTACTTTGAGCTTGTCCAACCGAGGAGGTGTAACAGGTGCACTCATGTTCATGTTAGCATAGTGCATGCCCAAAGCTGCATATACTATGGCTTCTTTTTTGAGAGTGTGTTACTTTTTTACGTTTAGTGAGATACTGTCGAATAATAGCATCACAGTAGGCTAAGTATGTTTCGTCAATGTGTTATTTTTGGTTTGGATGCGTAAGTAATTCACTGCTTCATCCATTGTTGGTATGCGATTTTTGTCATCTTTTAGCAGTTCAAGATGCAGTTCGTTTTCTGCTAACAGTTGCTCATACATCTTTTTGTACTTAGTTGCTTCGTTTTGTAAAATAACTACATCCGTTTCTGTTTGTGTGGTAGTTTCCATTGTTTCGGCTATGATTGGCTGTACGATGGCGGTGTTTTGCGTCTTTTGCTGTGTTTGTGTTAGGCTTTGTTTCAAATTGTGTAAACTTTTCAATGCAGCAATTTGTTTGAGCGTTGTGGTCGGTAATTGATTGGTTTCAATTTTTTTTACGTCGCAAGGTCCGGTTGTATTTAGTATATAAATCTTTACAGGGATGTCAACAGTATTGTTTAATTGATATCGATGTTTCTCATAAACATATGTTTACGAGCGTGAGTGAACTATCGATAGCTCTGTAAATGATGAACGTGTGTTCTTTCGAACTAGCTCCAAGCAATCCGATAACAAGTCTATCCAGAACTACCGTGGCCGACATCAGATTTGGTAATTGTGATATAGTTGATAAATTAAAGGTTAATACTTCTGCGCTTTTTGTTAAAGTATGAATAAAAAATGTTTTAATATGTGAACTGTATTGCGCTGATCTAAGTAAACGCTATCTGTTAACTGCTGAGCCCATCGGCAAATCGTGTGAAAAAAGTTTTTCGATTACACAACAGATGCCACAAGGCGCACGTTAGCCATGAAAAATGGCAAAATTATGCGCGCTGGGGGCGTGGCACATTAATAATAATATAACTACAAAGAATCTGCAACAACAAAAGTTTCCATATTATTATTTAACTGGCAACTGAGCAATGCACGTATACCGTTTTGTTGTTACATAACCTTTTTCTGCGTCATTTTTTCACCCGCCTGCCCCCCTGTAATCTATAAGTGTGCATATCGTAATATTAATATTGACCGAGGTATGTTTTTCTTTTCATTTGCGTAGCTCTGAAACTATGGCACTGAGACTAATCAACAACGCTCTGCGCCGTCAGCTGGCCGCTCAGCTGCCTCGCAATGCCCAGGTTGGCAGCGTTGCCTCCATTCACACGCTGGACAAGATTGGCAAGCGTGAGATTGTTGGCTTCGGCTGGAACGGCACAGCCTGCTATGCTGATCGTGCCGATTACCCCATGCCCGCTGTCCGCTTCCGCGAACCCAACAACGAAATCAACGCACTGCGCGCCAAGGAGCAGGGCGACTGGAAGAAGCTGAGCCCACAGGAGATTAAGGCTCTGTATCGTGCCAGCTTCTGTCAGACAATTGCTGAGGTGCAAGCACCCACTGGTGAGTGGAAGATGCATTTGGGCGTTGGCCTTATGTTCACCGCCGCCGCCATTTGGATCGCTGTGCTGATGAACCTGTTTGGTAAGCGAATGTTAATTTCCAACCGTTTTTATTTTTGTGTAACTCACCCATTACTTAATTTGTAGTGTATGATGAGCTGCCCGTTACCTTTGATGAGGAGCACCAGAAGGCACAGCTGAAGCGCATCATTGATCTGGAGATCAATCCTGTTACCGGCCTGACCTCCAAATGGGACTACGAGACCAAGCAGTGGAAGCACTAAACGTTATTCGTATTCCATGTTTTTGTGCAGTAATTAAGCGAAAAGTGAGGCGACTCTATGTTTAAGTGGCGATATATGTACATCCAGCAACCCAGCAAAAAGTAGTTGAAATTAAAGTTATGGCCACAGCCAAAACCTAAACGATTTATATTTCTTGCGAGATACTGAATCCAGCATCAGAAAAATTGAGGCTGGGGTACCTTCAGGGCCCCCCACTCTATATACTTTATTCACACATGACATGCCGACGGGATCATCAATTGATTTAGAGAATTGAACATGATCTTGTTATCGCCACATTTGCAGACGACACCAGCAATTCTGGCCAGGAGCAGCCACCGACATACTTTACTCATTCTAGATAATGCAATAACTAAACGGCAACGTTAATTTAATTAGGCATTTGTCTACTTTTTGTGTACAAATTTCTATTTCCCATTTTAATTAAGTTAAATTTCCGAAACTTAAATTTTAAACAACTTAGTTCTTCTTTTGGCAGCTTTTTATCTGCTTTTCTTCTTTTCTTATATTATATAAAAATAAATGTTTGTATTTTATATAAAATAAATCTGGGGATTCAGGAAACTTCAATTTGGCATAACTCCGTCAAAAGTGACTCGATTTTTTCGATTTATATGAAAAAAAAAAAAAAGAATTAATGTTTTTTTGACTTTTTGGCGGAGTTTTTTTTACTATTGCCATCTAGCGCCGGGTGTCAGCGAAATTCTGTGTTTCCGCCGAAAAAGGTTGCTGTCTACACTAAATTCGAATTCCATTTACTCCATACTTTTTAGCTTTATGTCAACTTAGTCAATACAGCAACCATGCTTGCATATTTAGTGCGTGGCCAGCGTCGCATTAAAGCAGGGCTGCACAGCTACAAATGGTTTTGCAGCGCCACCTGTCCAAGAAGTTCAACTATTTAAATAAGCAGCACAGTCAATAAAAAAATAATTCTATGTTAAATAGATGTGAGAATTTATTTGATTTAATATTGTTTATTCAATTCGTTAGTTTATTCTACACGCCATTGACCTTGTTTATTACGATGATTTTGCTTATGCAGCTTCTGGCGTCCTTTCCAATTTCTATATCGCGGCTCTCGCTCGATATTATGAAAGCCATCGTGCGCTTGTACATGATGACGATGAGCAAATCCCTCAGGTCGGCTTTTTGCCAGCGTCAGCAGGCACAGCAGCAGCAGCAGCACAAGGCACAACAAAGAATTCATTAACAATTTCCGATTTCAACTCTTTCCCACTAACTTTCTATGACTGTGAATAATAATACCCAACACAGCCCAGCGTTTGGTTCACTAATTGCATTTGTTTTGGCCCCGAAGCGTCTAATCAACAAGTGCACGCTGCAACAGGGTGTCTTTTTGCTTTGCTTTTACTATTTATTGATTAACTTGGGACACTGGCGGCGTTTTGGTGAACTTATCATTCCAGTTCTTATACTTCTCTTCATTTTGTATATTATGAAAGCCATCGTGGGCTTTCACATGCCGGAAGCCAGGCTTGTGGTCACCGGGCTTGGCAAACGGATGACCACCATTCTCCTCCTTTTCCTTCTGCTCCGCAGTGTCGATCTCAGCCTCAGATGGCTTATAGGTAAGCAGGTCTTGCAAGTCGGTGGTGCTTATGCTGGGCGGACGGGGCTCTGGGGTTACTGCCACATCCTGTGCTGCAACAAGTGCGACGAGTAACAGTAACGAGTTGATTAAGATCCTTTGAGTGTTATTAACCATTTGAAGTCTTACAAACTTGCTGCCAGACATATCACAATACTTAAAGGCAGGCAAAAGAAACGAATGACGACGGGTTTTGCCACTTTTATAGCTTGTTGCTGGTCGCACTTTGAAATTGATTGGCAACAAGCTGGCAAACATTTTTTATGAGCAGAGCAAATGTTGAATATTGTTGTGGAACCATTCATGATTTGATATAGTTCTGAACGCAGCTTGGGGAACACCCAGATAACATCTGTCGTCCCCATCTGACACATAAGCGCTTTGGTCGGGTTTTACGCTCAACAGCTACATAAGTTAGTACGAGTAATTCATCGATTATTAATTGCAAATATGCAATCTTTAATTGTAGGTTAAATACTTGTGGGGGCAAGGCAACTATAAAAGCGTCAGCTTACTCATTTCTGGTCAACAGTTTGCATACAGCACTTAACCAGTTAGCAGTTGCAGTTGCAGTTAAGAACATTCAATGTACTACATTAAGTTATTGTTGATAAGCCAGGTAAGAGATTTGAAGACAGGTATTGAATGCAGTTTATGTTTACTTATTTGTTTATAGCTTCTGGTGCTTAGTTGTTACAATGCTTGTGCTGATGATGTGGAGTCATTGGAGGATGTGCATCAGTCGTATGAAACGACAACAGCTCTGCCAGAGATAATGCAAGAGCAGGCGGCTACAGCACAGCCTAAGCTTGGTCTTCAGCAGCTGGATGATGGATTAGGTTTAGTACGAAAGGCAAATTCTGTGCCAGAAACAACTATGCAACCAGTTGATACAACAACAACAACAACAACAACAACAACAACAACAACACCCACAACAACAACAACAACAAGTACAGAAAAGCCACAAAAGGTTCCTCCACCACAACCACCACATGGTTATCCGTATCCACAATCAAGTCCATATCCAGGTCCATATCCAGGTCCTTATCCTGGCTCATATCCAGGTTCATATCCAGGCTCATATCCAGGCTCGTATCCAGCTCCTTATCCGTATCCTCGTCCTGGCCCAGCTGCACCCAAAGGTACACCAGATAGTTCCAGTGAAGCGAGCTATCCGGGCAACCCATCCTACCCATCCTATCCCACGTTCCTGCGCTCACCCTACTCTCCCTATGGTCCACCCGCTTTCCCCCAGCATGGATATCCAGCCCAGTACCCAGGCTTTGCACCTGGCCCACCTGACAGCGCGGAGAAGCCTAAGCCAAAGCCTAAGCCAGACATGCCCGATGAGGAGACATCGACTGACAAGAGCATGATGAAACCCACTGAGGAGCAGCCGGAACAGCCCAGCTTTGGTTATCCGCCCTACTATGTGATTCGTAGGCGTCCGCAACACTTGCCTAGCTATCCATATGGGGCTCCTGGTCGTGGCTATGCCGTTCCCTATGGCTATGGCCGTTACTAGCTACAGTAGTCACTCACTTGTTGTTACTTTTACTCATTGAATATAATTGATAATTATTCAACAAATACATCGACGAATTAGTGTAACCATGATTAAAGACAATCGTGTCTAATAGAAATAAAGATGCAATAAATATACTTAATGCTTAGTTTGTATGCAATTCATTGATTTTCAAGTCGTGTCTAATGTTCGTAATGTTGTAGTTTCCCGCTGATAACCCCGAGCACTGATTCTCTCACCTTGCGCATTTAATTTTCCCGTCAAACGGGTTACTCGTCAATTGTAGATGCTGTTTGCCTGGGGCTGAAAGCTTGTCATACTGCTGGAAGCTGCCAAACAGATCGGAACACGATCGTAAGGCTAAAGAGAGATGTCGTTTCATTTGTGCCATGTTAAGATTATTTTAAGTCTGAGCCTGCTGCTCATTGGCCTGGGGGTAAGTACTATATAAAGTAGTTTTTAAATAAATAAAATACTTATCTCATATTGTTGCAGCTCTGTCAAGGTGCTTCATTGCAGCGGGTAAGCGCGTATAGTATATAGTATATATTTTTGATTAATTATATTTTGAATAATATGGTTTTTTTTTGCAGTTACGCACTCAGCGGGATACGCGCAATATTCCCTCGAATTTGTTCAGGCCATTGGAAAGTCCAAGTGACAGTACTGAAAACAATGGCGCATCAGCAAAAGCTTCAAATGATTTTACTTTATCTGAGGTAGTACTTGATAGCTTATACAAAAAAAAACAACTTAATGATACTTTGTTATGCAGGCATCCCATGCAGAAGCACACACTGTGGCGGCAAACTCATCGGCAAGCTCTTCGCTGCGTCAAACGGACTATGAGGACGATGATGATGAGAGCGTTGGAACTGGTGGAAGTTCATGGAAGTTCACACCCAGACAGTTTCATAATCCAACACGTGTTCCATTCAACACCGGATTTCGATCGGTATGGTATATTAAAAAGAAAGCTTAAAGTGCTTGAAGTTAGTTTTGAGCATTTTACAGAGGAACTTCGAAGATGTGAGTGAACCAGCGGGTTTTAGTCGACCAAAATATGGTCCAACAGGATTAGGTGGCAGTGGTTTACGTGCACCTGTCTATTCAACAATGCCTTTGAGCATACGAAACGTATGTTACAGCATAATCCACTCCATAATAACTATTGAACATTTGTGTTTTATAGCAACCCCAACTTAACGATTTCCCGGATTCCTTTCACTCCCCCTATATGGGTTCCAGAGGCTCATCTGGAAGTAATTTCTATCGTTCCGAATCTTATAGCTATACTTCAGATGGTAATGGTCCACCGCAAGTGCAGCGCAGTGTTTATGATTCGCGCTTGGGAAACGGATTTAGTACTCGTAGCTTTTGAAATCTCTAGAAAAGCTTCACAGTTTCTACGTTGTAAGATTGAGAAGCTGATAGCCTCAGTTGTTATTGTTGACTTGCATATTTTGCATTTCCGCGATAGTTTGAGATTATAAATCACAATCGGAAATAGTTTATTCAAATGTTCTAAGCACATTTATTTTCTTGCTAATAAATTTTTAATAATTGAAATTTAATTTTTCGCATCTAACAATCTAATTTGTCCAAGACTTCGTCAAACAAAAATAGTTTTGCTTCAATATCGATTTCGTTCTGGAATTCAGTAAACCATGTTGGCAATTTAGAGTCTTCAAACAGCTTTACCCTCATCAGATATGCTTCGATATGGGATTCAGTTCTTTTCATAAACAAAGCCAAATTTTTCTCCAGATTCTTCTCAAACGTATCGAAGCCAAGCTGTCGCAACAGCTTGCCAATCAGATCGTCTTCAACATCAACTAACTCCTTGCTGACTTCATCGTCCAGGTCCAAGAGCTCCTCCAGCTCACCTATCAACATCATGATGTCCTCAAATTCATCGGCATGCTTGGCACTCACAATGAATTTGAATAATCTATCCATTGCCACTCGATCCTCAGTGCTTGGTCCCAAAAGTTCAGCTTCTTTGAGTACTCGCTGAAGAAGTTGAACGCCATCGTGGATGGCGTCGCGTGAAAATGCTGTGAACTCTTGAACCATTGCGGTTTCAAGCTTATCGCAGGCCGTCAAAGGATTGGCAAACTGCCGAGATAGTATTTGATATTTCTGTTTCTGTCTAGTATATATTCATGCTTAGTGACTTACCGTTGAGCTGAGGGCAGCTATGAAAAGTAATATTTGGCGCCACATAGCTGCAAACTGTTTAGAGATCTTTGGCAGACTGTATTACTCAATTCCAGCTGCGTTTGCCTCTTATAAGCCGTTCACAAAACAATGTCAGAACGCTGGGAACTGGTTGTTTGCTTGGCTGAGTCTATAGTCTATAATCAGTGCATTGCGTTCCCTTGGCGTGATAAGAACGTTCAATTTAAATGCTAAAAGCCAGACAACACATTGTACGAGTGCTGCTGTTGTTGCTGCTTTTGGGCGTATGTTGCATGTAGTATGATTATAAGTTCGTCTAGCAATAACTCAGCTTTATACTTATTAGATGACAGGTGCGGTACTTGGCGCTGGTGATAGTTTGCGAGAATTGCGTAAGCTGCTGCGACAGCAACAGCAGCTGGAAGATCATCAGCTACTAGAACTTCAAGAACGTCAATTCCATGTTGATATCAATTCGTGGGCACAATCCTTGGAGCAAATGGGTTTTGATTTCATGGCATTCGTGGAGCAATGTCGTCCACTTGGCTCGCATTGCAATCGCAGAAAAGTGCAACGGCAGCTGCGTGCATTGAGACGCAACTACAGCGATCTGCACGCTCAGCTGGAGACCCTGGAGATCCACTATGTGGGCAAGATTAACAGTGAGGAGCTGTTGACGCCCACAATGCGAGCGGTGAAGCAAGTGCTGCACCAATACGATCTCATGTGGAGGCAAATGAATGCCGAGTCATATAAATTAGTTGAGCAATAGCGTGTACCTTAAATATTTATGTTTAAGTTAATAAGGATTAAAAAAATAGAAAATAATAATAATAATGTTTTCCCCTACTATTAAAACAAAAAGACACACGAATTGTTTGTAGATACAAATATATATTATTATTTGCTTAAAACACGCCCCTTGGAAACATTCAAATGACTTAATTTATAGCTTTGACATTCATGCTTTGAGTGTGCTTTGAAGTGCCTGAGCAATGCTGTCAACTAAGCTTTTGGCCTGCCTCATGTAGTCCATTAATTTGAGTTCGGGCAACTGTTCTTGAAGTTTCTGTGGGAACTCCAAGTATGAAAGCACAAGACTATTCTCAGTTACAGTTTGCCAACGTGTCACATTGTTTATTAGCTCCGTTTTGGTTTGTTGACTACCTTCAAAGTACTTTAACAATTCCGGTTTTACTTTGGCATAAAAGTTGCGTATTGAGCTCTTCTCATACGGAAGCACTTCCTGCAGCAGTTTGTCACTTTCGCCTTGAGTGAATAGGGAACTGTGCATGAGGGCAAAGATAAAGTATGCCGTGCTGTAATAGCTCTCAGTTTTATCCCCAATTGCATCTAGTTCAATAAAGTATTGCTTGTCGATGGCATTGCTGTCATTTAAGTGATTCAAACGTTCTCGAGCGTTTTGCAAACTGGAATCCAACACCTGATTATATAGCTGCTCAATGTCCTTAGCCGTCTGTCCAGCGTCTCCTCGGCTCTATAGAATATACGTTCGATTAGTTAAGGTTTTGGCACTTGTATTTTGACTCATCTCACCAGACAGATAAGACAGCTGCAGATAAGCAGAGTAAACCAGCGAGAGATTGACATTGCTACCGCTCGCAAAGGCCGTTGATTAGAAACTGTTTTGAGTTGAGAATTTGACAAAGAAACGTACTTAGAGTTCGTGAATTGTTTTTAGTTAAGTTTAGCTTTTATTAAGCACTTCAGCAAAGCCAGAAATCAAAATAATACATTTAAATATATATTTTACATATTAGTTATGAATTTGGTGTGTAAAATGAGCAAAAATTTCAAAAGTAGTTGCTATCAATAGTTAATTAGTTAATTAAGCTAACTAGAAAAGAAATTAAGCGCAGCTATTTTTTTTTTTGTTAAATATACAATTAATACGAATATATATATGTATATATATTTATCTATATTTTAAGTTAAATTAATAAATCGATTAATAGTTTATATTTATACTGTAATTCTAGCTTTCATCTGTTAGCACAATAGTGGAGAATTTTATATTAATTTCTGTTTATCAATTTTTTTAGGCTTCATTTTCAGCAAATTTTTGAAATTACTTTTAATCGGTTAATATGCCTCGATTAAAACTTATTTGAGTTCTTTGGCATTTAAATAGTTGAAGTCCTTTACTTAGGCCTAAATATATATATTTCTATTTAATTCTAGTTACATATTTGAATTTAACATACACGTATGTAAACACTTAGCTTATTTTCAGAATAACACGCTTTACATCTGAGCACATTTAAAACACATTTGAAATGCATTTCGTACTCGTATTGACAAAACTTATTTGGAACTCGTGTGCTAAATTGACAACGGAATTGATTTGATTAATTCAATTATGAACTGACATTGACAATTACGTATTAAGTATGTATATATATTTTTGTATTCCTTATATGTTAATCTAGTTAGGTGGAAAATGAAACGGTTTTTGTGGATCTATCTGAGGTACAACAACAATGATTTTTTAGGTACTTGGATACATTTTGAAACGTCTTTGTTTGTTGGGATGTTTTGTGTATATCTTTTGTATAGAAATAGTTTGTGTGTTTTTTCTTCATTTTAAATATTGACATCGTTTGAGCATTGTACTTTGAGTTGATTTAGTTGAGAATTGATGCAGCCATTGTTTTTTTGAAGTGTATACATATATAAACATATATATTTTAAACTAACTTTACATACATATACATATGGTATATACCTAAATACTCTTAATATCTGCAAGGTACACATGACATTTGAACTTTATAAAGCGCAAGGCTTCAAAGTTGATAACAATTTCAAAAATAATTTTGCAATAATTCAACATAAAATAAATTATTTCGATTAATAAGTAACTTACAGCTAATCAACATTATTGAGTTGAATTCTTTATTTATATTATTTATGTTTATTTTTTTTGTATAAATAGTTAGCTGCAAATTGAAGTAAGAAAATATATATATATATTTGTTTATATATCTTTTTTACTCAGTTAGTTATACGTACAGCTTTTTTGCACTTAAATTCTGTTATCTAGAAGACAGTCCATGGAGTAGAGCTTAAAACTAAATAAGTTAAACGCAAGACGATAGCTAAGCCAGAAAGATGCTAAGGTAACTTTGAATAAAAGTGATTTCGATATTGGCCAAACTATATACAAAGCTATAGGCAAAATAATTGTACATTTTCTAACCTACTTACGAAATACTCTACATAATTTTTCACCCAGATACCCATACTTAGAGTATATACTCACCTAACATCATCTCATATTGTCCCATTTCGTTATGTATCTGAAATTTTTCATACGCAGTGTAGTTTTTGTTGTGTAAAGTATTTATTCATGTGAAATTATATATTATAAAATGCAGTTCATTTTTTTGTTTTTAAAATAATTATAATGTAAATGTAATAATAAAACTAAAAACTATATTAAAATTATATAGGAAAATCAGCAAAAAAAAGGGAAACAAAATGTTACAAAAGATCAAAAGAAAGAGAAAGAGAGAGCGTGTGTGTGAGCGAGAGAGAACAATTTTACTTTTTATCACAATTGCGTATGAAAAATTTCTTTAATTGCTAGAAACCACCACGACCCGTGCCACTGCCGCCGCCGCCGCCACTGCCATTGCTCCCACTTGCCCCACCACCCAGCACCGATTGTGGCACCAGAATGCGAGGCAAGGTCAACGAACGCTTGGGCGCACTATGCCTCTGTGGCGGCATCGGCAGCGTTTGCTCCACAGTTAAGCCTGTAGCTGGAGCAGCCTCAGGAGCAGCTGCCTGGTTATCCATTTGTCACGCATACGATTGAGCAGTTTGTGGCATCATGCCGGCTGTGTAGCCAGGATCGAGACCAGGACGCTCCACCAGATTCTTGAGACGACCACGCAACTCCTCCAGGCTCTTGGACTTGGCCTTGTTAATGCGCTTGTACTTGACATCTTTGGGCTTTGTCACGGATCGATGATTGGACATGACCCGATTGTACGTGGTCACCTGGGACTTGCCATTGTGCGGCTCCAGCTGAGGCACCTTCACACTCAGCGTGGTGCATGGTGAGTCATGGCTGGGGGAACGCTTCAGTGCACCCAGTTGGCGGCGTGGCACAGGCATTGCCATAACAGGAGATATTGATGATGAATCTTTGGCTTCGGGCGCTGCAGTCGCTGCGGCAGCTCCATCAATCTGGCCCTCCGTGGAACTGGAGCTAAGAGCCTTTTCGGAGCGATTCTTAAACTTGTCTCGCTTCTCAGCTACATCCGGTGTGGGCTCCGGATCCTCCTCCACCGAATAGACCGTCTCCAGTATGTCCGGCCTTCTCAGGAAACAATTGTTGCGCCTTGCAGCACCATACTTATTCAGATTCGTCTCAATGGCATCCGATATGGAACGCACTATGGTTATGCCATCACTGCCCAGCACACCACCGCCACCACCACCGCTGCTCTTGCGTCGCGTCCCCAATATCATCATGTTCGAGTCCGAGTCGATGTCCTCCAGCACCACAGCCGAATCGGAATCATTCAGCGAATCCAGCTCATTGGCATAGCTCGCCTCAATGCTCTCCAGGCCATGATCCACCAGACGTGTGGACAGCGTATCAATGATCTTCTGCTGACGCTGTATTGTCATCTCTCGATGTCCCAACAAGCTGGCAATCTGTTTCTGTTTGCGCTTCAGACGCGACTCCAGCAGCAGCAGCTGCGATGTCAGCGAGTTCATTTGATCTGATTTCTCTTTTTGATAGCGATAATGTTGTTGCACCTGTCATGAAGAGAGAATATAAACGAGTGTGAGTAAGGGCTTACAGTTGTCTTTCGCTATAATGAACCGAATGACTAAAAAGGTTTTTAAGTATTTATTTATACAAAAATAATAGATTGGGACAGATAACTTATGTACAAGAATTAGTAGATATAAAATTGTATTTTTATTCCTTGTGTCGAAAAACATTTAATAAAACTCATAAATTACATCTTTTTTATATTTTAAATATAGATTTTAATGACTGAAATAAAGGCTCTTTAGTTGTATATGGAAATCCTTAAAATAGTAAAAGATTTTTGTATAAATATTTTTATGTTTGGTATTTTGTGTCAAGTTCCTAACTCACCTGCATGGCATAGGCTTTGCGCCATTTCATAATGTGTTCGGTTTGGAAGCGAACTTTGGAGCGTAGCTCCTCGATGATGGCGCGTGCCGTGTGCAAATCCTTTGGGTCCTGGTTCATCATATTCAAACGCAAATTGCTGGTGTGACTGGAAACGGGCAATGGTGGCGGCCATTGAAATTCCAACGGCGGCTGATGTACATTCGTTGGCAGCGAACCTCTTGGCTGGGCCGATTTGTTGGCCTTGTTGGGCGTGGAGGGTACAGTGCCAGCACCACTAGCACCACCACCGCCGCCACCACCACCACCACCACCAACGCTACTGGCACCGCTACTGACTCCGATGCCAGTTGCAGCCATTGTCATGGTGGCTGTCGGTGTTGGTTGCGAGGGTTGCTTCTGTATGCTGCATGCCATGCTGCTGATGCCTTTGGCAAATTGTGTGGAACGACTCGCATACATTTGTGTGTGTGTGTGTTGGACGTTGGATGTCGGAGCGGGTGCCTGGGGGAATCAGTGGGGGCGTTATGCTATCCGCTAGACGGCAAGCATCCGCGCCACCCGCTGCACCTTGATCGATATGCCTGCTCCTTTGCCTGCGTTCACTCTGTCCGTGTGTTTGGTGAGTGTGGGGTGAAAAGTTGCTGAAATGCACAAAAAACAAAGTCACGAGTCTTTTATTAATGGCAAATATTTGTTGCGGGCGTATTCAATTATGGCTAACAGTGCTGTATGCCACGCTAAGGGTTAGTGTTGAACAAGTTGCCTTCGGGTCGACTATTTTGATTGATGCGCATTGCAAACATGTTAATATATTACTGTACTCGCTGCTGGGTGTAAAAATGCTGGCAGCAACAGTCTATTTTTGGTAACATATTCCAAATTGCTGTACGAATGAATATATAAATATGATATATAAATATATTTATGGGCTTCTTCTTTTCTATATGTGACCTTATATACAAAATGTAGAGTGTAAAAGAATTTCATTGCCTTTCCGTTATTCCTATTGTCGCGGTGCTTTTTGAAAATCACAGTCATATGATATCATGAGTCATTCGAGAGTGTTCGTTCGTGTCAATACTGTCAATAAATAAAAAATAAAAATAAAAAATTAAAGCAATTCTAAATACGAAATCGTTAGGGATTCTACCGTCTATTCACTCGCGTGCTCGTTCGCTGATAAGCCTTGCCGTTTGCGCAAGCGCGCTATCCAACACGCACGCACTTTCGCCAACTGCTGTTTTCCGAAATGGCAAAAACTAGGCTTAGTGCGAAACTAACAGGACAGCCTGACGACAACGAGGACAATGAGGCCCCCGCGGCTTCCGAAACATCAGGCTCGCACAAAGCACCTCCTGACTATAAGACTGACTGGCAAGCCCGGCCAAAAATCATCAGGAATGGTATTGGACTAAGCAAACCGAAAAGGCCAACATACCGGCAAATTTTTCTGATTCGGACACCTCCAGCTCAGGGAACGAGATTGGAGAGTTTAAAAGGAAGGCTGCCCGCAAGCGGACCCCGCTAACCGACAAGATGGCCCTAGCACTAGCAGCGCAGCGGGGGTCTGGCGTAACAATAACAGATTTGCGGCTTTGTCCAATGATGAGGACGATGATGATGATAACATGACATTAGGAGGCTCCTCCGAGGATGACGTTCCAGCTCAAAAGTCAAAGCAGGGTCCCCAGCCAAGAGCAATTAAGCCTCCACCAATCTTCATCCCAGATGTGACAAACATCAAAAATTTCATCAGTGAAATTGCCAAAGTTATTGGGGAGGGTAAGGAATTCATATACAGGGCCTCCAGGGACAATAACATAAGGGTGATGACAAATGACAAGGAAAGCTACTCGGCGCTGAAGAAACACCTGGATAAATCAAAGAAGAGGTACCAAACTTTTCAGCCCAGAGATGGAGGCCTTATAGAATCGTCATAAAGGGACTGCACAACACCACAGCAACAGAAGATATTAAGGCAGCTTTGCACAGTCTTGGCCATATCGCAAGAGATGTACATAACCTAGTCAACAGGGCGAAAAATAAGCATTATAACATTTTCATTGCAAACCTTGAGCCGGCCAGCAACAACAAGGAAGCCTACAACATCAAGAGAATTTGCCACTCAGTTGTAACCGTTGAGCCCCTTTTAAATTTGATGACTTGGTGCAATGCTACCGCTGCCAGGTTTCGGGCATACCCAACGATATTGCCGCCTTGACGAGCGATGTGTTAAATGCGGAGGTAACCACGCATCCAGCACTGCGGTAGGGCAGAGATGACCCGGCTTTTGCCTGCACTGCGAAGGTAATCATGTGGCCTCCTACAAGGGATGTCCAGCATAAAAAGGCTAAGAACCTGGCAGCACCTAAGTCTACCAGAACTCAATTTCAGGCAAACAGGGCTGCGACGGGCAACCCATCGCCAAGTGTCGCCCCAACCTCAGCTATGCGAATGCGCCAGAGGCTGTAACAATAACGAGGGTAACAACGTATCCCAGTTAAGGTCTGACATTATATTGACGCAATGGTTGCGCGTATGGAGACAATGATGGAGCGTATGCTCGACAAAATGTTTGCCAAATGACAAACATGTTGGCTACAGTCATGTCGAAGCTATGCAAATAGGCTTAAAGTAACCTTATGGAATGCGAACGGTCTGTGCATAGCAGGCCAGAGGTCGAGCACTACTGCAAGACAAATAAAATTGATATATTGCTCATCTCAGAGACACACTTCTCGTCAGGTCATATTTCTCAATAAAAGGATATGACCTCATTTCGCTAACCACCCCAGCGGAAGAGCCAGAGGCGGGCAGCCATTCTGGTAAAGCAACTTGGTACCAAGCATCCACTTATCCAGGAGAATTGGGTGCAATGTGCATCCATAAGAGTCAACACCATGCTGAGGTTGACGATCGCTGCTGCCTACTGTCCACCAAGATACAATGTAGAGATGGGATTTTGCGCAACTTATAAGCCAACTAGGTAGTAATTTATCATCGGCGGTGACTTCAACGCGAAGCACCTTTGGTGGGCTCCAGAGTCAACAACCCTAAGGGACAAGCGTTATACCGACTTATCCAGGCCCTCTGATCCGCTGAAGGTACCAGACGTCCTAGACTTTGCAATCTCCGTGGCGTTGACCCAGGAAGGATACAATTACGGCTGACGAAGACCTTTTCTCTGACCACAGCGCGTATGTGCTCATTAATGCTCCAGTAGTGATGAAGTCAGCGCGCAAGAGGCTAATATATAAAAATACAGACGCTGCAAGTACCAAAACTGGCTGATCGAAACACCAACCCAAATCCAACATTAGACAGTAGCCAGGATGTTGAAGCTGCCATTGATGCGCTCACCAAAGTATTACCGATGCAGCGGCGTATGCTGCCCCGAGAATGGTCAGCGCCAGCGTCCTAGGATCCTGAACAGGGAAATTCACCTATGGGCCCCCAGATTGCGAATTACTCCACGAAAACGCAGGCTCAGGCGAGTCTGGTTCCTTACAAGGAACCCAAGGGACAAGGCAGCATTGAACAGAGCCACCAGGCGCTAAAGGGCTGCTCATCAGCTTGAGGAGGAGAACTTCGACTCCTTTCTGGAGGAGCTTGAACCCAATGCCCCTCATCACAACTTGTGGAAAGTCACCAAAACGATCAAAGGCCAACAAAAGGGCAGCCCCAGTGAAAATATGGACGGCAGCTGGTGCGATCTGAGATGGAAAGGGCCACGCGTTCGCCAACATCTGGAGAGCGTCTTCACCCCTCGCATTAGATGCACAGCTGTTGAAATCTGCGAGACGGAGCAGCAACCCACTGGTAATCACCAAGGCAGCAGTCAAATACCCCGGTACTAGAGGAAGAAACGACGGAATATATTGTGGCGCTTAAGTCAAGCAAAACGCCAGGTGTTGTTGTATTAATGCAGTCGCACTGAAGCTTCTCCCCAGTCTGCATTAAGCTTATTACTAAGCTCTTTAACAGATGCCTCGAGATTGGGTACTTTCCAGAGCAATGGAAACGAGCCCAGGTTGTAATGATATTAAGCCCGGGAAACCTGAATCCAATTTGGCCTTATCGTCCGATCAGTTTGCTGGCACGCTTTCAAAATACTTGAAGAGTATTTTTGAGTAGGGTGTTGCCGATTTTGGATGAGGCTGGTCTTATCCCTGATCACCAGTTTGGTTTCAGGCGCGGTCATGGAACCCCAGAGCAATGTAGAGTCGTCCAACGCATTCTGGACGCATTTGAGGCCAAAAATACTGCTGTGCTGTAATGCTTGACGTCAAACAGGCATTTGACCGAGTTTGGCATCTTGGGCTGCTCTTTAAACTCAGGAGGAGTCTACCACAGGCCTATTACGCTTTCCTCGCCTCGTACTTGGTGACAGGCAATTCCTGTGCATGCGGGAATGCGAGATCAACTCCCAAAAGCATTGGAGCTGGCGTCCCCCAAGGCAGTGTGTTGGGCCCACTACTATTAATATATACACAGCTGATCTGCCTGTAATTGAGTGCCCTGAGCTACTTGTTGCCACCTACGCCATGACACAGCATTTCTAGCAACTGCTGATACACCGGGAGGCCTCTCGAATAGTGCAAGCTGAGTTGGATTTAGTAAATGATTGGCAAAGGAGGTGGAACATTGCGGTCAACAATGATAAGTCCACAGCCACCACATTTGCACTCAGGCAGGGTAACTGTCCACCTGTTTACCTGGATGGAGTCCATATCCCGGAAGAGGCAGCGCCAAAATACCTTGGCATGACTCTGGACGGGAGGCTGACGTGGAGGGCTCACCTGATGAGAAAACGAAAGCAGGCGGAAGGAACTATGAGAAATACTACTGGCTAGTAGGTCGCAGTAGCAAATTAAGCATAGTCAAAGTTGCTTGTGTACAAACTATCGTAAAACCAATTTGGACTTACGGAATTCAACTGTGGGGGCTGCGAGACGTAGCAACCGGCAAATAATACAAATCTTTCAAAACAAAGCCCTGCGCATCATTGGTAATGCGCATATTTACCACGACAACGCAACTATCCAGAGTTCTCAACATACCTTGGGTAACGGATGAGATACAAAGAGGAGCTCCAGGTACCGAACACGCTTAGACCAACACCTAAACCATCTAGCAATTGGCCTGCTGGATAACAGCACAAACACGGAAGACTAAAAGAAACCATCCGCTTGACCTGTCTCGAACATAATATAATACCAACACCAGATACATGAAACACTAAAGTCAAACACCCCAACAAAAAACTTAATAATTGTCTAAGTAAGACAGATTTTAAATACAGTTAAAAGACAGATATAAAAAAAAAAAAAAAATATGATATCATGCTGCCTGCCGCCGTGTGGCAAGTGCGAATGGCAAGTGGCAAGTGGATTGTCTGAGCTCGCATGTTTGCATACGTGCTGCAAGGATGGGCCATGCACATTTGTCAAACAGCCGCAAACATGAGCACGGCTCACGCCCACTCTCAGCACGCCCATCCGTTGGCCAAAACCACACCTTAAGCGTGGTCAAAATGAAGCTCAGAGCTCAGGGACAAATGAATGTGGTGTATGAGTGTGCATGAGTGTGTGTGGGCGGCCAATGTAACGAGCTGTAATTATTTGTGTAACTCGCATTAAAATTTTTGGGCGAAAGAGCACTGGAAATAATGTTGCGCATACGCCACGGTGCGCTAGCCAGCTGTCATGTAAATTACATTGCACAAAGCAAAGGCAAAGAGACGGCAGCAGCAGCAGCAAAATGAATATTATGCAAAATAGTAGCAGCAGCAGCAGCAGCAGCGAGCAAGAATGAATGAATATTATATACAATACATAAATTAAAATCGCATTAAAATGTCATTCAGCGCATTTAATGCATGCCATTGCCTTTCAGTTCGCCGCTTTAAACAAGCATAATTATAATTATAATTATTAATTTATGTGCATTTTGATTTAATTAGTTTCTGCTGTCGCTCAGCCACCTCCTGCCCCTGTTCACATTATGTAATTGGTAAGACAAAACTGATTTGGCTTGCAAAAAGTGCTTAAGTTCTATGTTGGGCCTTGCAGCCAGATAGTTTGATAAGAAGCTTCATTATTATTTTATGGCACTCCACACTGCGCCCATTTATGAGCTTAGTATTATTATTACTTTTGTGTTTTTGCCCGATTAACAGATTAGTGGAGCTTCTTGTTTGTGCCTTATGCAAAAGGCCTTCTCATAATTCAAGGAATTAATTTGATATTATTGTGGAATGAAAAAGGTCATTAAGAAAATAGGAAAAGGGAAAGAATAAAATAATCCTAGCAGTTATTAGATTCAAGTCTTAAGCACAAAATTAAAAAGGAGACTTGATATTTGATTGTTCTATTAAAAAAATATTAAAAAATTTTGAATACCATGACATCAAACATCATAAAATCTAAGTGTGGGACATTTAATTTCGCCTTTTAAATAGTGAAGGATTAAAGGTTATTTTTAATTTCTTAAACAATTTTTTTTTAACAAGTTTTACAAATTATAATTAGCATCATAGATTTCATTTTGACAAGAAACCATTTCCTTTCATGAACTGTAAACAACAAAGTAACAAAGAAGGCAAAAATTTAATTAATTTTGGGCATTGCCAATAAATAACAAAAACAGTTTCACACCCCAAAAAAAAAAAAAAAGAAAAAGGAATCCGTTTCAGATTTCACGCAAAAGTTATTGTAGGTGGGCAAAAGAAAAGGAATTTTGGCTCAATGCCAAACGCGGGCAACTCAATTAAGTCAATGGTTATTGGGCGTCAAACAACCTGTTGTTGAGCAGGCAATAAATTCAGCTAGCCAACTCAACGAAGCGGCTGCCATAAAAGCCATGGCACTGGCACTGGCACTGGGCTCAGGCTCAGGCTTAGACCCTAAGGCTAGTCTATTAGGCTGTAAGCAATGCCATTAACAGCTAATAGGCACGTGAGCGGCATTATTTTCTCAAGCTTTTCCATCGTGTAGGCATTTGGCATCCATGCTGCATGGCTTTGGGGCAGGCAATTGTCATAATTAAAAATGATGAATGAGTTGCCAATTGTGCGAAGAGAAGAAGCTGCCAAATGGGATTGGACGATGATCGGTGCTCAGGCTTCAGTTAGCAATTTTCATTTGATGAGACAGATAGACAGACGGACAGACGTGAAGAGAAGAGAAGCCAATTGCAATTCCAATCCCAGGCAAAAGTCGTGCGTGTTTTGCTGGCCATGGCCAGAACCGAACTGAGCCAAACATATTTGTTAATTGTTTTCAATTGCATGTTCCCCAACCACTTTGGCTGCATTCCAAGTTCGCTTCACTCTCGCATTTTTTTGCTGTCATTATTTATTGTTGATCGCCAGCCAGTGGAAACGGAAGTTCTAAAGTCATTCTTCTTCCTCTGTTCTTTGTCGTTCTGCTTTCTTCTCTCTGATGAATTGCACAAATTAAGGCACAAAGTTATTTTAAATGAAAATGTTAAAAATGTTGCGTGCTTTTCGCTTCTTCTCTTTTGCTTGCTGTCGCTTCAACTTATTCTTGATGTTTGCTTCTTGTGGCTTTTTGTATGAGTTCTTGCCAGTGTATGAGTTGCTTTGGCAGTTTTGTCTTAACATATTTCACATTGCAATTGCAATTCTGGTTGCCAAACAAAAGAACGAGCTGCGGTTAAATAATTATATTTGATTAAGAGCATCAGAAAGTGGCCGAGAAATTAAGTGTTTTGTTTCTTGGAGCAGTATTATGCTGTTTGTATGCTATAATAATGTATAAGTATGCAATTAAATAGCATATCACAATGGGAAATTTGAAGAGCCTCTTAACAAAGATTTTAATTATATATATATATTGTTTGTCCATTTATATCTTTTTACTCATGATTTTAAATCACTTAAGGCTTAAGTGCATAAGATTTCTTACTCGTTACTCGTTGTTTTCAACAAGTAATATTTCTTTTAAGCAAACAATATTTAATGTTTTTATATTCTGGTTTCTCGTTACTTTACTTTATTCACTCGCTGCTAGTTGCTCGTTCTTTAATATTATATATATTTGTGTTTAGATTAATGCAAAATACTCGAATGCTTTTGTCTTACACGTTTCTTTTTTTACTCTTTGCTTTATACTCGTTATTAGCTCTTAAAACTTAAAAGAGGACCGTAAACATAATTTACCTTGACTTAGTTACACTTGATTAGTTTACTAAATAAATATTTACCTTTAAGTTTACAAGTTTAATGTAATAAAAAGACTTTCTATCTGTCATTGCTGTTTAAAAGCGAGTTACCTGAACAGCGGCGAGCTCAGCTGAGCAACAAACTGTACTTGACATGTAATCACACTTAATGCTTGACATTAATTAAACTGTTCCGGAGTTACGGAATGCTCCGCAATGTTGGCTGCATTTGGAAGGATGTACGAGCATAATGCGGATGTGCATTTAATGAAGCCCAAGGATGTCAAAGTTAAATGACTGCGCATTCGCGTTGTCATCCCCAAATGAATGAATGAGTGTTTGTCTGAATATATATAAAGTTGTTGCCAAGTGGCCAACTGGCCAACGAGACAAGGCAATCAATTTGGCGTTAACAGTTTGCTGCCAGACTGTGTGTGGCGGGGCCAAGCTGTTGCTTGTTGTTGCTGTTGATAGCGTTTTAATTAAATTTTAATAACAATGCGTCAACACACACAACGACTACAACAAATGTTGTAACAAGCAACAGGCAACAAAAGCAAGCCGCTGGCCATTTTAATTAAATTATGCGCACTGAGCCTCCTAATGATATTATTTAACACCTTGCTGTAGAACAAATGACCACGCCCCCAAAAGAACGGACTATAACACAAGAACAAGAACCAGAACCAGAACTATATAGCAATAACAACTTGTGCCAGTCTTAAGTGTTGTCCACTCAATGAGCATAAAATGAACAGCTTTTGTGTCTTTTTGTTTCTTCCCTGGTCTCTGTCCCTAAATCCCTTTTCTACTGTCATTCTCTTTTTTTTGTTTTCCCCCTTGCACTTGTTTGCTTTTCGTAATGAGCATTGTTATCTCCCCATTGGGGACTTTTCCTTATTCTCTCTTTTTCGCACTAAACTGAAACTAATGTTGTGTAATAGAAATAAATGACATAAGTGTGACAAAGTCAAGGATTTTTGTAGCATGTACATATGTTTAATAGGAGCACCTGTTTAATGTTAATATACCCTAAAGTAATCTGAATATTGATTGCAAGTATTTGGAATAGTTATGAATTATACTTGATTATACAACTTTACTTAAAATTATACAAAAGAACTTATAATAATGTCAGTATTATTTAAACAATTCTTAACCCATGTTTAAGCGAATTTCACTAAAAGTATTGTTTAAAAAGTGAAGAAAGAAAAAGAAAGTATTGCAATTCTTTTTTTAATGGAATTTAATCTATTTACAGATTTAACAGGTAATAAAAAATAAATACAACTTATCAATGTGCTTTTGGCCTCAAGCTTAATGAATAATTAAGTTTTAGAAAAAGTATTCAATAGAAATTGTCTGCTTGAAAGTTTCACTCAAAAGCCGTAAATAAATAGCTTTAAGGCTTAAGAAATCAGATTTATAATTAAATCAATTAAAAAAGATTGCAGCTTTTAAATCTTAACTATTTTCTTGTAAGTGCCACTATTTAAAATCGCCAAGGCAGCCACAAACAAAACCACTTTTGAAGTGGCTTAAACAGAACTTCAGGCAAAATTCATTTACATTTGATTTGATGAAAAGTTAAGGCTTTAAAGGACTTTGGACAAGTTTAAGACTTAATTTTCAGGAGGGCAACGTTGCTTGTTGACGCCGCAGGCACATCAACTGTTGCAAGTGGCAAGTGGCAAGTGGGTGGCGGTGGCATCAAATCAAATTTGGCTACTCACGCATAATTTCAGCAAACAGACAGAATTGAAACAAACAAACATGATAATGCGTATGTGTATATGTGTGTTTATATGCAAACAAAAGGCACAACAACTATATGGCAAATGAGCTGATTTGAGATGTGGGATGCGAGAAAATGCTTGCCAGATATCTAATAAATTATTCAAAATGCCACAACCCAACCAATACTTATTTTTTGAGAAGCTTTCGCTTTCAAACAGAATCTGTTGCCTGTTGCTATACAAAATATGTAAAGTAAACAAGAATAAAGTATAGGTTTGGAAAATTGTAATCAACTAAGAATGAGAAGGCGAATCGCAGGTAATTGAAACATGCTCCACACACACACACACACACAAACCAAACGACATACAACTTCAAGCCCCACACACAAAATATGTGTTATTGATTGAGTAAATATTTAATGCAGTTTTTTCTTTTTTTTTATTCCCTCACGCACATTCATATACTTATATTTTGTTTTGCGTGTGAAGCGGCTTATTACGGTCACGTTCCGCCAATAAAAGTTAAGAGCAAGCCTGTCGCTTTGCATACGGCTGCCCTCCCAAATACCCCTACCGCCCCCGTCTCCCCTGAATAGTCGGGGATTAAAGTGGAACTGAAGCACCTGGCCAAGTAATAATAGAAAAGGAACACACAACGAGAACAGCACAAAAAGAGCACTCAGTAAAGCTATTGTATTTCCAGCGGACAATAATGCTGGGAAAATTTATGTAAACTCCACTAAAGCGTCCAAAAAATACGAAAGGCAAAGAGGAAAATTTTCATTTAGTTGCTGGCACGCTGCTGTTGACTTTTGTATAGAATTTCAAAGCAGGAATATCCCTATTACGTAGCATCATAATTCAAAGGCTCTGCTAGGTAGAAAACTGCTTATGGACTTTGGACTAAACAAATAAAAGTACTTAAAACTCGGCACTTAATAAGCATTTGGATTCAAAAAGTTTCTAGAAAATGCAATAATAACTTGGCTTAACGCTTAAAGTTCTTTAGAAACTCACTTAGTTTATATATTAGTTTGTGAGCTTTGAGAATACAGCTTTGAAAATCAATACGATACATTGGATATTAAGCTCTACTTTTATTAAAAATGTACTAACCTTGCTAATGGCATTTTTCCTGGTATTTTACAGTCAATCGAAAATTCGTTGTATTGGTTTTGTTTGATTTTTGATCAACTAGAGTATTCATCAAAAATACTGTTAACAAAAATAGAAAAACATTTACTAGTGAAAAACACATATTTTTTAACGCTTAGCGCACATGGTATGCAAACAAAACAGCTCGAAAATTTCTATGACCCTTTCATATATGATTCATGAGTATTTGCCAACAACAACAACATTTTAAGCATGATGTATGTCTGACAACAGATAAACAAAGAAACTCAACGTTGAACAGCATTTAAACGTGTCCTTTCATGCTTTTTGGTGGTGATGGTGGTCAAGGTAAACATACGGCAGTGCCACAAATGTCCCTGGGGGCAGTGGCAAGCGCACGTGGTTTTTTTATTTCAACATGGCAACAGCACAAAAGGGTTAAGAAGCAGCGGGTGAAAGTCGTAACTGTAACTGCTGTAACTGTGGTTTGGCCGTTTCGTATTTAACTTGTGTTTCTTTCAGCTGTTTGCCAAGTAAAAACTGTGTAAAAATCACGTTTAACGCATAAATCTCAAATGCGTTGGCTGTGCACCTAAGCTGCGCCAAAAAAAAAAAAAAAAAATGCAGACGTCAAGCAGACAGAGAATGTAGGGGAGTGGAAGGGAGTGCAAAAGAAGGAACAGTGCTCATGAAACTTGCAAATACTCCAGAATTAGCTTGAAATCCCAATGGCATTGAACACGAAAAACTTTTGAATTTTTGACCTGTTTTGTCTGGCATTCGTAATATCTAAAAATATCTCTACTCTCACTGTTGTTTTGTGGGATTTGCTAAGAGCATTAGTATATAAGCAAACCGAAAGGTACATATGGGAGGACCACAGCCAGAAATGGTTTTTACGGTTGGTTTATATGCCAAAAACATGCATGCAACAAATTTATTTATGAGTCCAAAATTTGCTGTGCGTAACACTCAAAATGTGGCAACGACAACATGAATTGTTCAGGGGCAGGTCATGGCTCTAATTAGTAAGTACTTAAATATTACTATACAAAAACAGTTGGGAAATATACTAAAATATAATAGTTTTACTGCTTTAGGTCTTGGTATGTTATTTAAATGTTTCTTAAGAGAATAATAAAGGTATTATAAAGAAATAAAGACTTGATTATACGTAAATGAGTTTATGATTCTTTTAAACTTATAAACTAGGTAATAAGTAGTTTTCATTTTGATGTTTCAAATATGATTTAAAGGCCTGAAGTTTATGGATCCTAAAATTATTAAAAAAACTGTAATAAACCATTTATATCTATTAATATTTTTATTTGACTTATATTAAATAATATTTGCGAAAATCTTTTTGTGCAAACAATTTGCTCTGCTTTCATGCATGAATATTTCCACTCTTGTTATACATACATCTTAATAGTGCACGTATGTTAACCCAACAGCTCTTATTACTCACTCTCGTCGCAATCCAACTAATGGAGCCTTTTTATGGCACAACAGCTTCCTCAAGCACACACACACAAATACCCTGCCTGCCTGCACGTTGCCACCTTAAACAGGTTGCGTAGAGCTAAGCGCCAAACAAAAAAAGCTTATCAACACAAACACACACACACACACACATAAACATACGCACACACAACAAATGGCAAACAACAAGCGAAGCACAGCAAAGCAAGCTGAAAGGAAACTCAACCTTATCCTTGCGACAGCTGGTTGCACGTGCAATAGCAGCCGCAGCGGCAGCAACAGCAAAATGATTTGGCCCATGCCAAAGTTGTTGTCCAATTCGCCTGCCACTGATGCTGTTGTTGCTGACATGCGAATTGCGCATTACGTGACGGCACAGACTCAATCTGCAGAGACTCAATGTTGTCCAAATTGGTGTTGGCCCTGGCTACAAGTGGGCCATAGAAAATTAGAGCCAACAAAGAGCGTTAGATGATGCCACAAGTGTCACTTTGGCTTGAATATGTTGCTGCAACTCGGAAGCATATTCCGTTATAGTTACTTCATAGAAATGATACTGATCAGAATCCAAAGGACTCTCATGAGCCTCAATTCAATTGCATTAATTGTCGGCATGTGGCTTAAAATAGGCATTTATGATGCAATTAAAGGACAGTCAATGGAATCAGTTGCACAATGGCAATGGCCTTGGCCTCAAGGGTGGAAGGGGAAACTGCGAATTAGCCTTGGACATTGGGCACACTTCCAATAAGCTACCAATAATACCTCCCTACCAAAGCCGACAGACACTCGACGGTTATTGCAAAGCTGACATAGCGAAATTCGCAGTTCAAAGGACAACAGCAGAAAATCAAACAATGGCTAGAAACATTCACGTGTTAAACTACACAACAGTTTTGGGTTGATTAAGACAATATATAAAGTAGTATTTGAATCAGATAACCATTTCATTTCAATTTGTAATATGCCATAAAAAGTAATGAAACATTTCCAAAAAACTTAATAAATGCTTTTATGTATATTGATAAAAAGAAAATTTGTCGTAGCTTTGTTGGATTGTGTTTGTTGTGCTTGGGGGTCAAATTGGGCATAAATATTTGATGGTTGCGCCCATAACGATACAATTACAAAAAGTGATCAAAGTATTTACGTGAGTGTCCTACACAAACTGACCAACAAGCATATTGGGCGTATGAGTAACATGTGCAAGCTGTATACTTTAGTTGATTACAGGGGAGGGAAGGTGAAACTATTTAGCCAACAGCAGCAGCTAATAGTAGCTATCAAAAAGTCAATCGATGCAATATCAAATCTAACTAAAATCAATAAAACCAAAAGCAAAGACAAAGAGAAAATAGAGAAATAGAGATGTTGTTGGAAAAGGGGTAAAAATAATGGAGCACAGCTTGACAGCAAAGTGCCTGGAAATATATATTGCCCCGTTGGTTAGGTATGGCTTTGGGGCCACTCCTTGTGGCCAGGTTGACACGCCCACACACACACACACAGACACATATGCTCTTAACTTTAAAACGCCAACGATTGCCGCTAAATGGCAACAAATTTCAAGCGTCCGACAAAAGCCAAAACGTTGCGTGATAAACGACCAAAACTCAGCAAGCCAGCTAGCAGCTTTTAGCTTACGGCTTTTGGCTTTCAGCTTGCTGTGTTAACTGCATTTCCATTGTTTCACATTTGCACAAAACAATCGCTGCCAGAGTAAAAGCAAACATTGCAGCAGGCAAAAAAAAATAGAGGCAACAGGGAAAAAAGTTTTTGCTGCAGTAAATTTGAATTCAGTTTCAGCAGAAGAAGTCGTCAAATATACTGAAACAGAAAAGCTCTTAAGGCGACACATTGTGGTTGCGCTAGTGGTTGTGGTGGGGGCGGCTGTGATGGCTGTGGTTGTGGTGCGTTTTTCAGCGTCTCAATTAACCAAAAAAGTTCTTCAGCTGCGCAAATGTATCGTCTTAACTGCTTTTTCAACCACATTCGCTAATGCTTGGCTCAAGATGTTTGATGAAATATTCGAGAGTTTAATTTTTGCCTGTTCATTGAAATATGTTGGTTTTTTGTTGAGTTCAAAGCTTAATTTAGCCATAATCTGCTGCCTAATGCAACCTTTTTAACAGCTGCTTCAAGGTCTTACACTCTTTTTTCTCACAATATCATCTCACGATGACTTGCAGCCCACTGCGGTTTTTTATGTTTTATACGATTTGCAACCATTTCTCAACAATTTGCGTTATCTAGTTGTTCTTTTTAGTATTTGCAATTCCTTTTGGGGCATCCCTCAGCTGCAGTTGATTACTCCCAAATGCTTTTGGAAATGGCTTACAATATTTCAGTTAGCTAGCATTTCACAGTTGTTACTTCTGCTTCTCCCTTGGGGCGCACATTGCAAAATCAATTCTGCCCAGTCATACCGGGCGTATACGTGATCTGGGCAAAAAACTTTGCCACGCTTTCAGCTGATTAAGTACAAACACACAGCAAACACAAATATAAGTGGAGAAAAACAACTTGGCACAATTTTTCGGCGCTTTTGTTGCGGTCAAGTAATTTCTAGAATTTTTACCAACTGTTCATTTGGTAAGAGCAAAAAGTAAAAGAAAAAAATATAAACAAGTGCAAGGTAATGTGAAAGAAAAAGCGTCTTTGGTCAAGATGAAAGCGAATTCTTTGGCGCGTCTTTAAGCCGATTATTTCAAGACCCATAGCGCGAGTGGTGAGAAAAAGAACCACAAAGTACTCTTAACAATTTTCAAGTGAATTTCGTAGAGGGGGAGAAAGTAAATAAGTACAGTCGCAAGCGTTGCAAAAAAAAAAAAAATGCCACTTTGATTAACTAACATTGATGTTGATGATGTTGTTGTTTGGTGCCTCGAATGCAGTTTTAGCTGCCAGCTTAAGTGTGTTGCTGTCAAGTAAGTTGGCTAAAAGCCCAGCACTTGCACTGGCTTAAAGTCAATGCCAATAATTTGCTTCAGAGCCTTTAAGCAGCCACTCAATCAAATGTGCATAAATCTACTAATGTGGATTATTTAAGCTTAAGCTATTTATGACTGTAAATATTATTTATGTTTTGTTGAGTTGTGTATTCATTGCTCTTTCTTGCATTTTAACCAACTTTTACAAGTTGAAATGCCAAAAAGCCTTGAAGAGTTGCCAACTTACGCTTTATTAGTTGGCGTTTAGTCTGGTTCGTTGGATGTGCGATAAAACATGAATAAATCACGCAGCATTTAAACGTTGTAGTTGGCCTATTGATTGATTGACTGAATGATTGATTGATTGATTGGTTGATCAGCGTGCGCGTTTCACACGCCTCAATTAATTTGCTGTTGTGCGGCTGGCCACAGTCTGGGCCATAACTTACAAACCCCTCCCCTTCCACTGCCACCCCTTTAAATTCCCACGCCTTCTGTTAGTCGCATTTAGCTTTTTAATAAGCCTCTGTATGAGAAAGTGTACAGTATTTGATTTATTTTTGTGTGCTCCATTTTTTTTGCGACTAAACAAAATTAAAATTGTTTGTGATTGTTGACACATTTATTTATTTTAATTTATTTACGGCATTATTTTTGTTTGTTTGTTGTTTTTTGAACTCGACCTTGAGCAGCGTAACAAGCTGAATTCTGATGTCATCCCAGATTAAATCTGTGTTTTGTTATTGTTTTCACTTGGCATGATTTGCATTTTGGACTATTTAAGTGTTCAGGTCACAAAGAGCAGCCAACATTTCATTTGCAATTGCAAATTGTTGACAGTAGAAAAACAATGCGATCTGCTTGGCAAAATGCCCACAAACCTTACAGATTACTAGATTTTGGAGAAAGTTTGGGTTTGAATAGGTTTACTTAAAAAAAAAGAAACGTAGTTAGATTTTTCTATAGATTAAAAAGTAAATAAAGTCTTGAATTAATTGAAAAATATATTTTTTGGGCTAAAAATAAACAAAATTCAGATTTTGAGTGTTACCAAAATATGTATAATATTTCGTTAGCATAAACTTTAATACACCGAACTTTCACATTCTATGTACTTTATATCCCATTAGTCAAGACATAAATAAACTATATCCAAAGTGCATCTGCTTTCTATTTTATTTTCAAAGGTTTCTTACTTTTTTCTTGTTAATTTCTGTTTGTAATTGAATATTTGCATAAACGATATACCGTTAAGTGCTTGCTAATAGAGGAACCTGTCGTCCTGTTGCGTGTCTTCTCTTCATTCTGTTCATTTGGCAAAACCATGGTATGAATTTACAATGGCCATAACACTCGTTCTATCCTAATGAATGACCTTCGTCCAAACTTAGGCATTGGCCACTGCAGCCGCTGTCTATGTGTAAATGTCAACCATGTTATACTCATTTCCTCTCTCCCTCTCTTTCTCTCTCTGTCTGTCTTTCTCTCTTGCACGCTATGCCTTTTGTCTTGTCTCTTTTATTTTGTGTTCATAAAAAATGAACATGGTTAGCAGCTGTGGAATTTTGTATTTATGTTGAAGATGGAAAGGCGTGTGCAATGCCCAGAATTATTGGCACTGTAACAAAATACAAACACACACACATATATATATATATATATATAGAGTAATCAACTAGCTACCTAAACGACCTTCACAGCTAATGCATAGAGGAGGTGTGGTGGGCTAAGAGTATATAGCGTGGGCTTGTGATATGCTGCTGTTTTGCCAACAAAGAGCATGCAAAATCATCAGCCAGATAAAGGGACAAACTATAAAAATGGAATAGTACAGCATGTAGCATCATCGGCATCGGTAGCAGCAGTGGCAACAACACGGAAACAAATAAAAATCAACAGGATTAAATATGCAGGCGTGACTCTGACTGTCTTCTGACCTCTCTCTCCATCTCCATCTCCATCTCTTTCTTTGTCTGCCTACTGTCTCTCTCACACATATGCCCACCCACATCCGCCTATCCGCACACACTCTCTTAATCTCACACTCTTGTTCTTTTGCTTTCATTCTCCCAGTTGTATTGTGAGCTTTGCCCGGGGCTCGTTTAACAGCCTTGCCCGGCTCTAGCTCGGCTCCGGCTATGGCTTTGGCAGCAGCAACGGCAACGGCTACGGCCCCGGCTCGGCTTCTGCCCCCTACTTCTTCTGCGACTGCTGGCCGCTTTGGCGTCGGCCAATCTGTAACATTTTGTCATGGATTTTTATGCAGTGTTCTCATCGTCGACGCTGCTGTTGCCGTTGTTGTTGTCTTTGTGTGTCCGCGTCCCTGTCCGTGACCTTGGAATGTGTTTTACCTTGAGCGCAACGCAGGCAAATTCAACAAGTAATATAAATGCAAAGTTCGCAATGATTGATTCGGAAATGCCCTGCATTTTATTTTTATAAGAAAATATCTACTTTTAATACCGCAATATATTTTCACATCAGATTAACTGTTATTAACATCATTATGATATCTTTTCTATCATCACAATATTCTTCTATCCTATCCTATACTATCCCTATATACTATAAATAATTATAATATCTTTCTTATCATCACAATACTCTTCGAAATAAATCTGTACATTGGAATTGTCTGTTATCCTTGCTATACTTCTCTGAATACCCTGCCGTTACGGGGTATTCAACACGTACTCTCACAGCAGCTGTAGTAGTTCCATGTGCCAGGCCTCTGGCTTTGCATTTAAAATATATACATACATATATATAAGTGTATGTATGTATATAAATATTTCTCACGTTTCGCTTGCTGGCTATGCGTCGTACGGCTAAAAAGACATTTGCGGAAATGGGCCCACGTTTTGCTCGGTCGGGCGTCAAATGAGTTGGCACGGTCGCCATTTTATCAAGCCGTGGCCAAAAGCAGCCTCGACCATATTCTCAATATTAAATATTTAAACCGCCAACGGCGTCTACAATTAGATATACAAAGAAAGCCAGAGAGTGGGGGGAAGAATTCTCAGTTAAAAGTGGAAAACATGTTCAGCATAAATTGAATTCGTAGATTCGTTTTTGCTTGTCGCTTTGACACACACACACAAAGACACACAAAATTGAAACGTTTCCTGTGCATAAATTCAATTTAATGCCACATGCCACGAGAGAGAGACGCATATTCCACGCAACATTTTCGGCTGCCTTGCTGCAAGTTGCATAATTCATCCGCTTACCAATCGAACTCACACATACTTGCATCCTTTTAGTTAGCATAACTGTGTGTGTGTGTGGTGTGTGTGTGTGTGTGTGTGAGGCTGCTGTTTGGCTTATTCAAGTATTTGGTGCACGTGTTGTCGATGTCCTTCCCCTCCCTTTCAAGCCGCAGCTGCTCTTTCACTCACTCAACTTTACGCGCAACATAACCAAATTAGAACTTTGCATGCGCTCAACAGGGCGTATGCATGATATGTGTGCTGCATGCCATTCTCCAATCTGCCCTCTCTCTCTTTCGCAGCGCCTCTGCATAGTTTTGGCACTAAAAGCTTGTTGGGCAAGCTAGTTGAGAGTTTGCAAAACAGAAAATTGTTGCGCGCATTTAATTAGGGAAATTTAAAAACACAAAACGCGTTGTGTAATTTATCGAAAAATATTGTTTTATTAGCCGATTATGGAGCTAGTGGGAAACAAGGCACAAAACAGCCTAAAGCCTTTGTTTCAATGAGTAGCGATTTGATAAAGTTTAACGTGAATGTTATATACTTATTATAAATATTTGTTTTTTGTTATATGTATTTTATAATATTTATTTAATTTCATGGGAAAAGTTGGAATATATGAATTTCGGGTTGTTAATTGTCTACATAATAGTTGAAATAAATAAATAAATATATATTTTAGGATTATTTAAAAATGTTTGCTTGTATAAATATATATATATTTTATTATTTCTGCCATCAATTTGCTAAACTCAAACGTATCAATAAGTGCCAAAATCAATCTCCTTTTTCTATAAGCCTCAATCAAGAGATAGACTATATGCAACAATTTGGCCATAGCTCAAAATACGCATATAAGATTTCGCTTTGTGCAATCAGTTTTCCACAACACTTTCAATTTTTGTGCTTTACTATTTTTAAAACTGTCTTTCAATTACATTGGCCTAATTGCTGTTACAGATTCGGTTTCTGCTGCTGATTTCAAGTCCCAAAGCACACACAAACACATACACAGAAATAGTTGAGTGCAATGTTTGAATAGTAAGACCTGAACACAGCCACAAATACTATACAGTCCTTTCACCCTCTCACTCTCTTCATTGGTCTTATCAATATCAATAGATAATCTCTATGTGTGTGTGTATGTGTCATTGTGTGTTTTGTGTGAAATTTAGAACTTTTGTTTTGGGCATTGCGTTTGTCTATCTGTAGGCGTTCTAATTAAGCCCGAATGCAACAAGCTCTCAACTTTGCCTGTCGGCCTGCCTGCATGTCCTTCAAATGCAGTACAGCACACAATGAAGAGAGCCGAACACACATAAATTAATTACATTTCAGACAATGCCCAATAACTCTATCTTGTGT
The DNA here is from genome assembly GCA_018152965.1 of Scaptomyza pallida. Classification (NCBI taxonomy): domain Eukaryota; kingdom Metazoa; phylum Arthropoda; class Insecta; order Diptera; family Drosophilidae; genus Scaptomyza; species Scaptomyza pallida. Next base: position 498,936 of record JAECXP010000116.1, read on the forward strand.
ATGTGTTTGCATGTCGAGCCTTTGAAGAGTTTTCCTGGAATTGCTATATAAACCCTAAAATGTTGGTAGATAGTTGTGGGTTGCATGTGGGCGTGGCTGCATACGTTATTACACGCGTATTTAAATCGCATTTCAGCACGACTCGTAAGTTATGATTTTGACTCTGTTGTTGTTTGCCGTTGACACCGCTGACAGCACTTACAAATTTACGGTAGATTTATCAAAATGGCTTCACTTACATTTTTCAATTTTCTTGATTTTGCTTCTTCTCTTTGGTTGCTTCTGCAAATAAAAAGAGAAAAACAAAATATTCATATATATTTGATGAACAATTTAAAACGTTTCTTCCAGATATTTTGGTAAAATATGAAATATTATTGCATAAATCTTTGCAATGAACACAAACAAAGTAAAAATGTTCTATTATTATACTTTGATCCAAAGGTATCATAGTTATTGGGTTTTGCAATGTCCGTCATGGTGTCTGTGTCCGTCGTCTGTCCGTCCGTCGTTGTCCGTCTGTCCGTCCTCTTCCTATGACTACTTTTTCGACACCCATAAGCTGGCCTTGCAACTTGGCAAATATCTTGGTCATGTCTTCGTCCGTGTTAATGTGGCTCTCGACCTCCCCGGAAATCGATAACAAGTCGATACACCTCGATGTGAATCGATAAACACAAATATATCCACATTTTAGCAGTAGTCACCAATTTGATGGCGATAGCTGGTAACATTCCTAAAAACTGCACTAAAGTTTGGATGCCCGCCCACCTATTTCGCCCCAGCCCTCATTATAAAAAAATGCCTGTTCTTCTCAGTTTTGAAGCTATAGCCCAAATTCATGAGGTAGATACTGACATCTGACAAGTTATGCATCAAAACATTGGATGCCACGCCCCCAAACAACGTGAATGCCCCACCGCCCTAAAAAACCGAAGGCTGTATCTTCGCTTTTAAGCTAGAGTCACCAATTTGTTGAACATTGGTGTGCATCGTAACAGGTGTTCATGTTTTGGATGCCCCCTACTTATTCCGCCCACGTTATCTCTCTTTTAGCTAGGCTCTTCAACTTGGTTGACTTTGTGGCTCCGTGATCTGCATATTTTTGATGCCACGCCCACTTATACCCCCTCTTGTTTTGTTTTTTAGTTTTTATACCCAAGCCCTTATATTACTATTTGACTCAGAACCCTTATCACAGTTATGTGAACTGGTTAAGTATATGTTTGCGTCGCTGCTTTTACTTGTTTTTAATATTTAAGCACAGCTTAAATACGCTACATTTGTCACGTTAAAAGACTGAACAAATAATATGGCAAATTTTTCATTTTTCTTTTCCTCTCTTGCATCCTTTTACAATTTTAACATATTCAGCGGAGGAAATAAAAGGCAGAGAACTGAGCAGAACAAATGCTGTTGTTAAAAATATATATGTTTGTATATACACATAAATAAATAATATAATAAAGCGTCGAGGGTTGCACAATAAAAGAAATATGTGCCAGGCCATTGCATTTCGGACAAAAGGCTCAACATAATTTGCATGACAGGATTTGCGGAGGACGTTGGCCACAAGCACCAAAACCAGCAGCCAACAGCCAACAACTGTCACAACAATGCCAGTTGCCAGTAAAATGAAAACCCCAAATAACACACACATACACACATACTGCAAACAACAACAATAACAAAGAGGCTGCGACAATTTTCGTGATTTATTGCAAGCAAGCTCTTTGTTGCGAATGTTGCGCACTGTCTGGAGGCTGTTGTTGGCATTTGGGGGCTTGGCTCCGGTTTTGCAACTTGGCCAAAAGGTGTATTTCCTTATGACCAGAAGAGCCATACCCCACAAAAACCCATAACAGCAACATCAGCAATATCACACTGCAAGCGAAAGTAATTTATGAGCCAGGTCCAAAGTATGGTAACTAACAACAACAACAATAGCAATAGCAATCTGATTAGGTCTTCTCTTCTTCTCTGCACTTCTTGTGCTTGCTTTTAGAATCAACCCAACCGCCGCGTTATCAGTCAAATTGAATGAGTTTAATGGCATCCACATGGTATCCAAGTCCTTTTGAGTTACAGTTAACTGTCTGCTGTCTGATTATTGATGGCACTGCATATCCTGCATGGATGAACGGAGTTTTCTCCTTTTTTGGCTTTGTTTGACAATTCCATTACGGTGATTGAATTATGTGAAAGGTGAGGGGAAAGTATGAAGATAATAGTTAATTAGTAGTTAGAAACAAAGGTAGAAGCTTTGCTTGTAAAATGTTGTAGTAACTGGGTTTATGTGAGCTGCAATGCATAAATAGTAGTAGCCAGTTGCAAATAGTAGTAGCTAAAGCGTATATAGGAGTAGAATGCAATAGCAGTATGAACGCTAATAGGTAAAAGTACATATAGTAGTATTAAAGTAAATAGTAGTAGCATCATTATGGGGTTTGACACTACCAATAGCCACACGCCTTAACGCTTTGAATAACCAACGTACTCTACTAGAATTTACAAGTAAAACTTCTTCTGATGTGCCATAAGTGATAGGTATTAAAAATAATAGTTCAAATAGAGGATGCTTTAAATATAAATGCATATTTATTATGATTAACTCTGGAGTTGATTCAAGGCTTCTCCAAGGATAATCCCTGATCGACAGGTTGTTAAATGGTTGCATAAAACATTAACGCTATCGATATAAACTTTTATGGCTTACGCTCAATACAATATTGCACAATGTGAATTTATGTGCAGAGAACATTCAACACCCAGTTGTGCAATTTGATAGTATTAAACATTTGCATAACAGTTATGACTTGTTGTTCAGCGTTCAGCGAGTAATCCTGATGATGTCAATCATGCAGTTTACTATTACGCAACGTTTCTTTCCATCAGAGGGATGCCAAGCAGCCCCAGTTATAGTTCGATAACAAGAACATAACTTGAAGATGTTGTTATTCAATAGTTTGATTTGGGGGCGTGGGGCGTGGGGCTAGCTTCACGGCTAACAAATTGCACAACATTTGTACGCTCTTAGCGCTCTTAGCCATTGTCAGAAGGCCCAAAGCAATTTTAGTTGTTGGCAACTTGTCTACGTCGAGTGGGTTTGGCACTTGCTCAAACTTTTATGCGCTATCCTTTTGTTGTCCCCAAGGAGGGGAAGTGAATGAAGGAGGGTGGGCGAAAGTTATTGGATGTCCCCTCGCGGCTAAAGCAATCAGCATGCAAATGCATTTGGGGCGACACGGCGACAAGGCGATAAGGGCCAACAATCTATTGAGCTTAGAGAAAAAGCCAATGTAACTGAGACTTGCAACTGCAACAGGCGCAGGCACAGTGCAACAGTGAGTGCACAATGCAATGACTTTTCAATAACGTTTTGCCAGCCGCACTCAATGCCAAAAACAAAAGACTTTCCTTCGGCCCAAGCAGCAAGGACATTACTAGACTGCACAGTAAATGTTCAGGGTTGCCAACATCACACACAAACACACACACACACAAGCATACTCACAAAAGTGCGATGCATTGAATAAACCATTGAGGCCAGTCCATCAGCACATGTTCAGCTCAGGCTCAGGCTCAGGGTGCGCGTGTGTGTGTGTGTGTGTGTGTGTGTGTGTGGCAAGGTCACAAGGTTGCGGTCACGCAAAATAAAAGTAGAGAAAACGTTAAAGTTTTGGCATAACTTTCATCCTTATACTAACAATAATAATAGCCATAATAATAATCATAATGATGGCACGCACAACTTTTTTGCCTCCAACAAATTGAAAGCAAACAAAAGTCAACTCAAAAAGTCGCATATTAAATATATTCCCCAGGTAGCAGATACCCAAAAAAAAAAAAACAAACAATCTTGACTCGAACGTGCACGTTACGTATACGTATTCGTTGGTGGTCCCCCCAATCAAGTTTGGCAGCCAATTATGGCCAGGGTGTAACAAGTAGTCGTAAGAGAAGAAAGGTGTGTGATGATTTCAAATTGACAGCCATGGAGATGGAACAAACACAAATAGAGTATAGAACTATTTAACGGTGGCCCTAAAATAAATAGTGTGTTTTGTTTGTTAAACGAAGTGTGTGAACCGTGTGATTGTTGAACAAATACAAACCATATACCATTTATTATTTGTTAAGATCTCAGGGAGAAGTACTTAACTGGAAGCAAATATTGCCTAATCTTTGTGGGATTGTCTGGGAAGGTATGTTAGAATAATAATATTCACGAGAATAACTAGAGTTTAAAGTTTGATAAAACAGTTACAGAAATACAGAATAAGAATACTTTCTATAGAAAGAATCCTAAGATACCTTAAGTCATATATAATAGTTTATTATAATTATGTGTATTTCAAGACACTGAAAAGTAACTTTACTTAGAATAACTAGAGGTGAAAGTTGTATAAAGAAAGATTTCTAAGATCGCATTTCCTGTTCCAAGGACAGAGGAACGTTCCTAACATTATATGGGATAGTAAAAACTCTAGGCTTAAGTAAAGCAAGCAGTAGTTATCGCATACTCTAAAAAAAAGTAAAGGTTTCATAAACGTGCTACTAAAATAGATAACCAATCATACAAATATTCCTAAGGTTAACTCAGATTACATCTTATATCTTATAAGTTTTGTTATAAGTTGTTGCACAAGAACAACTAAAGGTAAAAGTTTCATAAAATACATTTACAGATTCCTAAGGTCTAATCATATCGCATTTTATTAGTAATATTACTTTTAACATACTGATCCAACCACTTTCCCAACATTATATCGGTTAATAGAAGCTGTCAGCTTAAGAAGCTGTAAAGTAAGCTGCAGTAAAAGTTTAGTCAGTGGCTAAGATTTCAAAAGACTGCTACAGAAATAAGTAAAAATTCTAACAAAATTCCTTAGTAAACATCAGATCACATCTTAATATTTCTAAAAACTACGATGGAATAAAGAGGTGTAGGTTAGAAAACTCAATAGTTAACATGCACTTAAATAACTAGAGGTTTTAATTTTATAAAATTGTCAGGAAATAATTAACCTATAATACTAAGAGTCATAAGGTTTGCTACAATCGCAACCTAAAAGCTATATTGCTTTTAATCTATTGTTCCCTGAACAGGAAAACGTTTCTAACATATTGTGAAATTAAAATGTCGAAAAACTTTAAGCGTATTACAGATTGAAAATCCTTCAGTCCTTGCCATAATAGCCTAAATGTCAGCCTAACTAAGCTCTTCGCCACCTATAACTAAGCTCTTAGTAGGCTTTTAACACTACATATATCATGATTAAACTGACAAACAGCTTTAATAGAGAACATCAATTCTGATTCGAAACATTTATTTTCACAAATGACATTTTAGCTATTTTATTTTAGATAAGATATCATTCTATCTCAAGAGCAATGCGAACAACAACAATCTGCCAACTGTTTTGCGCACGTTACCTGGACGCTTCCTACCTTTTTTTTTTTGCCAATTACACATCACCTCGAAACCCAGCCCACACAATCATCATCAACATCATTATGATCATCACGCTGATGATTCGGACATTTCACGCACTGTGGACTCCGCACATTAATGGGGCCAAAGCTAACAAGTTTAGTTTGTGAAATGGTGCAAGGACATCTACACGCCCCCCTGCTCCACCCCTATCACACTCTCCATCTCTTACGAAGTAAGGACACAGGAATTCCTGTGTAGCAATCAGGTTGAGACTGTGACAGTTTTCTATGTTTTTTGGCTGCTTTTCATTTCCTTATTTATTCAACAAGTTCCGCTGTGACACAGACCAAAAAAAAAAAAAAAAAAAATTGGGGGGGGGGGAGGGAGGACACGCACAAAACGGAACGAAAACTTTGGCACGCCAACCGAGGGTTGTTGGAGGGCGAAGGTGAATGCCAGAAATATTTTCAGTGCCAGTTTTATGCGCTTATAATCACGCATATACAATACAAATACATATGTATATATACATATATATTTAGGTATTTGTCGTTGTTTGGGTCCGCATCGATTTGTTTGGCATTTGTTGCATGCCGCAAGGACACGCCAAGGCTCTCGTCCCTTCACATGCTTGTATTCCCTCGCTTTGACTTGACTTTTGGGCTCTCTACCCCCCGCCCACCCTTCAGTTTAGTGTGTGGCATTTATTTTGTCACATGTTATTTATGTCGGAATGTCTTGTCTAGGCGAACAAGGCGGTATGGAGAAAACAGGACTAAGAACTTTGTAAGCCTGTAAGTGCGTGTTTATTTGCTCTGTCGGTTGGTGAGTGGTTTTTTCGGGATGAGAGCAGGGGGGGGGGGGAATGGGCATGGCTTAAAGGTATTTTCGTGTGGCTTGGCACCTTATCGAAACCGAGCAGCCTCAGCAGCAGCAGCAACAGCAGTTGAAGCCTTAAACATTCTGTAATTGGTACATGGGTTTACTCAGCTCACTCCCTCTATCTCGCTCTCTCTCTCTCTCTTCTCCTCTATCTCTTTCTCTCTTTGTGTGTGTGTTTATGACAAGCTCATTTAATATTTATTAAATTTGGTAGGCTCTCGGGTTTTATTTTCATTTGGCACGTACCAAAACAAACATTTAGTGATGTTATTTTATGCGAATGCTCTACTTGTTTCAACAGCTTTATTAGCTTAGTCACTTACTTTGCCATCGAGTGCTGCCTAATATACTACACTTTATGTTTAATATTCTTGATACTAGCCAAATTTGAAAATATTTTAAGCATAATACATATTTTTATCCGATAAGCAAGCAATTTTACAGATTTGTACATGACAAAAATCTAAAAAAAAATAATACATTTTTTAATATTTAACTGCGTATAATTTTGATGTCAGTTAACTTATAAACATCTAAATAATTAAAACGTGAAATTCAAATTTAAAAATTTTTTTTGATCTAAGTTTAATATATTATTTTTAGATCTTTGCACTTTAAAATAACAAATTAATTTTTTTAATCGCATATGTAAAAAAAAAAATATGTATAACTAAATAAAAGTATGATAAAATAAAATATATTTTTTATATGCTTTCTCAATATCATTCAAAATCAACTAACCCAATCAATAAATACTTTATTTATGATTAAACAAATAATATCTTAAGCTCAAAAGTATCTTTTGCCAAAGTTTAAGTTTCTTTCAAGTGTATCTTTCACTTTTGTACACTTCTCAGAAATTCATCCTTTGCCTTTTATTTGTGTGTACTATTTGCCAACACACAACATATGAATTCTGTTACAATTACAGCAACACTCCACCTCCCCGCTCCACTCTTCTCCATCACAAACCATGCCCTTGTGCGCCTTCGGCAAACTGTAGCAATGCAGTAATTAAAAAGTTGGACCGAAAGCAGCTGCTTACCAAAAAAAAAAGTAGTTTTTTTTAATATCTTTCGCATATTTGGGGCTTAAAAACAATAATTAAAAGCCAACTGGCGGCAAACAACACACACACTTAAACAGTTATTAGGTAAATTTTTTATTTTAGCAAATGTTTAGCCATAAAAAAAAACGCGTAAAAAATGAAAGAGCGAAAAAAAGGCAGCGGCAGCTATAAAATGCGTAGCATGACGCTGTTAATTTGTTTTCATCAATTCGATTATAAAGACCGGCAATAAACAAATTACCAGAAAGCAAATGAAGAGCGTGCACAACAACCATGAATGAATATGAATATGAATATGTGAATAGCATTTAATGAATGTTGTGCGTGTTAACGAACAGATAAACATTACTGTTGTTGCTGCTGCTGAGAAGTTTCCCAGGCAGATCAGATCGCAGTTTGGACATTTTGTGGTTGGCAACTTGGATATTTATGCTCTTGGTACTTTTTTGCGCTGTCTCATTCTCTGTCTCTCTGTCCCGCTCTCTTTGCTGTGAACTTTGCAATTGCGAGCAGGGCAGCTGTGTTATTGTTTTTATGTTTTTGGTACATAACAGTTCATTCAACTTGCAATTGTTGCTGGACAAGATTTCGTTGATGAAACTGAGCACTTGAGAATATAAAACAGAGATAATTTTGTGGTGAGAAGTGGGTAAAGCTATAATTAAACGCGCGTGTGTGTGTTTAAACTAAAAGTTGTGCTTTAATTATGTGTGCTTATTATGCTGTTGTTGGTGTTGTTTTAGGCATATAAAAGAACTCTGCACTGTGGGTAAGGTAAGGTGTTATTTGTGTTCTCGCTATTAAATTCGTGTTATCAACAGCTCATATACCACTGTGCAAGCTTCTGATTGTTTATTCTATTTGCACATACTAATGTACATTTTGTATATTTCAACTTCTTTCTCATGTATGTATGTAATACATACTATGTATGTATGTATGGTGAAGGCAACATAATTTGCATTTAAATAAACAATAAACAGAGATTGCAAAACCAGCTAAGCTGAACCAGGCAACAAAAGCAAAAGCAAAAACAAACCCCAAAAACCCATTCAACGAACCAGAACGAGAACAAGTGCAACAGGCAGCCGGCTCATAAAAGCAAACTAAAAGCAACAACAATAAACGGCTAACAGCAACAGCAACAGCTGCTGCTGCTGGCTAACAGCAAAGACAACAAACCCAAAACCAAATATAAAATGAAATCAAGTAAAGTAAACTTGTTGCAAGCGCGACCAAGTGCCACAGTCTTCGTTCGTTCGATTCCCAGATGTTAACTTTGTCTTTTTGCCCATTTGATTTAGCTGCTGTCTCATGATCTCAACATCCCTATCGCACTCTCTCTCTCTCTTTCTCGCTCTGCATTACTGTTGACTGTTGCGCAACAAGTTGGCTGTGTTTGTGTTGTTTTTTTTAAGGCCAAGACCAAAAAGTCAAACAACATGCGAGCAACGGTTTTATCAGCTTCTGCTTTTGCTGCTTCTGCTTCTTCTTCTTCGTTATGTTGCTGCTGTTTATTCACTTGACTTCAAATGCACTCAAAGGAAATGGGGCTAGCAGTGGCAACCGGCATTGGCAACAGGTAACGACAACACAGCTAACATTGCCGAGAGCCAAACTGCTAACATACATTGGCAACGGCCATAACGATAACACCGGCAACAAAGTATTAAGCAACAACAACAACAACAACAACGGAAGCAATAAGATTCTGCCCGAGTCTCTTCTTTATATGTGGAGCAGCAGACGACGTTGAGTCAAAAGTGCACTGGGATTATGTTTATCGGCAAGCGGAGTGTGTGTGTGTGTGAGAGAGAGAGAGAGCCAATGCCAATGGGCTCGTTATGTCTATAACGGATGTGCGTATATCTCCCTCTATCCCATTGTAAATTTCCCAGTTTTGCTCTTGCTGTGACTTCAAGTTGAAGTTAAGCTGCTTTGACGTGCGCAAAATAAAAAAGGTTTCAAGCGCCTCTTAGTACTTTTTCTCTCTGAAGTCAGCCCAGCTACTTGCTGTGTATGTGTGTTTTCGATGCCGTTATAAAGTGTAGCAGCACAATAAAAGGGATAGCAACACACAATTGTATGTATATTGACAATATTTTTAGTACACATGTACATTTAAATATTCTACATATTATTTTTGAGTATACAAATAACTAAGTATTTTTTGCTTTGACACACCGCCATATAAAAGCTTTGCTTTAAATAATCTTTTGTTGTTCGCTGCCTCTATTTCCTTCTCTGTCGTGCTTGCTCTCGAACACATGGGCGCTAAAAGGGTCAAGCGCACACGAACAAAAAATTAAACGTGACGCGCTTTGTTAAGCTCATACCGCATACCCCCACTCCGCTTCACTTCGCATCGTCAACCAAATAAATGAGCAAACGAAAGAGCTGGCTGGTTAGAGCAGCAGCAACAACAACAACAACAACAGTTAAGTAGGCGCTGCTCAAAGCTCAAAAGGCAAAAGTAAAGCTGCTTAGTATTTGTCTTGCTGCTCTTTCTCTTTCTGTATCAGATTCTGTTTTGGTTGTGCTTGCCGAATTGTGTGTGTGTGTGTGTGTGTGTTTCTGTTGTGCTGTTTTTTCTAGTCGTTTGCCCAACATGTCAACAAATTTGTTTGCTGATTAGAGCAACCAGATTGACTACGTGTGTGTTTGTGCTTGTGTGTGTGTTTATGTGATTTTCTGATTTGTTTCGTTTACGTGTGTGTGTGTGTGTGTGGGAGAATGGGTACTGAGAATTGCATTGCTAAAAGCATAAAGCGCAGCAGCCGATTTAGTTTTTGTTGGTCTCTCTGTGAGTTTGCACAATATTTCGTATTTTATTTATTTGTATTTTTTGGAGCGGCGTAGACACGATGCATTGCATAATCGAGACAAACAGCAACAACAAAAACAATAACAATAAGTCCATTTATACACCCACAAAAAAAATACAAAACAAGAAAACAGTGACAGCCGCCAACCGGTTTCCTGTTTATGTATTTGTATGCTTTTGTTGTTATTGCTTGGCGAATAAAAGTAATAATAGTTATGGCTGAGCCCAAAAACTCGAAATTGCAAGAGACAGACTATGACGCCAGGGGGCGCCACGCACGTTAACCCACTGCCCTGGGTTTGCATGAAAACTAACTGCGCGGCAATAATTATTGCACTCTTTAATGCAGACGCAATCCCAGGGTATATTGACTATGCGCTTAAGTTGGTCGCAATAATGATTGATGCTTGACTTGGAGTACTGTTAGGGTGTATAAAGTTCTCGCTACCCAAATGCCTCACAGCTAGTTCTCTCTCCTGTTGATCGCAGCCTCTCTTAAAGCTCTTCTCTAGTTTCTTGTCCCGTAATTTGTACAGCACGTTACACATTTAACTTTGCCTAAAAGCAAGAAACAACAAACAGCAAACGAAGAAGAAGAAAAAACTCGTTTGGCACTGCAAGTTTTTTTGTTTGTAGCTGTTGTTGTTGTTGTTGCGTGTGCTTGCCACAGCGTGTGGCGGTGAGTGCGTGCGCCCGCAATCAGCGTCGGCATCAGCCGGTCTCTCAAGTCGCACAAACCCTCCAGCCATGTTCTGACTCTTAGCCAGTTGCGGTTTTTTTTTTCTTATCTTTTAATTTGCTCAACTGTGCAATGAGGCTGAGACAGAGAATTTTCTAGGGCTGCCTGCTGCTGTTGCTGCTGCTGTCTTTTTGTGGCATCAACTTTTGCAACTTTCACAATTTGTGCTAAGTGCGTTTTCTGATTTATATGACACTAGTATAAAAAACGGCGGCAGCAGAAGAAAAAAGTTTGCTAATGCATCCCTCTGGGTGGTTTGTGTACTCGCTAAACGGCCAAAATACTCGAGTTAAATGCAATTAAATAAATATGTTGTATGGAAAACTTTTAAACTGGCATTTCCTGCATTTAAATTGTGCACTCAATCGAATTATGGCAAATAACTGAAGCAATAAAGACAAAAATATCTTCAAACTTCTTAGACAATGTATGGAATTTGCATAAAGCTGTGCATTTCAATTCAACCAAGCAGAAAATAAGCCCAAATAAATATTACCTGAAACGTTCAAGAATGCTTAAGAATGCCCACAAAAAAAACTTTCGCTCTTAACAGTTGCCTTTGTGTGTGTGTGTGTAGAAATTTCATCTCATTTTGCCCAGTCACTGTGAGCAATCATCTGCTCCTAATTGCCTCATTAACGAGCACAATAAACGACAGACAGAAAGAGAAAGACGAAAGCCCAAAGGAGAGAGAACTCATTTTTGGTCAGGTAATTAGAACAAAAAGAAGAAAGCTTCATATCATGCTGACCAATGATATCAGCTCAAAAGTGCTCATTATTACGACAAAGGTTCTGTCCCAAAAAGAACAACAACAACTATCAAAAACGAATGCTTGTCACAACATTTGTTTGGGCTGACTTTAAGCCGTGACTTCCATATTGAAAGTCACATGTTTCCGCTTATTAAACAAACAACGAAGATCATAATGCAAAAACCATCTGCTTCGAGTACAAAACAACTTTCAACACTTTCTTGAACACGCAACAAAGACAACAACAGACCAAAAAAACCTTATTGCTTTACCTGTCTGCAGTTATAATAAAAATAATATATATTTTTAGTGGGTGGCCCTTTTTTGTCAACTGGGTTTTTTTTTTTTTTTAGCTGTTGCTTTAAGCCGCTTAACAGCAATTAGGTAAGAGACACAAGTGGGCTATCAAAAAAATGGCTGTTGTTGTTGTGTGTCATCCTCTGCGCAATTGCAATTAGCAAATAATAATAATAAAGTTTCCAGTTTTTTGTAGGGTTTTTGCCAATGCCAACTGACAAATGCATTTTACGTAAGCCAAAACAAACAATCGTTGTTGATGCGTGGGTTTGCAGCTCAAGTGCTTGCCACGCTCATTTGCAACGCTTTGATGCTTGCCCCAGAGACGCGCAGTTCCGTTTCGCGGCATCATCATCATCATTAACATTAACATCCACGCCTGTGCCAGTCTTGGTCTTGGCATATGCTTTAGAAAACCAAGATATGACCACTCGATAAGGCAGCTTGTTAATTATAATTATACGACGAAAGCTTAGCCAGAGCTGCCAACTTGGCCAAGTTTTCTACTTTCGTGGCCAGGAAGTAGAAACTTAAGTAATTCAACTCTCATAACTCGATGCGAGTTGAAAACAGATCTTAGGCAAACCTTGTAAAAAAAAGTACATTAATAGTTTTGTCGTTAAGCTCTTGACTTCTTGTCAACTCTTGTATACTTGACTTTGCCCTTTGGCTATATATCTTGTGACTGACTATGATTAAGCATCCTCTGTTGCCTTCCGGATGCTTGTCACGTTCCTTTGTGGCGTTACCTGTCAAATTCCATGCAAAGAAGCAAAAAAAAAATGCTTTGAAAATGTCGGAAATAAAAAAGAGAAGAAGAATATTATTTTAAAGGGATAGAATCTGGATATTAGAAAACAGTTTAAACACTTCTTTATACATCAAATAATTTTTCAATCTATTTTAAAAGTTGTTAGATTTTCTCTTTCGATCAAATAGAAAAACTTTCTATCAGCTTCAAGCTAATGGCATTTTACTTAAATTATACTTGTAGAAATCGTATTTAATTGAATAATAATTCTAACTCAAATGCTTGAACAAGATAGCATACAAAACGCTTAAACATTTCCTGACCAAGTTTTTCTTTTCACCTCAGCTTTGCAGTTAAATGATAGACGACAAGGCTTTGGAAGCAAGTTGCAATTGTTGCACACACAAAAAAGTTGATATTATTTTCAGGTTGTGGAAAGGGGCATGGCCATAAATTCTAATTACATAACAAAGCAGTTGTCATTTGCAGGCCGGGAGATCGTTGGGGTTAAATAAAATTAATTATGTAAATAAGTGAATGGTTAGAAGGCGCAAAACTGGAAGCTTAAATCTCAAATAATACATTTCCAAAAGCAAAAGCAACAAAAAAAGGTCGTGCGATTAATGAGACGGGTTCGCGTCAAATTTGTGTGATTTTTTTGTATACTCTTCACTCAAGAAATGTGTAAAAAAGGGAATAATGGTTTTGCGAAAAAGTATGTGACAGACGGAAGTGTATTTATACATACTTGATCAGCATCAACAGCCGAGTCAATAAAGCCATGTCTGTCTGTCCGTCTGTCTGTCTATATGAACGCGCCGATCCCAGAGACTATAAGGTCTAGAGACATCAAAGTTAAAACTTAAGCTCTCCTATACCATGAGAAGAACAAAGTTGTTTCATCGATAACACCTCTGGTTTCCGATACACACATGTGATCGAAAACAAAAAAGACTTGAATTTCAAAATTTGAATAAATAGGTTTGCAATAAAAGATAATGACATCTGGAAAAATTTGATATTGCTGACACGTTACGTAACGGTTTAAGGGTATGTCTTAGTCGAGCTCTTTCTTCTTAATTGGGTTTTCTTGGTATCTTCGTCATTTTTGTGCTTGGCCGGGCGGCTAATTAAATAAATCTTGGCGAGCTGCATTACGCAAGAGAACTTCTTGCTCGGCCAGTTTATTTTACCTTTTACGGACACAACAACGATTTACATAATATTTCTATATTATTTCATTATAATGATTATGATTATGTTTATTATTTGCGCCTTGTTTGGCGGGCACGTCACATTTCTGACGTTGACCTCGCCGACGCCGAAACGGCCAAAAAAACCGGCTGTGATTTGGCATTAGCTTGGCTTGGCTCTTGGCCATGCGCCAGAAATGTTGCCAAAAGCTTTTTGTTTGTCTGCGGCCCTGGCTTTGTTAACTCTATTTGTTCTTCTTCGGCAGCGCATTTTCCTCTTTTGTGGAATTCTAATTTCATAACCCTTAAATCTAGAAGATACTTTATTTGTCAGCCATTTGTATTAAAATGATTTCTTGGTAATTTGGTTTTGAAATATGGGCTCATATTCAATTCTTTCTCAAAATTGATTGAAATCTGGCTATTTTTGGCTAAGTTTAAGTGGAATTTTGTTCAAAGTTTAATTGTAATTCATTGAATTGATCAATAAGCCATAAATTGTAGAAAAGTTATTAAAAAGTTATTTTGTGGATATTGAAAATGTATTTTAAGATGAATTTTGTTAAATGCTTTTCCCAAAAATACGCTTGTCAATTAAGCTTTAAATATATTATTATTTTTCAAACGAATTTTTCATCGATAAACATTATTTTTCATGTTTATTGTTAAAGCTCAACATTTAAGCCGTAAACAAATGTTTCGCATTTCATTATTAATATTTATTATTTGTGTAGCTTATTATGCAACACATTTTTTAAGCTGCTGCATGCTGCACGTGCCAATAAAAAAAAATTTAAATAATATTATGCCCGCGCAACACAATGAGAACACATAATGTATACGCAACGTTGAACAAGAAGAAGCTTTGGCCAGCTCGCATTTCGTGTGTTAATTTGCCGTTGAATGGGGCTTTAATGCAGCAACAACAAGCAGATGGATGCTGCCACAGCGCTGCATTGCCATGGTTACTGCCGCAGCCTCAACCTCAAACTTCCCCCGCCCGCCCCCTCCCTCAGCTAACTACAACAACAACAACAACAATATGATGGTACGTGACATGACAGTAATTAACATAATAATCCATTTTGCGGGCTCGCTGCAAGCCATTGAAAGAAAGAAGCTGTCAGGCTCAAAGAGCAACAGGGCAAAGGGGGGCGGGTTGCGGGTTGCGGCGAGCAGCGACTCATGCTGCTGTAAATGGAAACCCATTCTCTTTGGCTATGGACTGGTGGATCTGGTTACTCCATTGGGTTAACTAGCTGGGCGTCAGCAGGGTTACGAAGCCACATCACGACCAACTTGAACGATTCTTTTTTTCGGGGCGCTGTGGCACGTTTAATTTAATCGCATATTAGATGATTCTGGTCCCAAGCCCAATAAATTGGAATCAAAACATGCTCTCACCCTCTTCCCCCTCCTCTTTCTCACTCTTTTGTTAGCAAAGCACTTGACTTGAAGAACTGACATTGCCAGCGAACCAGAACACTTGCTTGTTTCAATATTCTATTCAGTTCAGTTCGCAATTCAAAAAACCAAAACTTGAAATTTACGCTCAGCAGGGCGTGACCAACGGACACTTTGAGCCGAGAATGTGTTTTTATCCCACTACGATTTGTGTGCTTAATTTATTTTGCGCCAGAATAAACAGAAGAGTCGATGCAGGTTTAAGCAAATTTTAGTAATAAAAAAATTTTTGTAAATACAATCAATATATCAGTTATCTAAACAAATATTTAAATGTGCTAAAAAAAATTTAATTAAAAAATTTTCTTAGTATAGAAAAACAATATGTAACATGTTAAATGGTAAAAAAAATCTAAAAAAAAAATAGCCAAAGCAAAAGACTAAATATCAATTTTAATTATAAAAAAAAATTTATAAAAGTTAAAGCTCATCATTAAAAAGTTTGCAAATCACTTTGCATATATTTAATTAAATATTAAAGCAAAATTAAGTAAATTAACTTTATTCTGTGCTGCCTGGAACTAATATAATAATGCAAAAAAAAAAGAATAGTCGTAAAACCTTTCGCTAAAGTTATTAAAAATATATATAATCGCTGGCCAATTTTAATATCCATTATTTATGCTTTTAAAGAATTAGTGCTGCAAAGCAAACACAAATCAAAAACAACAACAAAAAATAATTAAATCAATAATTTAATTGCCAAGCACAATTTTTCGCACATAATTTTCGTAACTTGATTATGCCAATGAAAAAGTTATAATAAAATAATACCAACAACAACAGCAACAACAACAATAAAAGATAAAATAATAAAAAAATCGTCAAGCCTTATAAAGGCCAATTTGCATTTTAGCGTGAGCCAACAACAAAGACAAAGACCAGAAAATTAAAAAATATCCAAGACCACATTTTGGCCATAAAAAAAAGCCAACCAACCAACAACAACAACAACTCTTTGAGACCTGCCCGATGGTCTCCGATGGCTTCCTGTCTTGAAACATTTTGGCTCTGGTCGTAAACAATTTGCTAGCCAAACCGGCGACACACACACAACAGTCAACAAAACACAGACAAAAGATGAAAATGAAGTCGCTGTAAATGGACTGTGGGAAAATAGTCGCCATTGCGTCTGCTTCTCTGGCGTCTCTGGCTGCTGTGGCTGCTGTGGGTGCGTGTTTGTGGGCGAACAGGCTCTCTCTCTCTCTCTCTTGCAATAGACCAAAAACATAACAAACAGAAATACACGCACACACACACACACACATGTACAGTCGCCCACACACACACGCACAAGCTTTAAATGAAATTAATTTTTGCCATGCCATTTGCCGTTTGTTGCCATTACGCTTCCGCCCGCCGTCAAATTGGCCAAATTAATAATAAAGCACGGCCAAGGCCCCCCCAAAGAGGATACGCTTCCAAAACGCTATGCCGTTAATTGCTGGAAACACCACCACCAACAACAACAACAACAAAAAAACAATGAAAACCCTCGACAAAAGCAAACCGCAAAAAAAATTAAATGATATAAAGTTCTAAGAACCAAAAGGTGAAAGTCTAACAACAAAAAATGTGCAGATATTTATGGTATACAAATATATAAACATAATATATTTTTCCACATAAATTTGGTTGCTTTTAATCTACTTTTGGAACACTATTCTGATTAACTTTTAGCTTTCCAATTAATCATTAAACATTTACATGTTATATGTATACCATTTGAAGAGCTTAAAATAAACATAAAAAATTATATTAAATGCTACAACTTGTTGCATTTCATTGAATGAGTTATAAAATACAAGCAATTAAATGCAAAACTCAAATACGTACCTACATTTTTTAATGTATTTCATTTACAAGCAACTTTTTTGTTCATGTAATTGCAATGCTTGTTAAACTTTTAATGAAAGCTAAGCGCCAACTTTTACGATGAGCAAAAAAAAAACTAGTAAACTTATTAAATATAGCTAGAATTTGCTGAATTAAGTAGAGAGCACTTTTAAATCTAGACTTCACTTCTGGTTAAAAGGTAAAAGTCATTTTTCTTTGCCTTAAAACAATTGAAGGAGTGAAGTAGACTTTAAGCTGATTGAAACTGGCAAGAAGACCCAAAGGGCAAGACAGTATTGCCACAAGCATTTGGTATTTGCGGCTGGAGGATAACTTAAATAACCGCCTGAAATTCAAGCAGCGCCCTCAAGCAGCTGTCGATCGGCGTAGAAAAATAGCCGCATATCATCAAGTACAGTTAGGTTTTTGGTTAAAGCCAAATTGCAGTTGCAACAACGGGCGTTGCTGCTGCTACTGCTGCTGCAGGGCAATAGGCCGCCTGTAAAAGTAGAACCTGAGAAAGAGCGAACCTGATGTTGTCTATTGTTGAGTTCTTTGAGTTTTTTGCTCGACACAGTGACGAGACAAACTTCCGCCGATTGACTGACAAACCCACACACACACACACATATATATAGACATAGTCTTGCCACACTGACGACTGACTGAGTGGCCTGACTAGGTGATTGGGTTAGCAGTGGCTTAGTGGTGCTAGGTCAGTGGGTGGCACGGTGGTGGCGAGGTGCGGGGAACATAATTGATTCGCATGTGCCACACTTTCAAGCACAGTGTATGCAAATCAGTGTTGTGCCCCCTTCCCCCCCCCCCACGCTATGTGTGGCAGCAGTCTGTATCGCAATTTTCCGGCAATTTTCGCACATTTGGCCAACAGCTGCTTTCACATTTGCCACAGCAACTATGGTAAACCTCTTTTAGCCATTCCACAATTACGTCAGTTTAGTCCAAGAGAAACACCTTATTAAATGGGCGATTGCTGTAGCTCCATTTGCGCATTTTAAAATGTTTGAGCCACTCTAATTAATTTTCATTAAAACACTCTACACTTGATGGTGAAGTAACCCAAAAATAACTTGGGTTCACATTCAGTTTGTCTTGCAAAATCATTTATAATAATCAACCACAAATAAAATAACGTGTTTTTCAGAAGCGAATTGCGTC
This sequence comes from Scaptomyza pallida, assembly GCA_018152965.1. Classification (NCBI taxonomy): domain Eukaryota; kingdom Metazoa; phylum Arthropoda; class Insecta; order Diptera; family Drosophilidae; genus Scaptomyza; species Scaptomyza pallida. Next base: position 517,361 of record JAECXP010000116.1, read on the forward strand.
TAATTTGTTTTAATATAAAGTTAATTTCTAAAAGAATAAAAATTGTTTGTGGTGGGAAAGCTGTTACGCTTCTTCTAGGTAAATGCTTTAATAATAATATAAAATTTTTAATGATGAAAAAGAAAATAATACTTATTCAATAATATTAAAAGTAGAATATTAAAACTGATTAAACATAAAAAAGACTTTTCTTTGAACATAATGAATATAATCAAGTTGTGACTTTACAAGTCCTCTTTACAAGTCCTAAAAACTTGACAAACTGCCAAACGAGCAGAATGGACTTTTATCAAATATATCAAGTCAGCGTTTCATTGTTAGACCATAAAAGAAAAAAAAAACCCTTTTTTGTTGTCTGTCTGAATGTCTGTCTGTTTAGCCAAGTTAAAAGGTAATACAAGAAAGGCGCAAAAACACCTTTTGCTTTATTGCACTTTTATGGCTGCCTAGATTTACATTTAGTGCTCGGTTGGCTTTTGTTTCATGACCCAACGAACCAACAAAAGATTCACAATACTCTCGCTCTCGCTGTCGCTATTGTTGTTGTTGTTGCTGTTGCTGCTGTTGCTTGTGGTTCTTTTAGCTGTTTCGTGTCTGCAATTAATCAAAATACGTTTTTGCACCTTGCTTGCTTGCATTTGGATATGGATATTATGAACGCAAGTTGAAAACCGCGACTGCGGACACGTATAGCATTACGCACTTCCGTTTCCGCTCTGTCTGCCCACTACATGCCGCTCTGCCCTCTGCTGCTGCCCCGCTTGTGTGGTCGTCAGCTCGTCTGGCTTTTGTAATTTTGTTTGCTCAACCGCGCGAACACAAATAAAAAGATCCAAAAATCAAAAACTTTTTATTGCGCTTTGCTTTTCTGCTTATTTTTTCAACCAAAAATATCCACTCTTTCTTTCTCTCTCTCTTTCTCTTTCTCTTTGTCTGTCTTGTTCTTTTTATTAATTTTGCACGCGCAAAATGTTTGTGATTTATGAGCCGCAAAACCAACAACAGCAGCAGCAACAGCCATAACAAACAGGGCGACAAACTCACATTTTGCAGACATGTCGACGACACAAGTTGCTTGCCTCAACTCTGTCCCCTCACCCACTCAATCTCTACGCCATGTGGAATGTGTGTAAACTGAGTTAAGCGCTTGTTGTGACTAGTTGTTGCTTAAGCAAACTTTTGAGAGCAAAAAATAAATTCATATAAAATATGTTTACAAAAGGTGAAGATTAGTTTTGCTTGGGTTAACACTATGGTTTTGCTTTTGATGCAATAAATAGAATAAACAATGTTTTCAATGTGCATGTGTGTGTGTGTGTGGAAGTTAGCTTGTTTGGATTTGCAAAAAGAGAAAGAAGGAAAGAATTTAACGCAATAAAATGGATTTATATTCGTTATTTTTACTAAAGCATTCATAAATGAATTTTATTATGCTGAAGTACTTGTTTTTTAATTTTTTCTTTATAAGCGCTCGGTTTTTATATTATTTTGACAATCTCTGAACTCTGAATAATATAGTTTTAATTCTAAAAATTCCTAAATTATTAATTATATATTAATATATTTATTATTCAATACATAAAGCAACGTCTCTCAACTTATTTATTTTTGTTTTTTAACTACCAAAATGAACTTTTATGGTCCTCAATAATTCAAGCTTTTCGTAATTTCTTTATTAAGCTTTTACAAGCTAAATTACAGAAACGAAATTCCTTCGTTTTGTCCTTTTACCTTTATCAATATCAATAAGTGTCCATGTCAGCCAATTTTTTGGGGCTTGCACTAATGGAGTGTCACTGGCTATAAAAAAAGAGTTGACAACGCATGCCGCCCAAACACATGGCAGCCCACTCTTAACCCACATTGTTGGCCACGTTTTACTGGCCAACTGTTGGCCACTTAATGAATAAAGTGATTCGTACGTAATTGTTTTTCTTTTATTTTATATACTATTTTGTCAGCTCTATGCATAAATTCAGATACGCTATCAGCTGCAATTGTGTAAGTGCCTTCACACCCCCTCTCTGCCTGGCCATCCCTTTTGTGGCTTGCCACGCTGTACGTGTTGACAGTGCGTTAAAAGTGAACATTGCTCGTAATTAATTTAGCAATGGGCATGTATTGATTTTTGTATTTCATAAATTGCTGATGATTTGATCTTACATCAAATTTATTCCCCATCATTTGTGCTTTGGGCCACTTTTAATGTGTCTCTGGCGTGCTTTCTGGTTTTGTATCTTTATTCACTTAAATAACCATAACTATATTGAGTATATATATATGAATGGTGGATTGTGGTATGTCATTATGCTAATGTCAAAAATCTGACGGCTGAGACAGCCGATTAGCTTCAGTGTTAAGAGCTGTCAACACCTAAACAAAAAACGTCGCAACTCACAAGAGAGAAGCATACACAAATCAAGTATACGCGTATTTATTGTAAATGTGCGTGTGTGTGTGTGCGTTTGTTTGCCAACGAGTGACATGCAATTATTTATACATTATTTTGGTAGCGTAAATATTGACAAGTGACTTTGCTGCCAACGCGCCAAATGCGCCAAAGCCGTCAACAGCCTAAGTAAACACACACAACAGCAACAACAACGACAACAATATAATTTTGTTGTGCATACGTTGCGTATACGCATTGTGCTAAAGAAGCTTTAATGTTGCAATCGACTTAGTGTTGAATCAAATTGTCAAATAATTCAATTCGAATATTCATTTAATAATACATTTTAATGCCTTATAAGCCTATGACTTCCCTAAATTAACACTCACACTTGTTCATGACGCTTTGTTCGCATTCAAATCGAATTATCTTTATCAGCGAGTCATTCAGCTAACACAATCATTTATCTAAGTCAAGGCAATCAAAATGTGCGCCTTCAAGTATGCAATACTTCAATCTCAATTGCTTTTGCCACTTCCTGCCACTCTTCACCCCTTAATAGCTGACAGTGGCACTCAATCAAGCGTTTAATCAGACAGGGTTTGCGCGGGGGCTGGGTAGAAAAAGTTAGTCGAACCTCCCCCATCAATAGGCCGTCCAAGCGAATCAACAGCTGCTGATAGGGCTGACAGTGGCTCTGTTCCTGACATCGACGATAAGCCGCAGACAGCAATACACAAAAAAAAAAAAATAAATGTGAGCCTTTCTTTGTACTTAGTATTGTAATTGTGAGAGGGGTATATAAGTAGCAGCAGTTGCCTAACATATTAAGAAAAAAAAATATACAAATTTCCTTGTGATTTAATAAATATATATTTTTTTTAAAGCGGACAAACTTGATTATGGGGTAAATTTGTAATACAAGAGAGTGTTTGAATGGAACCAAATTGTAGTGGTCTGAGAATAAATAAGTAACAGGTATAGAAAACTTCGTTGAAAGGAGAGAAATTCTTTTAATGGAAGCTCGACTGTATATTTATTTCTTTATTAAGTGGATAATTATTGGTATTGGATTTTTTTGGGTAGCTAAATACAATATAAAAATCATATTTAAATATTTTGCTTTCTGACAAAATATTTTTTTTTTCTTTTACAGGGTATTTCAAAGTCCCACAACTACGTGCAAGCGCGTCGCCCATTTCCATTTCCTGTTGCTTTTTTGGCAGCTTTTTTTTGCTGTTCAACAATTTAGCTTTTAGCCCGATCGCTTTGCAATAGCTTCCATCTACTTGTTGCTGATAAGCGCGTTTCAACACACACCCCTCAAATACACACAGCGAACAAATGTTAAGGTGTGCTGGCATACATTTCACAGCTCTAAATGTGCCAAAAACATTACTACAAATTTATGGCCAAGTCGCACTCGTTCTCTCTCTCTCTCTCTCTTTCTCTCTCTGGGGGGTGGTTGGCGAAAGGCAAAAGCAAACACACTTATTTCACACATATTTCGATGCTTCACGTTTGGCAGTTTTGAAAACCATTTAAATGGCGCCATAAAATCACTTAAGTGTATTTTGCTGTACACGTTTTTTCGTTCGGTTTTATCCCATAGCATATTTACGAGCCTTTACGCAACGTCAAGCAAAGCAGAATTTCAGAATTCTGATGCTGCAAGGTCAAAAAAAAAGCAGAAGGCAAGAAAAGGGAAAAAGCAAAGCGTAACTGTAACCAAAAACCTGACACGCCCACAAAACACGCACACACAAAAGCCCACCCACACACACGTACTGCACATTTGCATGGTAAAACAAGAAGAGAGAGAGAGAGAGAGAGAGAGAGAGAGAGAGAGAGAGAGAGAGAGAGAGAGAAGGATAAAGCACAAAACATATGTGCTGGAAGCACCGTTACTAATCCTAGGAGAATTCGGCTACCATTTTGTGGCCCAGAGTCGCGATAAAAACAACCATATTAAATTTGTTATAAATTAAGATTGATACGATGCGCCCAAGGGAAAACACACACACACATACACAGATATAATTGAATGGTGGCTGTTTGTATGTGTTTGGTTTCGGTTTCGGTTTTGGTTTGAGCTCTCCCCCACTTACCTCTTAATGTGGATTATTAAGTTGCAATGGCGTCAGCTGTAAAAGATGTTTACGCAAAATTAGTATCATTTGCAATATGCAGTAAAAATTGTATTGTACTTAAAAAGCTGGTAGGGGACAAAAGTATTAATATATATACATTTTATATCGAATATGACAACGAATACTTTTGTAGTAAAGATTTAAAGTCTGTTTTATACTTTGTTGCTTGGTAAAATTATTAAAAATAAGTTGTTTTTCATACTTATTTCATGTTATTAACTTACACATTTTAGCAATTAATTTATATGTATTTAATGTATGAAGAAAGACTTTCTTTTCAAACTCAGCTTGTTTAGCTTTACTTATAAACATCAAAGTCTTTTCTTAAGATTTTTATTATGCCGTCTTCGACTTGCTTATTAAACTGTTAAATATATTTTTTTTTCATTTTCTTTAACAACTCAATTTATGTTTTCAAAAACTCCACATACATTTTTACTGCAGCTACAAAATTATTCGCTTGGCCGGCCAATGTCAAGGTCCTTGTTTGTTTTCCTTTCCTTGTCTAAACGAAATCTATTTGAGCTGTAAGCATTTATTGCTGCCACTGAGCTTTAACTTTTTTGGCGACTTTTTGTAATCGCCGTTGTTATTGGCAAAATGGAAAACAACAACAAATTTCAAGTGACTGCTATAAAAAGGCAAAAATCGCACAGCTGCCAACCTCGGAAATTAATTCCGAAACAACCCCGCCGAAAAACACTGAAAATAAGACTAAAATCGTTTATCAATTGCAGCAACGAACTTGAAACTTGCAATTGGAGCTGTGGAACAGCAACAACAGCAACGACGACAACAACAACAGCTGAAATACTAACGGGGCCAGTGTTTAATCAAGTGTGAAATCTTTAATCAAGTCAATCGTCCCCATGCCGTATCCCCCCTCGCACCCTCCCCCCCTTAGCGCACTAACTAGCTGAATGCGAGACCAGCTGCTGCCAGAGGCTCCACAATTCCATACCATTCCATTCCAGTCAATGCAGCCAAACGCAGCTGTCTGAAAAGGCCTTTCAGTGTTTTGTTTTTTCTTCCTCTTCATCTACCCGTCGCCTCTGCTCTGCTCTTCCTTTGCCTTTGCCTTAACCTGACCTTTTTTTTTTGTTCCCATCGCCCATGATGGCTTTTCGGAAAGGTAGAAAGAGGACTGGAAGGGGGAGCCAGCCCTCCCACGCTTCAACTGAACTGAACTGAACCCGCACTGCGAGCCTGGCTGTCAATTAAAAAGCCGTCGGCTCAACTGGCCCAGGCCCTGAACAAGCACGATTTGTTGCCAGTGTTGCCTTTTAAAGCAAAAAACTACAGTTAAAAGAAAGAAAACGCTTTTCCTTTGGGCTGCTTTCGAGTGCGAATTAACTGAATTAGCTGTAAATGCTATTGCAATTAACGGGAACTGAAAAAAAACGCTTAGGGATGCTGTCAAAGCGAAGAGAAAAAAACGAATGTTGAACTGAATCTTAGGTAAAACTATTGATGGGAAATTGATATGAAAAAAAAGGAAATAAAGTTTCGAAGTATGTAATATTTGGCTTAAGGGCGAAACACAGTAAGAGAGTTGCAAGCATTTTGTATCACATTTTCATGAATCATTTTCAAAAAATCATTTTCTAATTGTAAAAAAAATATCTAATTATCATATTTCATCATTTTAAGCCCATTAAAAGCTTAAGTACCAAAGCAACATAAAGACCCTTAATTAAAATGGTTATTCTCATGTTTTATTCCCAGCTTTTAGCTAACCAACAATCAGCTTCCATTCTGCACAAATAAAAGAAAACTTAATAACTCTTGCAGCTGGAAGCAGAAAAAAAAGAGAGATAGAAAGAAGGGGCAGGCAAATAGCTGAGAGAATGACTTTAAATAATTTCCACAACAAACATAACAATTTAAATAAATTAATCCGCTGGCCATTCTAAAGTCAAAACAAGATATAAAACGTGGGGAGAACAGACAGAAAAAAATAAATGGTAAAAGCAAAGCCAAAGACAATTAAAAAAGACGCCAAACTGAACAAAACCAAATTAAAAGCTTTAAAGGAAGCCAGCACAAGAGAGGAAAAGAAAAAAAAATAACGTTTGGAATCGTGATCTGGGCACTATAACTGGGTCAAATCTGTGCATAATGCCAGGCAATGAAAGAAGTCGATGTAGAAGGTGGCGAATGGGAATTGAAAGCGCACAAAATGTAACCAAAAGATATTATTGTAATGGGCAGGCAGCAAGCCACACTGAAATGCAAATGAAAAAATATATATACACAACAAACTTTTGTGGCTAACTTTTAGAATGTACACATACAAGCCCAACAGCAACAAAAAAAAAAAATAAGAAAAAAATGAAAATGTGAATGCAGCTGAGTGCAAAGTTTTAATCATATGCCAGAAAAACTTCATTAATTTGCCGCCAACTTTCAGCGGCAGCACTTGACTTCAACTCTGACAATGGCGCAAATAAAATCCATTAAAAAAAGAGCCTGCAAAAAGGGTCACAGCACAAAAAAAAAAGGAGGAAGAAAATTCCGGCGTAAAGTCATGAAAACCAAACAAATGCATTACTTAAAAGTGAGCAGAGTCTTACAGATACTAAATATTTGGTTTTTCTTCTTGAAGTAAAGAACCTTTAAGTTTATAAAAGCTTAAATTTATATTTTTTTACATCTTTATTCATAAGAAGCATTCAAGTTGCAAGTACCCAAAGCTTACCCTATCAATTCATAGGGTATTTATTTATTCAAAATAGCATAAGAAAAATCAACACTCTTTTGAACAGCAGCCGCCGCAGCCCGTTGCACATTTTATGCAAATGTCGAGATCGACACAGAGTTCGAGTCCATGGCAAAACGAAAGGGGGCCGTCATGGAGAAACTTGACGCTCTAAGCGTTAATAGAGACATGTAGAAAATGGGGGCGTGCCGAACGAAGCACAACCAACCTCCTCCTTCCGTTACCTCTGCACACAAAGTACATACATATGCATACGTATTCGTAATGTATGTGTTTGCGTACACCGACAATAAACTGTTATGTGGCTAGGGTTGCATTGGAATTACAATCTGCAATCGGCAAGTGCCCTGGCTATACCAACTGCTATATGCACTGCCATCCCTCCCCCTGTCCAGTTAGCACTCCTTCCTATTCATAACGCTGCGGTTATTGCAGTGAATCTGAAATTGATTTTTTCATATATAATGCTTAAGGGTCTGCAACGAGATGGTCTAAGGGGTAAACACAACTAGTAAGAAAAGAAAAAAATAATTAAATTAAAAAGCTTTGAGTGTTTGGAATATAATTACATATAAACACATTAGAAAAGGGAATTTAAATATTGAGTTAAAGTTCTAGACTTAAAATTTTTAAAATAATGTTCATCTAAATTCCCAACTTCAACTCTATACATGCCCAAGCATTATACCTGTTTCTGTACATACATATGTACTACGTCTTTTGGCTCGTCTTTGTATCAATATCTGTATCAATATCCGCATCCATATCAATTGCTAGCTGCATGCGATAGCATTGATCAATGCCGTAAAAGTGTAATAATAACAGCCGCAAATGCTAATGCCAACAACCTTAAAGTACAATGACACAAAGCGAGTAGTCTGATGCCATGTTATGCTACTGTGCAGACTCATGCATAAATACAAAGCAATACAAAAGTATATTTCAGATAGAAAGAAAGATGGAGCAATGCTAAATGCTTGTTGCCGCTTGCGTTATGCAAATCGCTTACAAATAGTATATATGTGTATACAAAAAGAGAAGAGTAGCTCGTCTCGTTTTATGTATTTATGCGCAGAAAATGTTGTGGCTAAGTGTGGAGTGTTGCAATTCAGATGATAACCAGAAGGAGCACAAACTGTAGAATGCCAAGTTAAGTTAGTCGAAACAGTCAATCAAATCAATGGCAAAGCATCGAGCGCAGGCAGATGTCATCATCATGAATTCACACTCCCCGAAGCGACTACCAAGCAATCACATTTCACTGGCTGCACAGTTCTTGGAAATGATAATCAATAAGGTAATATCATCACAGAGAAACCACAGGGTCGTCGCTGGCGAATTCGTGAAATCAGCGGTCAAGACTAGCAGCAGCAGCGGCAAAGCCAAAACCGTAACGGAAACCTCGAAAACCAATTCAATTGTTTGATTGACGCGCTCCGGGCATTAATATATGTATGTATGTATATCTGTGTATATCCAAACATATCTGAGCTCTGCCTTTACACAGCGAGGGCTTGTCGAGAATGTTTTACAAAAATTCTACTCCCATTGCCATTTCACCATTTTTACAGCAATGCTTCGTAAATCAATTTTAATTGTTCTTAACTCGCACAACAACTCTCGTGCGCCTCGAGGCTTGTTTTTGTCGCATCAACAGAGGACGAGAACGTTTACGAGGACGTGAACGAGAACGGAAACGGTTATGAGGACAAGAACAAGGACGCCATTTGCAACTTTGCTTGTTGCTCAACACTGACAACGCCGCTTTGCAACTCATATAACGCTGTGCAAAGCTCGTAAAAAGCTCATTAAACAAAACGTTGAATAACTCTGAGACTGAGCGAGAGAGGCTAACGGGCAGGCGTTTGCTGTCTGCAGGATCGTCAAATCATTATTCAAAAAAAAAAAAAAAAAACAAAAAAAAATATTCACGAAAATCTGGCAAATATATGTACAACTGTAAGAGAGCCGTATGCTTGTGTATGTGTGTGTGTGTGTCGCTTTGTTGATTTACAAATGCTGAAACAACAGAAAATGCGCTGTCAAAATAATTACAAAGCTGACATTGCGGCGACATGTAATTAACATAAAATGCGTATCTTACAGATACACATAACTGATACACACGCACACACAATTGAGTATACAGTTACAGTTACATTTCATGTGCTGCAGCAAGCTGTTTGCTCTCTCTCTCTCTCTCTCTCTCTCAGCCACTCTGTGGTTGTCTCTTTCTCATAATGAGCATTACGCGCGACACATGTGAAATGTATCCAAACAGACAACTACAAGATACAAGACACACATTCACATTCCAGTTACATGGCACACAGCACACAGCACACAGGTGGCTTAATGACCCACACCCTTCAACCACCTACAAAGCCTCTCAAACATGGACATGACATGAGTTTTATGACGCTGAAGATAACGACCGCCACCGCAACAGCAACAGCAGCAGCAACATCAACAGCAGTGGCAGCAACAACCAGCAACTAAATTTGATTAACCCAAATAAGTTGGCCGCCTTTTAATGCCACACACCAAAAATAAAAACCCCAGCTGATGTTACGTTTTTTCACGTTTTCCGTTTTCATTCATCAATTGATGGTGTTTTTTTTTGTCCTACCTTCTGCTCCTCCTCTCTTTTCGGAGAGCCGCCCAACTTTAATTGAACGCCTCGTCATACATCAAGTTATTGGATTTTTTCTCTTTCGAGTTAAGTCATCAAAAAGCTGCATTAAAATTTTATAGGGATTGGAAAGGGCTTCTTCGTTTTAGCCTAAAGTTAAATTATCTCTAATCGATATATTTGATTTTGCAACATGTGTCTGTGTGGCTCTTGAGACCTTGAACTTGTTGGCAGTTGAAGATAAGTTATTGTGTTGGCTTTCTGGTTAAAGCAATTAATAAATCAAATGTTGTGGATTATTTGTAATGAGCCTGATTTGACCATTTAATTGACGATGGCCCACAAAACCTTGACTGAGAGAATTAAGTAGACATTGTTCTACAGTATTTATGTGATTATCTTATTAAAACTAACGAATTATTTGAGTAATTTACGTTTATCCAGTCAAATCTTAACTAACCTAAATAATTGAATATATAAAGAAGTTTTTTAAAGAAACTTAAAGCTTATATATTATGTATATAAATAAACAATAAATTAACAAAAACAGTTTTAAATTTCATCAGTTTTAATGAGCTAATTGCTACATTTTAATTTGTAATTCCTGAGAATTGTGCTCTTACATTATTTGTGTGGAATTTAATAACAGCTTAGAGTCAAATATAAACTTCCATTTAAAGCTTATTTGAATAACAAAAACAAAAAAATCATAAACGTATTTTTCAAGTGAACTTTTATGATAGTTATAACATTATTTCAATAACTAATTACAACTGTACATAAACATGAGCTTTGTCAGAAATGATATATATATAGATAAAATGCCCAAAATCAATAACATTTTATGCAGAACTTTAGCTTTTTTCAATGAATGTTTAATTCTTTATAAAAGGAAACTAGCTTATACCTTTAATCTGCTTTAAGCCCATTCGCATGACAAGACCAAAATCTCATCTTAAACTTGTTAACTCGTGCACTTTTTGACCTCAACACTTGCTCAGCTGGCTTGGCAAACTTTCCGACCAACAAGTTGAATTTAGTCAGAAGAAAAAAAAAATAAAAACTTTCATATATAGAAGAAAAAAGTTCGTGCTGTGCGTTTGTTGAGCATAATATTTGTTGGTTAGCATTAAGCCTAACTTAATCAAGCGTTGATTATGTGGCGCATCAGTTTTAAAAGCATCAACTTCAACAACTTTCGCAAAAAGCACTTATTCAGCCACATGGCAATATCAGCAACAAAAGATCTGAAAAGCTGCTTTGCTGAATAATCCATTTAATCGAGTCAATTACTTGAGTGTGGGTGGCGGGGAGTTGTGCGATGAGTCGACAGCAATTTTATATGAGTTTATTAAATATGAAACACATAAATGCCACTTTAAACATATCCATTATTGATAATAAACTCGGTCTGTCACAATGGCCAAAAGTACCTGCCACATGCAAAGGGGTTGAAGTCGAGCGAAGGGCTGTATGTTGCAGCTGCAGCGAATCGCAAACAAACAACTAAATATACATAATTATAGCCATTGCCATATAGAACATTTGTGGATTGGGCCGCTGGGCCTCTGCACAATAAACAGCATAAAGAACAAAACGTATTTGGAACGTTGCAATTGTTGGCAACATGTGTAGACCATGTAGCCACGACAACAACGACAACGAAACACGGCATAATGCGACACAAAGTTCCGCTAGAGTGCCCAGCAAACAAACCCAAACAGCAAAAAAAAAAAAAACGAAAAACGAACGAGGCTCAAACCCAGAGCCATTGCGAGATAGCAGTTGCCAGTTTGGCAGTTGCTGCTTACCAGTTACCATTTTACCATTTACTAAAAACTCTGGGCCCAGGGCACGAATGCACTTCTATATCTCTCTCTCGTTCTAGCACAGCCAGAATGGGCTGCGGGAGAAAGGTTCTCATTTTGGCCAACAAACACAAAACAGACAAACAACAATGTTTTTTTTTTTTTTATTTCTTCTTTGCTGTTGTTTGAGTTTTGAATGTTGTTGTTGCCGATGGTGGTGCTGTTGCTGCTTTGGCTGTTGCTGGGTAATTGTTTGGACGTTTTGGCCAACAAGCAGCAATCGCAACTTTTTGGCCAAATGAACTGCAAGTGCAAGCACTCAACTTTGTTAGAGCTGGCTCACGAGTTTTGCCAATACACCCTACCAACAGCGATCGACTCTTCACAGAGTTCATAAGCTGTATTGAGAAGTTTGAAACGAAGACAAGCACAGCAAAAAGTATGTTTTGATCAAAATTATTGCCGACAAATTGTTTCATTTTAAGGATATTCTAAGAAAGTTACCTAAAACATTCTAAGAACAATATTTGCAAATCCCATATTGACACCTTTTCAAGTAGAGAATCTTATAGTCATATTAAGTGAATTCAGCTAACAGTCATCAGGTGGATGGGCTGAGTTTATTTTGGCTTTTGTGGAAAATTGATAGATCGTTTGAGACTCAACATGTTCAATGTGCATCGAGGCAGTCACAAATAGCCAAGCAGTCATTCAGTCAGTCAAGCCGGGGCGGGGTTCGGGGTAGCTGGCAATCAAAGCGTGACTTCTGCTCTTGTGATGAGAACTTTGCCTGACCTCAGGCCCTATGCCAATAAAGCATCATTCAAGAGGGAAAGAGAGAGAGCGAAAAAAAAGAAAATAATAAACTACACGTACAACAGTTGACTGTTTTGTTGTGTGTGTGAGTGTGTGTGTAAGTGTATATAAATACCCTTTTGACTGGCGCACAACATTTTTTTTTTTTTTTTTTTTTGATAAATTTTTAAAGAAGTATAGTGTGTGTACAGAACATAGCGTGGGCAATGTTTGCTTTTTGACAACCTCGTCGTTTAACCTGACACATTTCATTCATTTTGCAGTCGACCGCAATGGAGTGTTGCAAATGACAGGCGGTTGTTTGGGCGCACATCTTCACACACACACACACACATACATTAATGCAACAGTGTGGCAAAGAGCTTTCATCACACATGGATTTATTATAAACTGTTAGAATGCAATAATACATATGTATATTCTTTGCACATTATTAATAACATTTTTTCATAAAGTTCGAATATAAGTTAAAGTTGAGAAAAGAATATTTCTTTTTACCTAATATTCTGCGCAATCTTTAATCAATGAAATAAAAATATTTTATTAAATTCGATGTATGAATTGCAACTTAAATACTTTTCATATTAACTTTGCGTTGAATAATTTTTAAAATTTGTTGCTCCTTAATAAGTATGAGAAATACATAAATATTATATTTCTGCTGAAAACTTACATACTTAATACATTCAACACATACATACAAATATACATACATACATTCATATATATACACTTCAAATGCTGCCAAGCATTATACAAACGATTGTAAATCTCCCAAGCCCCACCCAACTCGAATGCTAAAAGTTTTAAAGCCACTAAAGAATTATGGCAACTGCATTGGGTTCGCCTTGGATTAGCATAAGCGTGTCTAACAGAATTCTTTTGTTTGCCAAAGAACAAAAACGAATAAACGAACGCTCAAATGGAAACCAAATTAAATTAATGAAGCATAACAGGCATAAGGAATTGTACAAGCGTACAACTTTTTGGCTACTTTGTTTGAGTTGCGATTGAGCCGCACAGATACTGAAGGGATAAAGACGAAGGCAAAGAACAAGACAAAGAAGTAGAAGAGGATTTTGGCCCAAAAACCACAGAGCTGGACCAGCCCAACTGTTGCTTTGTGTCGGCCATAACCAATATTTATGGCTTATCAATTTTGAGGGACACGTGCAGAAAAAGGAGCAAAATCAAAGGATTGGGGATGTCAGCAACAGCAGGCGGAGGCAGCAATGCCTTTGGGGGCATAAAGCGTAGCAGATTCAATTAGCAGCTGTTACAAAATCTTTGCAAAACAAAGGCTGGCTAATCTGTTGCCTGTCTATGCCACATATAAAATTGAGCATACGCAGCGTATTCTGAAAAGATGCGCTTTACTCAATATTACATATATGTCGACTTGATAATCATTTTGCCTATAGCCGCAAATATATGTATGTGTATGCGTCTGTGTGTGTGTGTGTGTTTGTAAATTTTAATTAAATTCCATTGCCAGGCATTGATTTAAACAATTTTGTTATATTTTGTTGCTGCTGCTGCTACTGCTACTGCTGTCAACCCCAGCAACATTTGTTTGGCTTGGGATTCTCTGCTGTCCAGCAGAGCGGCAATGTGGAAATCTATATAAATGTGTAAAGCCATTCGGGGGTGAGTTGGGGTAGGGGTCGGGGTCGGGGCTTCGGGGAGGCTTGTTTAACTGTTTGTCTTGCTAATTAAAGTTGCGTTAAAAGCTGGTTTGCCTTTGTATTTGTATCTGGCAGATACTTTGTGCAAATCAAAGTGACACCACAACACACCCGCCGCCTTGTCTTCCCCCTCCCCCACTGCTTGGCAGGTGAACAACAGCTAGTCAAATTATAAATGGAGTGGTAAGGGAAGGGGCGAGCGGGGTGCTGTGAAAGAGACAATTTGTTGCGCTTTAATAATGTTAATTGCCTTTCTCTTTGGGCGAACACAAAGTTTCTTGTTGTTGTTGTTGTTGCAGTGTGCCACTAATTGGAGCAACTAATTGATGTACGCATCTTTTTTGCTCTCTCTTTCGTTCTTGCTGACCTATGCCTAATTAGTGAATACTTGGTCATCACTAGTTTTACACATGTATATTTCAGCAGGTAAATCTCATTGTTTATTAACAAGCTAAACGAAGCTGTTTGAGCCAACTAGTTCTTGGCTCTTTGCTGTAGTTGGATTAGTGTTTATTCGTCTTGTAGTTGGATACATGTTATGGCTTTAAATGGGATGTATTAAGTTAGTACAATTTATGATACTTTACGTTTTTTTATTATATTTATTTGTTTTTCAAATAAGCTTTTAATAACAAAATGAATCAAATATCTTAAATAAGCATATGAAATGTGGCTAGTATTTGTTAAATGAAGTATTCCATGTCATTATATTCTCGAATAAACAAAAATCATAAAATATTTGGAAAATAACATTACATATAGGTAAGCTGACAAGCAAAACAAACTAATTTTGTATTCACAATCAATTATCTTTACCTTTAATAACTAATTAAGATACTCACACATACAGCTCTCATATAATGCCTACTAAACTAATCAACAGCTAATTTGCTTGATTCGTAGTTAAGCAAAAAATTGCTAGTGAGCTTACAATTTGCTGGTTGATTTTCTAATTTGTCTGCAGATTAAATTAATTAAGTAACTTGTAGTCAAAACAGCAGCCAAAATCAATATTGAAAATGTACAAAGTGAGGGGAGCAGAACTAAAAGAGAAGCTAAAGTAACTTTGTCTTTGGTTTGTCTGCTTATCGTCTGGGTTTTGTCTGCACTTATGTAATTGAAATTGTCACCGAGCATTAAAGTCATAAAATGTAAAACCAATGTAAGACCAATGAAAATGAAATGACGTTTAAAGTTGCAAGCAGCACCAGTGGCAGCGGTGGCAGCGGTGTCAGCCACACACAACTGTCACGCCGCAGCTGTTGAAAGTTATTGAAAACTGAATGAGCTCTGAACGCGAAATCGAAATCGAAGACAACAATTGAGCGACAGACAGCAAACGATGCGGAAGCGAAAGCAACAAAACAAAAAGGCAAAAGCAAATCGAACTTTCTTGGCTCCATTGCTGTATATATCAATGAACATCAAATGTTGCGTATACGTAATATTTCGGTTGTTGTCTGCCGCATGTTGACAATTGTCTGACATTTGTATCCTGTGTGTGTGTGTGCTGTGTTGTGTTGTGTGTGATATGTATGAACTTGTGTATATTTTTATAGCCCAACATTGAGTCGAGAGTGTGTTTCAGATTTTAGCTTATAATAAATATGTTTTCTTGGCTCTTTCTTTCTCTCTCTCTCTTTGTATGTGTGTGGGCGTATACTTTATTTGCATTCTAACCAAAGTGGGTTGCCAAAGGGTTAAGCTGAACTTCACCTAGCTTGCCCAATGCAAATCCAAACGCTGTCTTCTCTTCGCTTTTATCAGCTGCGCCCATCGGCGCGCCTGCCAACTTGTCTGAGTCGAAGTCGGAGTCGGAGTCGGAGTCTGTGCTCCTTTAGTCTCTCTCAGTGCGTGTCTGCAACTTTGTCTTAACAAGTGATAAACTTGTCGCTTGTCGTCATCCGTCGTCGTCGACGTCTTGAAGCACCAACCACCGTCTTCATTTGCGTGTTGTGGGCTTAAGTCGTTGTCCACTTTTTATTATTAGACCCCAGACAAGCAGACAAAGCGACATGAAGAACGCCTCTGCAGTGCCAGACTCGCGCTAAAAGCAACTGCAACTGCAACTGTTGCTGTTGCTAATGCTGCTGCTTAGCTGTGCAACTGTTGCAACTGTTGTTCGTAAATAGTTAAGTACAAATTGCATGGCTAATTTGAGCTGTTGCACTTCGTTGACAAGCTGACCGCAGAGCATTAGGCTTTCAGAGGTGTGAAATGCGCCTTCTCACTGTTGCATGAATAATGTACATGCAACACTTCCACTTACACTTTGCACCCTCTCTTTGCAACACCATGAAATGTGCAATTTTATGGCCAGCGAAAAGAACATAACACACTAAAATTCTGGCACAGCTGCCGCCTACGTGCTAAAGTTTACGTAAATAAATATTAAATTTTTAGTGAATTGGGGCCAAATCATATAAACACGCAGCCAGTTTTGTGGCATCAACACTACGCAAAAGCCAAAGCAATTACAAAGTGAACTCTCGAACAGAGACATATCAAATCTCAAAGTCCGCAGGACACGTTGCATGCAGGATGAAAAGGATAGAGTGGATAGAAACACAAACAAGAAACAAAGCAAAGAACAAAGCAGCAACTAAATTTTATTTTTATCAAATAAAGTCCTTTTAATATTATTCAGCTCCAGAAACTATACCTTAGTATTTATGCTTTATTAACTCTCTATTCAAACCTTTTTTAGCTTCATCAAATTCAAAAAACATTCAATTGTTTAGCTGAAAGTGCAATAAAATTAGGTGTGGGAAAGCATACATAAAAAAAGAAGAGAAAAACAAGGAAAAGTAATATTGTGGTATGAGCACCATCAAAAAAAAAAAAGTAATAGCTTTTGGTCAATTCCTTAATGCAACCGCAGACTCAGTTAAGCTATTTGGTGACCTAGTTGGGCTACATTGAAAAGGTACTGCAGCAACTATTTAATCGATTGATTAGCATCCATGAATGAATATTGACTAAATGCAGTAAAGTAATAAAATGCACCCAAGTGTACAGCTACAAGACTTGACACCTTTTTGGCTACCACAAGTGAAATCAAAGTTGGCTTAAACTCACTTTAAGTTGAATTGTTATTCTTTTTGTTTTTGCTGTTACAATTGCATTAGCATGCTAAACACCGGCAACATCGTGTTGGTTGTGCGTTTATTTTGTGTGCGCGGCCTTTGCCAATTAATTTAACTGTTACTGTTAACGTTTCGCACGTTCTATAAACGATTTAGAGCGCACCGCACACCCCTTCCAGATCTTCTATCAACTCTCTTCACTACATTTCTTAACACTTCACTTCACTGCTGAGCACTGCACTTCGGCTCACACTCTATTGATGCATTTAACAATTTATTTTTGACTATTAGCAAATAATTTTATTTGATGTTGCACCCAATAATATTTGATTAATTTTTGCATAATTTTTTATAATTTTTTGTTACAAAACGAATTGAAATTCAAATCCAAATAGCCACTAAACTGTTTGTTCTGTGAGCTGTACTAAAACTCAATGTGGTAGTTGAAGCGAGCGATGCGTGAACCGCGCGCCACGAGACTCGTTTGTTGACTGTTGGCTGACGCTCGCTGCAAACTTGTTCGAAGTCAGCTGTCTATGGCCGGGCTGGGCCTGACTTGGTTCGATACGAAACACAAAAAAAGCGTGTTAACAACAGCGCATAGCAGCTGCTTTTGCTCCTATGCATGTGTGTGTGTGTTTGTAAGAACGGCGGCACTCTGCGGGTGTGGTGTTCCGCAGAGGCGTTGAAAGTACATATATTCAAATCTGAATGCAATGTTTGCTTAAAGTTTTGTTTACCTCAAGTAAAGCTCTAAACAGTATTTAAGTATTTTATATGTTAAGCTTTTAAATGAAAAGCTATTGGATTTAAATAAACAGCGCATTGTTTATGCTACATATTATTACGTACTACTGCATTTTCAATGAAACTGTTTATTTTGCTTCTGCTAAAATGTAAAGAAAGTAAGAAAAAAATTATTTTGCTGCTAACATTTTTTTTAAATTTAATTAATCGTTCAAGCTTACCCACTTAAAACCCCTCATCCCGAAAAACGTATTCAATATTATTCCGAACTGTTAAAATAACAGCTGCTTGTATGGTTTGGCGCAACAGGCGCTGTTAAGCATCCAACATGTTGCATTGGTGTATTGTTGAGTGTTTGGCAGTTGAAACAAGAATTGTAATTTTATAAGAATTGTTTAATTATAATTTTATCAAGCATTTTAATGACTTTATTTAACTCCAAAGCTGCATGGCAATGAGCTTTTACAATTGCTAATACAACTGATACAGATATAAACAGTTTGCTGTGCTTGGAAGAGTCGCAACGTGTTTTAAGTTGTTGGTGTGTTGCCGTGTGGGTGGTGGCAACGGCAAGCTGTTGCTGCTGATGCTGCTGTTGCTGCTGCTGTTTGTGTTGCATTTGCCTTATATTAATTGCAGTGCTTACGAGTGAAGTCGCCCACGCAGCAAATAAAACAAACAGCAAAAAAGGTTGCATCAGTTGTCGACCCACTTGCCACAAAGCCACACAGATAGACAGATAATGCGATGAGTTGAGGGGGATAGAGACGAAAGAACGCCTACCTGGTATGCCCCACACGAGTGTGTGTCCAGTTGTGAACTAGCCCTGAACCTGGGGGACCACTCTAAGCCTGGCTCTTGCCCCTCCTTCAACTAGTATGTTGGCAAATTTGCATTTATTTACATTTGCAACGCGCATGATTAAGCAATAAATTCACACATTGATGTTGCTGCTGATGCAATAGTTAACGGTGCTTTCGAGTCTATGGTCGTAATATTACTATTATTATTATTATTATTATTACCATTATATCGGTTTTGAATTGATTTGAGCTAAAGCAACGATTGTTGCCCCTTTTCGATGCGCAAAAAACCCTTAGAAAACAGTGCAACATATTCGTGTTGGTCATTGTACTATGGTTTAGCTTGTGGTCAACAGGTGTACCCAAATAATGCATAATCATTGCTTTGATTAAGTTGTAATGAGAGATGTGATAGCTGTGATATATTTCTCTGTGGCATAAATAAAGTCTTGCGCCAAATATTTTTTAATTATACACATAACAATACATCTATCGCTTGAGAACGTGGGATCTGTCATCTTTGTCTTTAGCACGGATTGAACTGCGACTGTAATTTAACAGTTATCTTCATCCTGTGCAACTGATTCATCATGTAATGGTGTCTCTAATGGACCGCCTGAGCAGACGGGAATGGTCTTGGCAAAATAACTGCAGCATCTTCCATTACTAAAATCTCAATCCTGTAGAGACACATCAAGCGTTGGGCCAGATAAAGTATGGGAACCAAAAAAAGGCAACTTATAAGCACGCCCAGCCAAAACATATTCTGAAATTATACAACAACAAATAAGTGAGAAGTCTGTATGCCAGAGAACAGGAAATGGTTAGATGTTTCTTGTCCAATCTTAATATAATGATCATTGACAGTTAATAAAATGCAGTTTTTTTTAAATTATTCAAGATCTTATCGTTGTCAATAAATCGGAAAGAGATAGAGAGAGATGATAAATTAAAGTGAAGCATCATTGAAAGTTTGAGTTGGTCAACTTACCAAGGGATAAATAAGTTTGTCACAAACTACACTCCCACCACGATTGTAAATGCTGGCAATAGGAGCACTAAGTCCAACCTTAGTGCGACACTCATTGGTCATAATTTTAATATAATCTTCAGTTACTTTCTGTACATAGCCGGGAAGTGTTTTTCGCTGCTCATCCATACACAAATCAATAAATTTATATACGTTTTTATCGACCTTATCAAGGTTTTCTTTTAGGTCCTTCATCGCTTCACCATATGTAGAAGTGCTATTTAATAATATCAGTTCATCTATTTGTGATAGTTTCAATTTTATCTCATCTATAATTGACTTGATTTTGTCCACAAATTCATCGTGCAAATTCCGCAATTGAATAGAATTTTCATAGAGTGAGATTCTGGCCCAATCATAAATCCCCCAATCGGTCCACAACGAGGACCGCACCACCATAAGTTCATCGGACATTATCTTTAAGTCGAATGGTGTCAGTTCTTTGCACAAACATTTTGTTAGGTTCGAACTATTGTACGCAAGCATATCGTTATTTTCCAAAATGAATTCAAAATTTTTTTCATATGGATTTGGGGAAACCCAATTTACTTTTGTATCCAGACCTTGAATGGCATCCGTTGGCATCTCGTGTGTTTGTATAACATTAATATTCGACAGCTCATTAAGGTTATACAAACCGTTCAATTCAAGCAGTGCAAAAATGGATTGGTTGGCCCTTAGGGTTTTATTACCGCTTGATTTGTGCAACGAAAAATCACTTTCTTGCTGTTCCCGAAGAGGTGCACAAGCACCCTGATAGGTGAGAAACCCCATAACAAGGTGAAATAATCCGACCAAAAGTACAAAAGATAATACAGAAAAATAATCAAAATAGCTCTACAAATGAAATGGATAATACTTAATTTGAAATAAATAATGTTGAAGCACTTACAATGAGAGGAAAGAAGATCCGATGCGTCTGCTACAGTTACAATATCTATTGCGATGCCGAGGGAACTCGCAGCATCCACAAATGACACCAATTACCAGAAAAAGCAATATCTTTAATGACATGACAATAAGATATTGACCTTTTTGTGTTTTCTCTCTTTTTGTAAATCTACTTACGATCGATATTAGCACGCACACAACAATACAGACTACATCGCGAGCGCCACCGAATTTGGTGACAACATCATCAAAAGAATTGGATGTGGTAAGAGTACTCATGTGAATGTCTTTGATCAATGTATCAATGAGAGCTCGTATTTTGTCAGCATGCGAGCGGAACATAATTTTTCCTACGCTTAAGTCTTCAGCCATGGGATCTGTGACTGGCTTAACATATTTGTTAACACTGGGACGAAAAATTCCCCAATAGTTTATAACACTAGCGAGAGCCAGATACCCTTTGTTATCAATGGTATATTTCATGCCCTTTGAGAATTTCGTTGTGTCGGGTAGCTGTAAGAAAATATTAGTCAAGAATAATAGTGGACTGTAAGGCGACCAAATATGCTTAGTATTCAAATACCCAACACTCACCTCGTCAAAATGAAGGCATTTCGAGTTATCAATGGACTCAATTCGATATTTCTTTAAAAACCGCAGACACTGTGTATTGCCACACATCACACTTAACGTGTAAGTACATTCTCTTTTTATCTCTCGCAGACCTAACAGGGTATTTAATACAATAAAATAAAGTGACAAAAAGAGATATTATGTACCATCTCGTAACTGTGCTCCATTAAACCGTAATTCTTTAATTAATCTGGTCACATCATTCATAAGCGGTAGGGCCTTTTCTAGATTTTTTACAATTTGAGTTTTCTTTATTACGGAATCCCCTCCGCAGCTAATAAGTAAATTCCCAAACATAGAGACATTTAAATCTGTGAAAAGAAAAAAAAAAACAAGTAAAAGGCTCTAGTCGAGAAATCCCGACTAAGTCATAACCTTAACCCCTTACGTAAGGCCTAGTCATTTGTAAATATTCACCCAATGACCATATGACCAAACTTCAAACTGCGATATCTCCAGTGTTTCTTAACCGATTTTGATCAAATTTTTTCAAATGTTTATTATTTTATCCAAAATTTCAAACCTCAGTTTTGAAATTCAAACTTGTTTTGGTATCGATCACATGTGTATATCGGAAACCAGAAGTGCCATTGAAAATTTGATGAAAAATTGTTTTACTTATGGCATAGAAGAGTTACAATTTCAAGTTTGAAGTCTCAAGCTCTTATAGTCTCTGAGATTGGCGCGCTCATACAGACGGACAGACAGACGGTCGGAGATGCTTCCTTCTGTCTGTTACATACTTTTGCTAAAAACCATTATGCCCTTATTTGTCCATTTTGTGGGTTAAGGGCATACAAAAAAAAAAACAAATAAGAAGTCTATAGTCGAGAAATCCCGATTAGAACAAACCCTTAACCCGTTGGGTAACGCGTACAGTCATTTGTTTGTATTCCTACGCACAGAGAAACTTCATTTCATTTCATTCATTATTCTTTTCAAACTTTCAAACCCTAACTCTTGGTTTTAAAATCATCGGAAACCAGATGTGTAATTGATAAACTGGAATCAACTTTTCCGCAAATGGTGTAGGAGAGCTTTAATTGCAAGTCGGAATTCTCTAGCGCATATAGTCGCGTTTATACAGACGGACAGAAAGACATCAACACGTCTGGCTGTTGATGCTGATCAAAAGTCTGTATAGTATGTATGTGTCTGTTAAATAATTTTGCACAAAGCCAAAACACATGTCATGGGTTAAGGGTATAAAACATGATGCAATTAAACAACTTACTATTAAAGCTTCGAAGTATGTGCTCATTTAGTTCTTCATAGTTATTTATAAACAAATGTTGGATGTGGTCAGAAACATCCCTTAGATATGTGCAGGTGTTTTTGGAAGACAATCTCATTGCGCTGGGAGTCTGACTGATTGACTCATTCAACGATTTATTGCTTGCTGAAGAAATAATGACCCCAAATCTGCGATAAATAAAATTATAAAATTGACTTTGACTGTTAAGATTCAAGTTACAGCGTCGCAATTATCATCAATACAAGAATATAGCTCAAGACGCATTGTTTGCGTTTGTTCTTTTCAACATCACAGGGAGGACATCCGTTTTCCTTACACCGACAGCAGCAAAAGCAACAGTAACATATTCTGCAAACCGACAAATGACTTCAAATAATGACTGCAAATTTGATGTTTATTACTTACGCTAAAAAAGGTGTTAAGATTATAACGACAAGCAAAAAGGCAACAACTGCAAGAAGCCCGTAGTTATGAAGAAGACTATACCAGTCGTTTTTCTCAACCTTTGGTCCTAAGCTTAATGAGCGATTCGTGCCTCCAAAGTATCCTAAAGCAAACAAATCTGTATTATTATGATCGCTCATCCAGGTTTAGTTCTTTCTTACCCGACAGCAAAGCATAAGACTTGATGGGTATCGCACTATCGAATAGAAAGTGAGTAATACTATTGACCCGCTGCTGAAGACTTGATATTGATACCACCGGTTTTTGTATGTACTTAGCAGTGGATTTGTACATGCTATACTTTGGAGCAGGTATTAAAGTGTAATTGGCTGATGCAAAAGAAATTATAGATGCAAAAGCAACGCAAGCTGCCAAAAGAAAAATGTGCCTCAAGAGCACCTTGTTCGACTTGCCCGTGAGCGTTTTTGTTTTCTTCCTGAGATTTTTTTCCTGACACTTAATTATTTCTCTCATTTGTAGACCGTTGGATTTGCTTTTAGGTTTCACTTCAAGTAAATTTTATATATGTGTGTATGTGTATATCTAAACCGACTTGTATGAGAGAATATACTAAACAATACTAAAAATACACATAGGTTATTGTTATACATACACCATACAAAAAAGTCGTAGACTACCTTGTTGTCAAAAAATGTATCATAGTTTAGTTCAAAAGTATGAAAATACAGAATTAAGTTAAAGCACATGTAATATTCATAAATATATTAACGATTGGTTTTATTTTAAAAGATTCTTTTTACGAGTCGTAACAATTGCGTGCGCTTGGCACAAGGGTAATCGATTTACACGAGGATGTTGTTTTAATGAAGTTTTTATTCATTCCGTTTAAGTTTTTACCCTGTAAATGCAACTCTGTTTTAAATTTTTGTTGATTTACGTGATATCGATAGCTCAATTACTCACATAAAACCATATGTTTTTGCCTTTGCAACTCTGGTTTGACATTCAATCCTCGTGTAAATCGGCTCAAAGACAGAGGCACGACCATTGTGGCCGAACAACTCTTTTTTGATAACACTCAATACCAATAATTAATACCAACATCGATACCTTAAACACTTACTTAAGGCCTGTTTACTCAAAATTTAATTTAATTAACAGTCAGCTGACTCAATCAAACCTATGCGATCTCTATCAGGGCTGTGCTAGAAAACTCCAGAGTTTTTGGCTCGAGCAAATTTTAAAATCTCTGAGAAATCTCTCTCCCTGTTCCGCATGTTTGGGAGATTTTATATTTCGGTATTTTTGTTCGGAGTAAATAAGAGTTGGCACAATTAAATAAAAAAAATTCCCAAAATTTATTTAATATTTTTTTCATTGTTTTCAAGGGTAACCGCTGGACATTTATGTGCTATTTAATTAATAAGAAAATAAAAATATGCAAAGACTTGTCCATTGTAGTTTTTATACAAAATAAATATTGAATATTTTGCCGCCAAGTAACTCGTACTGCTTGACAACTCTGCTAAGACATCTTGCTTGAACAGATGTTGTACAGCGAATGGCAAAATCTCTTAGACAATTGTTAGAGATTTATATCAATAAAAATTCATGAATTAGAACACTTATTATTTTCAAATGTATTTGCAATATGCATTTAAGCTAAAAATTAGCTGTCTAAAATGTTCTACTTATAATGCATTAGACGTTTTATTTTGCCTAAACTAAGCAAAACACTGGCCCAACAGCTTGGAGTTTTAAAAGCGTCTCAAACAGCGCTCTGGCACAGCTTAAACCACCGTCAGGTTGGTTTCGGGTTGGAATTCGGTTGGTTTTCATTCGTAGCACACCCTTGTATGTGAGCGTTTACCCAAAATTTAATTTATTTTAGTTTAGTTCCGAACCTGCAGGTTGCAGATTCTTAAATCTTTTCGGTGTTGGTAAGCTTGAAAATACAAAACAGCTGATCAAAAAGTGATGCAAAACGTTTACATATTCAAATATTTAAATGAACGAGCATAAGCTAATTATTTCAGTTGAAAATCACGTTTGTTGTATGATAAAAAGTCAAAATACTTCAAAAAATAATTAAAAATGAGATGTTTGGGTTCTAAAATGCAATTAGCTCAAGTAAAAATGTGTTTAAATAACGATTCAAAATGTAACGGAGTGTTAACAACACTTCTAACATCATTTTACACACTTTACACACTGTTTCCTTAAATTAAATTAAATTTTGGGTAAACGCATACATTTTCTTAAATTAAATTAAATGTAAGATACTGATTTATTCATTTAATATATATATATATTCACTAGCTAACTCAGCCACGCGTTGCAGCGGCGGACCCGACAGACTTCTTCCTGTCAAAAAAAAAATGTAATGTTGAATTGTTTTGATTCTACGTATTTTATAGCCGGGGCAAAAAATTCTACTACTATAACCCTTTAGTACAATGAAATTATTTACGAACAAAGACGAAAATGTTGAATTTTAAATGTAGTTTCAAAATTACGTCCATCGGATGCACGATCACAATTTTTAGTTGCCCCAAATGACGTCATTTGGAAGCAAGAATTAAATTTGCGTATCTTACGCAAAAATAATTTGGAATCATCTGAATTGCCAGTAAGAAGGGATAATAAAGGCTCCGGCGGAGCGGGTAGAGGTGACAGCACAACTTTTCCTGATGCGCAGCACATGCCGGCTGCTTCATTCCGAAATTTCAAGGCCTGACAATATTGACATACTTTATCCATTCCACCGATAGCAATTTTTGAATGCGCTGAGTAGTTAATATCTGGTGCATATTCAAAGGCAAGCCGAACGAATGATGCACGTGGTAATGAGCGGCTGATCCGTTGCCTTTGTCGATCTAGTACTCGTACTGTATCTATGTTTCGTTCTCGTGCCGCTCTTTTTCTCGTAATATTCTGTTGCAGACGTTCGTCACGCTGTTCTTGAGATTCTTGTGCACGACTTTCTGCAGTCCTGATTCTTTGAGCTGCATTTCTCGTTTCGATTTGGTATGGTAATTGCTGAGCTCTTTCAACACGTTTGCGTCGTGTCCCATTGCTGCTCGCGTTGTTGAGGTTAGCTCCTCTGCGTATTGCAGGCATTTTAAAAATTTACGATTTTAAACAGTAAAAAAAACTGTTTTGATTCAGAAGCTAAACTTTTTTGTTTTTTAAAAATTTTTTTTTTTATTTATTTTAGTTGTTGGCGAAGCAACGAGCGCCGGATAACTAAATAATTTCATTTATACGTTGAATAGAATTATTTTTCCTACTGAATTTTAAATGTAGCCTACTAAGATTTTGCAAAACGCAGCTCTAGGACTGTCAGACAAATAATTAGCAATAAAATAAAATTGCGACAATAATTTGAGATTTAAACTACATTATCTTTCAAGTTGGATCGAACTGCACATGGTGTGCGAATTTTATTAAAATCGGTTAAGTGGTTTAGGAGGAGTTTGAGGACAAACATCGTGACACGAGATTTATATCGATTGCATATGTTAAATACCGATATATCGTAAGTTAGTATTCTAAGTACCGATGTTAGTATTAAGTTTTTTGTATCGTCTGGTCACACCAGATCGCTCTGCCTCTTCTCTTCCGGTAACCAAGGCAACGACACGCAATTGCGCGCGATTGTCAATTTAAACTTAATAAAATAAAAGCCATCATCGACATATAACCGAGTAATTATGCTGTTTACAACTCAGAAGTGGGATACCCAAACACATCAAGTATTATTTCTGCAGTCTGACCAAGATGGGTCTAACTAAGTATAAGATGTTAAACACCCTGAGGACGCGCGGAGTGGAAGTGCCACCGTCGGCAACTATGGCGCAGCTGCGCCGGTTGATCGTGGAATTGGACAGTCTGGACACTGCCTCGCCACCAAACGCGCCCGATGCCACACCGCCGTCTGCCAGCACCCCAACAAATGCAGAGCCAGGTGCCCTTGTCGTTGACATGACCCCGCCGTCTGCCGTCGGCATATTCATGCCGCCATTAAATGCGCCCGAAACTGCCGTCGCCCCGCCGTCTGCTGTTGCCACGTTTGCTGCTGCCGCCCCGCCGTCTGCCGTCGCCCTGCCGTCTGCCGTCGCCTTGCCGTCGCCCTGCCGTCTGCCGTCGCCCTACCGTCTACCGCTGTTCAGCTGTCTGCCTTCGCCCAGCCTGCCGCCGCCGCCGTCATCGACACAGCTATGCCAATGTCGAATGTGCTCGACACCGCCGTCAACGAGACACTGCCGCCCGCTGTGCCGAACGCTGCCGTCACCCCGCCGTCTGTGGTAACACCTGCCGCCCTACTGACAGCTGCCTGTCCCCCGTCGTCGGACCTGGATGAGCAACTGGCGGTATTGAGGAAACAAAAAGAAATCTTGGAGCTGCACCAGCAGATCGCAATCCTGCAAGCCAATTTGGGCACCGCCGCGAGGTCATCGAATCCGCTGGTGACGGACAGTAGCGTTATCGAATCAATGATCCCAAAGTTTTCTGCGGACGATGCATATGACGTGTATAAGTGGATAGAAGATTTCGAGGATGCGAGCGACATGCTACAGCTGGACGACAGACTAAGGTTAGTCGCATGTCGGCGGCTGTTGGAGGGCACAGCAGCAGTGCTCGTACGTACAATAACAGTGAGGAGCTACGAGCAGCTCAGAGATACTTTACGTCAGGAGTTCGGGCGAGTGCAGAGTGTCGAGGAGGTGTACCTTGCGTTACGAGACAGGCGTCGCAGGCAAGGGGAGAGTCACCTACGGTACGCAATAGAGATGCAGGAGATCGCTCTGGGCGCACCAATTCCTGAGTCAGAACTGGTTGACTTAATCATTGAAGGACTGCGCGATAGCTCAGCTACTGTGGGCATGTTGGATGGAGCCAAAAATGTCGCCGATCTGAAGTTGCTGCTTGGAAGGTACGAGCGCCGAAAAGCCCGACAAGTGTCTGCTGTCAGTCAACCTCTGCCGAAGCAAGCTGCCGTCCCCACACTTCCGTCGAGAGCTGCCGTCTCTGAGATGAAAGAGGTGCAATGCTTCAAGTGCGGGCAAATGGGGCACGTTTACCGAAGTTGCCCTCTTAGACTAGGAAGCACCGTCGCCACCAACGCTGCCGCTGCCGACTGTACATTTAAGTCTGCTGAAGAAGGAGAATCGAGCGAGAAGGTTGATCATTTACAAATGGTGAGTGTTGCTTTTGTGTCAGATCAAGTGAAAAGCAGTGAGTTTAAAAATATTTCCACCCTCCTCGATTCTGGTAGTCCTAGAAGCTTTATTCGGCAATCGAAAGTGCCACCTTATTATATATTGAAGTACTGTCCGATAAACTGCCGTGGGTTGGGCAATAGCCGCCTTACGTCCTTGAGAAAAATTCACTGCGAAATTAAAATACTAGGCCAGCGTGTACTACACACGCTAGATATACTGCCGAACATCGCGACAAACCTTCCAATAATTCTGGGGAGGGATTTTTTCCGAAAAACAAGTATTATTTTATGTAAGCTTAGGAATAAGTATACGAAAGAAAAACTGCTACAGATTAAAGAAAATAATGAAGTCCATAATAAGAAACTCACTGCTGTTCTAAATTCATTTGATTTGTATAAACCAGACGTCAGACGCATAATAACTACAGATGAGTCAGCCCGGTCGCTTAATGAAAATCAGCTTATGCCCTCCGTCTTAAAGTCGTGTACTACTAAAAAAGAGTGTTCTGTCGAGTCTGACGTTCTGCTGGGTGAGGCTCTGGCAGCCATTAATGCAATCGAACTACCCGCTGTCAGTAAAAACGAATTCGATATAGAATCTACCCTGCAGTCCAAACTGATTGAGTCCCCTGTGCTGTCTATTTACAATCCGAAGTCAGAAACCGAGTTACATTGCGATGCTAGCTCAGCCGGTTTCGGAGCGATGCTCCTACAAAAACAAACCGACGATAAATTTCATCCAGTGTGTTATTTCTCAAGAAACTCTTTAGGCGAAACCGCGGTCCATATGTCATTCATAAGAAACTCCCAAATGATCGGTATGTCATCCTGAACGTTGAAGGGTCTCAGCTTACACAACTTTCGTACGACGGGGTATTAGAATCATCCAAACTCAAATTGTGGCTCACCCCTGATCAACATTGTGCTTTTGACGTCTGACTGAAAGCAACACTCCACCATTGGTGGGGGCCTATGTATACAACTTTTTAGAGTAAATGGAATCGTGGTCGATTCCGCTGTCAGGACGGCCGAGTTGTAAAGTATTTATTTATTCATTCAATATGTATTCACGTTTATTTATATCGATTGCATATGTTAAGTACCGATATATCGTAAGTTAGCATTCTAAGTACCGATGTTATTATTAAGTATTTTGTATCGAAAAGGGTGCCTCTGGTCACACCAGATCGCTCTGCCTCTTCTCTTCCGGTAACCAAGGCAACGACACGCAATTGCGCGCTATCGTTAATTTAAATTAAATAAAATAAAAGCCATCATCGATACATTACCGAATATTTATGGTTATTACATTTTCAAAAATCTAAGTTTTACTTTTTTTATACTTTGATACCAAAGGTATCATAGTATATTGGGTTTGTGCAATGTCCGTCATGGTGTCTGTCCGTCTGTCCGTCCGTCCGTATGAACGCAACTTTTTTCGACACCCTTAAAGCTAGAGCCTTGCAACTTTGCAAATATCTTGGTACATGTCTTCGTCAGACAAAGTGTTAAATGTAGGGCTCTACGACCTCAGGGGGCCCGAGAAATCGATAACAAGTCGATACACCTCGATGTGCAAATCGATAAAACACAAATATATCCCACATTTTTGCAGCTAGAGTCACCAAATTTGATGGCAAAATAGCTGGTAACATTCCTCAAAAAATTGCATCAAAAGTTTGGATGCCACGCCCAAATATTCCGCCCCCAGCCCCCCTCCAATTATAAACAAAAATGCCTGTATCTTCTACAGTTTTGAAGCTATAGCCACCAAAATTGAGATGAAGGTAGATGCTGACATCTGACAAAGTTATGCATCAAAACATTGGATGCCACGCCCCCAAACAACGGGATATGCCCCACCGCCCTAAAAAAAACCGGAAGGCATGTATCTTCGCCAGTTTTTAAGCTAGAGTCACCAAATTTGGTATGAACATTGTTAGTGACATCCGTAGCAGGTGTGCATACAAATTTTGGATGCCACGCCCACTTATACCGCCCACCGCTATATATCTCTCAGTTTTTGAGCTAGGCTCTTCAAATTTGGTATGAACATTGTTAGTGGCATCCGTAACAGATCTGCATCAATGTTTTGGATGCCACGCCCACTTATACCGCCCACCTCTATATCTTTGTCAGTTTTTGAGCTAGAGTCTCCAATTTTATACCCAAAACCCTCATATATTATTATTTGCACTCAGAATCCTTAACACAGCTATGTGAACTGGTATCAAAGTATATCGCAGTCGGTTGCGTCCGACTGCAACGTTTTACTTGTTTTTGTATGATATTGTGAAAAACAATTTTTGTTGGCTGCGCAGCACAAATACAGATTGCATTTTAGGCAAAAACATTGCGTTTGCGAAGTTTTGCAGTGCTTACACCATCTTTTTCCACTATTTCGATCCAAACCATTCCGGAAAATGATTTACTTGGGCAAACCGCAGGTCTAATATTGGATGCCTAGTAACAGCAACTGTTCATTAGTCAAGTCGGATAACTTAAAACGAAAACGCGCTGTCATTTCTTCCAAATTTCTAGAGAAATCACACAAAAAGATAAAAACAACGCAAAAATTGCATGCAGTCGAAACTAGATGCTAGCAACAAAAGTTAGCGTGGAGCCCCAAAAGTGCCTCAAGGCACTTATCACTATTTCGTTGATAAAACGCACATCTTTTATGTAATTGCTGTTCTGCAACTTTATTTTAATAGTAAATTAACATAACTTTCACTAAAAAAAATTATGGGTCAAATTGGTTTAATATACTAACTTTTATAAGCAAAATAAAACACAACACGCAACTGGTCAAAATTTTCGAGGGAAGAAACAGATGTTCTGTGCGTACGAAAATTAAAAGTACCGTTAAAAGCTTCTGAGAGCCTTCATTCTGTACGGAATTTGGTGTTTGTTATGAACTGATAAAAAATATTAAAATAATATAAATGCTTTTAGTTGATTCGCTAAAGTGAATAATGTTATAAGTGCCTCTTGGCACTCTTAAGCGTTAGAGGGTTAACGTTATAGCAGCGATATTTCAGCGATGAACATCGAAAAAGTACAATAGTCGATTACCAGTTATTACTAGTTACCATTGACTGACAGTTTACTGCAGTAAATTCATTATGAAAAAATACACGCAAAATGAACTTCAGTTACTTAAAATGGTAATAACTGGGAATAACTGAATAGTGGAAAGACGTTATACGAAACACCGGAGATATCGCAGTTTGAAGTTTGGTCATTTTGGTCACTGGGTAAATACACACATATTACTGTACATGTTACATAATGAGTTAAGGGTATGTCCCAGTCGGAATTTCTCGACTAGAGTCTCCTTACCTGTTCTATACTGGTTCGTACATTGAAAATGACTGAGTGATGCTTCTGTAAAGTATTTATATCTATTCCTATGATTGTCTATGTTATGCAAGTACATACTGATATATCATAAAGGCCTGTTTATTCAAAATTTAATTTAATTTATGTAATAACCATAAATATTCGGTTATATGTCGATGATGGCTTTTATTTTATTAAGTTTAAATTGACAATCGCGCGCAATTGCGTGTCGTTGCCTTGGTTACCGGAAGAGAAGAGGCAGAGCGATCTGGTGTGACCAGAGGCACCCTTTTCGATACAAAATACTTAATACTAACATCGGTAATTAGAATGCTAACTTACGATATATCGGTACTTAACATATGCAATCGATATAAATAAACGTGAATACATATTGAATGAATAAATAAATACTTTACAACTCGGCCGTCCTGACAGCGGAATCGACCACGATTCCATTTACTCTAAATAGTTGTATACATAGGCCCCCACCAATGGTGGAGTGTTGCTTTCAGTCAGACGTCAGAAGCACAATTTTGATCAGGGGTGAGCCACAATTTGAGTTTGGATGATTGTAATACCCCGCCGTACGGAAGTTGTGTGAGCTGAGACCCTTCAACGTCACGGATGACGTACTGATCATTTGGGAGTTTCTTATGAATGACATATGGACCGCGGTATCGCCTAATGAGTTTCTTGTTTATGCCGGCCGTCGTATCAACATTTTTGATGACTACGAAATCGCCTTCCTCAAAATGAACGGCGGGACGAAGACATTTATTAAAGTACTTTGTGTTATATTCTAGAGACTTGACTATGTTCTGCAGGGCAATCTTACGAATATCAGCTGTTAACACGTTTTCAATAAATTTATCTTCTAAACGCTCGGTCAGCTCGTCTATAACAGCGCCACGAAGAGGAGGACGGAGGGTGCAAATTTAGTTGTGGAATGAATTGAATTGTTCAGGGCGAACTCAATGTTCGGAAGTTGTTTCACCCGTGATGATCTAATGGTTCCGTCAACTTGCCAAGCATGGGTCCCAAGATTCGATTGACGCGTTCCACCTGACCATTGGCTCGAGGGGAGGCAGTAGCATTTTGGACATGGATTATATGGTGGGACAGCAGGAATGTGGCAAATTCAGCGGAAGTGAAGCAAGAACCTCGATCACTAATAGTTCGGCGGGGTCGGCTATAGTTCGCAAAATACTCTGTCTCCAGAGTGTGACACGTGTGGTAGCGGCCGGGTACAACTTGACGAACTTGGTAAAGGCATCAATAACGACTAAAGGCCCATTTCCAGCATGCCCGGAATGGAATTTTTATGTTCAACTCTATATAAAAAAAACAGTTGTCAGAAATTTCCCAGCCTGTTAATTTTTTTTCAATTCCCAGCAAGAATCAGTAAAGTTAATCGATAGTTCCGATAGTGGAACCAGTGTGGAATTCTAAGTTTACTATTATTACGGGCAGCTACGATTAAAAATGGATGAACAAAAAATTTTAAACGCAAGCGTCTTTTTCCTGGACTGGATGGACGGAAGGGGTTCTAAGTGGTCAATATGAAGTGTATCAAACGGCAGAGGGATTTTCGGAATACTATGCAGGGTAGCAATATTATTATGAGAGGAAGGGGAATAGTAAATGCATTTGAGGCAATTTTTAATAAAATTGTTAACGTACGATTTCAAATACGGAAACCAATAATGTTTTTTTTATCTGTGTACAACACTTCTCAGTGGACGAATGACCTAACTTTTCATGAACCGTTCGTATAACATTGTTAATCATTTCGGCAAGGACATAAAGCTGGAGCACGTCGGTCGGTGATCGGCGATACAAGACACCATCTTGCAACTCGAAACCGGCAATCTCTTGGTTTTCCAAGACACCCCGAAGATTAACAATTTCCTGATCGCGATTTTGCATCAGTTGTAATTGAAAATCAAGGTTCAAGTCATCCACATATGCAGCGGTGTCTAGTCTACTAAGTGCATCCACACGAGGCATAGAAACACCGGACCGATGCACAATGGTATAGCTATAGTTTTCCAAGAGTAAGGCCCAGCGGGCAATTTTGGCGGACGATCCACCATTCTTCAGAGTTAATGCTAACGAATTACAATCTGTGATTATCTTAAACGGAATAAACTTTAAGTACGCCTCAAAACGCCTTAAGGCATGTACAATGGCCAGGGTTTCCAATTCATAGCTATGTAATCTTGATTCAGGGGCGGACGTGGTCTTTGAGAAATAACACACTGGATGAAATTTATCGTCGGTTTGTTTTTGTAGGAGCATCGCTCCGAAACCGGCTGAGCTAGCATCGCAATGCAACTCGGTTTCTGACTTCGGATTGTAAATAGACAGCACAGGGGACTCAATCAGTTTAGACTGCAGGGTTCGGAAAGATTCACGACGATTCGTCAGAGAAAACGTAAGGGGCATCTTTCTTCAGTAGACGCGACAACGGATAAGCGATTTTGACTAAATTGGGTACAAAACGGCGGAAGTACGAAAAAAGACCCAGACAGCGTTCCAATTCTTTTCTGTCTCGGGGTTCCGGCAGACTTTCAATAGCTTGAAGATGAGCTGGTTTCGGGGTAATACCGGAAGAGTTCGCTAAATACCCTAAATACTCCAGCTCTTTACACGCGAAGCGACACTTAGACAGTTTGAGGCATAATCCATTCACTCGTAAGGTATACAGTGTCTCTTTCAGCACTTGCAGGTGGGTTTCAAAATCACTCGACGCGATTAAGATGTCGTCCATATAAATCACCAGTTGACCTCTATTGATCAAATCTTTCAACACAAAGTATACAAATCTAGCAAAAACTGGGGGACCATTGCATAGGCCAAACGGCATGCACGTACGTACTCGAATTGCCCATCAGGTGTTACAAAGGCAGTGTATTTATTTGAATCGGGGTGCATCTGAACGTGGTGGAACCCATTTTCCAAATCTAAGACAGTAAAGAACGATTTACCCCCCAAGTGGTCGACACAATCCTCTAACAACGGAATCGGAAAATGGTCACGAACAGTAATCTTGTTCAGCGGACGATAGTCAACACATTTCCTTAATTAAGGTGTTATTTTTTTTCGAACAGGCACTATAGCAGAAGCGTAAGGTGAACTTCTATGCCGGATAATTCCAGACTTCAATAGGTCATCACATATCTGATGGGACAAACGGCAGGGACGGCAGAAAATAGGGGTTTGATTCGTCAACTCAATCTTCATTTCGTAGTCGGTTGGTTTAATCAGATCCGGAGGGACATTCGTATACGAGGCGGAAATAACCGACTGCAGCTCTGCAGATTGTTCTGGTGGCAGGGTAGATTCTATATCGAATTCGTTTTCACTGACAGCGAGTAGTTCGATTGCATTAATGGCTGCCAGAGCCTCACCCAGCAGAACGTCAGACTCGACAGAACACTCTTTTTTAGTAGTACACGACTTTAAGACGGAGGGCATAAGCTGATTTTCATTAAGCGACCGGGCTGACTCATCTGTAGTTATTGTGCGTCTGACGTCTGGTTTATACAAATCAAATGAATTTAGAACAGCAGTGAGTTTCTTATTATGGACTTCATTACTTTCTTTAATCTGTAGCAGTTTTTCTTTCGTATACTTATTCCCAAATTTACATAAAATAATACTTGTTTTGGCACGTCTACGGTTTCTCCGGCGCCAAGATCTGAAAATTGATTTTTTTAGAACTCATTATACTTTGATACCAAAGGTATCATAGTATATTGGGTTTGTGCAATGTCCGTCATGGTGTCCGTCCGTCTGTCCGTCTGTCCGTCCGTCCGTCTGTATGAACGCAACTTTTTTCGACACCCTTAAAGCTAGAGCCTTGCAACTTTGCAAATATCTTGGTACATGTCTTCGTCAGACAAAGTGTTAAATGTAGGGCTCTACGACCTCAGGGGGCCCGAGAAATCGATAACAAGTCGATACACCTCGATGTGCAAATCGATAAAACACAAATATATCCCACATTTTAGCAGCTAGAGTCACCAAATTTGATGGCAAGATAGTTGGTAACATTCCTCAAAAAACTGCATTAAAAGTTTGGATGCCACGCCCACCTATTTCGCCCCCAGCCCCCCTCCAAATATAGACAAAAATGCCTGTATCTTCTACAGTTTTGAAGCTATAGCCAGCAAAATTGACATGAAGGTAGATACTGACATCTGACAAAGTTATGCATCAAAACATTGGATGCCACTCCCCCAAACAACGGGATATGCCCCACCGCCCTAAAAAAAAACCGGAAGGCATGTATCTTCGCCAGTTTTTAAGCTAGGTTCACCAAATTTGGTATGAACATTTGTAGTGAGATCCGTAGCAGGTGTACATCAATGTTTTGGATGCCACGCCCACTTTTTCCGCCCACCGCTATATCTCTCTCAGTTTTTGAGCTAGGCTCTTCAAATTTGGTATGAACATTGTTAGTGGCATCCGTAACAGATCTGCATCAATGTTTTGGATGCCACGCCCACTTACACCGCCCACCTCTATATCTTTGTCAGTTTTTGAGCTAGAGTCTCCAATTTTATACCCAAAACCCTCATATATTACTATTTGCACTCAGAATCCTTAACACAGCTATGTGAACTGGTATCAAAGTATATCGCAGTCGGTTGCGTCCGACTGCAACGTTTTAACTTGTTTTTAATTATATTTTTGAAGTCTTTTGACTTCTTATCATACAACAAACTATGATTTTTAACTAAATTATGCTCGTTCATTTGAATATTTACACGTTTTGATCAGCTGTTTGTATTTTCACGCTTACAAAAACTAAAAAAATTTAAGAATCTGCGACCTGCAGGTTCAGAACTAAACTAAATTAAATTATATTTTATGTAAACGCTCACATTGAGATCGCATAGGTTTGATTGAGTCAGATAACTGTTAAATTAAATTAAATTAAATTAAATCTGGAGTAAACAGGTCTTAACTGAATATTAAATATTTTAATTAATCAACGGCACCTGTGCATTTTTGTGTGAATTGCACATGATAAAAATCAAATTCCATTGCACTGGCAACCCTTTTCCATGTAACACATAATAGGTTTGAAACTTAAAAATCTGGCATCACTGATCACGTACTTTATTCGCGATTATTTTATTATTTAATGTTAGCAGTTTTTTTAAACCAAAATATTTAAATTGTATGCTAGTTAGTATTAAGATTTTTTAGGAGAAGGAAATTTCGTATTAAGTTAAGAAAAAGCTACACTAGAAGAAATATGTTCTTAAAGTAACGTGTCGTTAATCACCTTTAACTAATTTCGTTGTACTGGCAACCCTTTTCTAGGTAATACTTATAGTGTATTTCCTTTATCCAGTTATGTTAAAATTTATCGGACATTTGCCAATCCTATTTCCATTATGCAGTTACTGAAAGTTCAGTAAATGAATTAGCTGTTTTGATCTGAGTTTGATGATTAAAAGTAAGAATAATAATCTAAAACTTAACTTTTGAACTTTAAAAAGCCATTTTGTCGAATTTTATTGGCAAACATGCATGGCCTGCAATCTTTGTTGCTTGTAATTCAGGAACAATATACAAATTAAAATATTGCGCTAACCTTTGCACATTTCAATCACCTGTTTTAGCTATGTTAACGTAATGTTATCCAATAACAGCGATATTTCAACGATCTTCATTGAAAAATTACGATAGCCGATTACCAGTTATTCCCAGTTACCATTGACTGAAGGTTTACTACAGTAAATCCCTTTGGGAAAATACACGCAAAATGAGCTTCAGTTACTCAAAATGGTAATAACTGAGAATAACTGGATAAGGGAAATACACTATTAATAGTTATGAAACTAAAAGTACTGGCATCGCTGTTACCGATATTCACTAGCGATTATTTTATCATATGAAATCAATTTATTTTTTTTTATTTTAAAATAAAATGAATAAAATATTTGCCATTTTAATTATAGTAAAGCAAAATAAGAAAATAGAAATGAAAATTTTGCAGAAGAAGATTTAGTATTAAATTGAGAAATATGTATGTATTTATATGTATGGGTGTAGTTAGTCTCCAAAGAAATTGAATTCAAATGTACTGGCAAGCCTGGTTCTGGTTATTACAAAATTATTATAAAACCACAAAAACTGGCAGCGCTACTCAAAATTAAGTTACAAATGTATTTTTCTTGATTTTTAGAAGATGTCTCTAGCTATTTTCCCTCTAAATATTTTTGACTCAATTACAAAAATTGAGATACAATGGACGCTCACAAATTAGAACTGTCGGAAATTTGAATCTTTCAGAAATTAGAACCAGTGTATTTAGTTGATTTTTTTTTTTACGTGAATTATTATTTTGGTTTGCCTTTTAACGAATTGCATATAAAAAGGGGATTCACCAACTGCGTGTGTTCCTATTTAATTCATTTACATGCAAACTTTGGAATTTAATAATAATTATTTGCTTATGGTGCAAAAATAGTGGGACGCATAATAGTAAGCACATGGCTTATTTTTTGGAGCTCCGTAAAGACATTGTTAAAAAAAAAAACAAAAAAAAAAAAAAAAACTAGGCCGTCAGCCGTCAGGTGAGCAAGGGGAATCACGTGTAACTACGCAGGTAGTACGCGCCGTATTTGCTCACACTGTCGGAAGTGCGACTATACTCTCCACGCGAGGACCAAGGGTGCTGACTAATGGTAGTCGGGCTAAGAGAAGATAACTCTTCATTAAATTCCCCAATCCAAGATGGAACAGCATATGCCGAGGGATTCGTGGCCGAGGGGGTGCTCGGTCGCTAATATGCGGATACCTGTCCCCCTCCAGTTTTATTTGTGGACTTCCCGCGGTACACGGGCTATGCCGCGGGTGACCTCCCTTCCCGTTCACTCGTGGGAATCATATGGATATTTCAATTGTAGAAAATGAGTTTGATGTCACTCTCACAGCATCTCCCCAGGCCTCATCCTTCACGGAAACGGCCAATACAGGCATTGCAGCTGCTGTGCTGCCGGCGCCCACCCCAAAACGCACGGATGTCGTTCCGGTTGCGATTGGGGATTCGGATAAGCCACCGACCGTCGTAGGACGGTGACAACAGAGGAACCTGAGGTGTTGGCCTCAGACTCTGAAGATGTCACTGTGATACCGTCAGACGACGCATCCTGCTCAGTTTCCATAGCGGATGCAGGCAATCGGATCCGGCGGCTGAAGCTGGATTCCGAGGTCGCCTTCGTAAAAATGACAAGTCGCGAAAAGAAGCTGTTTAAGGCAGCTATCGCGAAGGGACTCTCGAGAGCTGAGGCTCTCCAGGCGGCAAAAGCTCCCCGTCCCGCTGAAGAACTGGCTAAGCGAGACAGGTCTTTTGACACGACCCCAGAGTCGGGCTTGTCAAAGAAGCCGAAGAGTGCTCATTCAAAGCCGACAGCACCATCCTACAGTCGGATGGCAATCGGTGTCAAGCTCGGCTTCATTTTGACAGGTTGTTGGCTTTGACAGCGGAGCAGATAGATGCTCTCAAGGCCGCGATTTTAAAGACCACTTTCTCTACGAAGACAGTCGGTCTAAAGCCACAGTTCGAGGGATGTGTTCCGAGAACTGGGTGGCTTTTGCTCGTCTGCCATGACGACAAGGCAGCCGAGTGGGTCAGGTGTAACTTTAGCCTTATCAAGGCTAACAGTTCACTTGACGTGGAGCTGTTGGAGGAGGGCCAGTTCCCCCGGGCCAGCCTTGTGCGAGGCTACTTCGCCAACAGCTTGGAGTTGTCGAACGAGGAGGTTCTGACTTATGTTTGTAAGCAGAATTTTCTCGACACCACCCAGTGGAGGGTAGTGCAGCGGACCACACAAGGTGAGATGCTGCACCTCGCCATTATGGTGGATCAGTCGTCGCTGCAGTCGCTTACCAATAACGGCGGTAAGATCTGGTACGGCTTTGGCCGGATCAGGCTTATCCTGAAGAGCCCCGCTCCCAAGGATAATAGCAGCGACGTAAAACGTGCAGAACCCTTCCACGGAGATGGTCCATCCACCAGTGCAGCTGCTGGGCTCGCAGTGAAGACTACCCCCCGTCCCAGCTCCGAGGAGTACTCCACAGGCCAAGGGAGCCCCAGGTGGTACTACAAAAGGTAGTGCTCCCGCCAGAGGTAGGGCACAGCCCCCCAAGGCCACGGCGCCGGCAGCCAAGATACCGATGTCGGTCAAGGCATCTAGACTGCCGAAGGAAGTGAGAGGGAACAACTCTCGACGAGGTAAGAGCGGCAACCTCGTCCAGCGCTCCAAGGAGGAGTCATGAGAACCATGAGGGCTCTCCAGGCGAATCTGCACCACGCTAAAGGGACGTCGGCCACCCTGTGCAGAACTTTCGCCGACAGTTGTTATATGACCGCAGTGGAGGTGCTCCCCGCGCAGCTATTCTTTTGGATAATAACGTGAGGCATTTCCCATTAACTAACTTTATCTGCAGGGATCTAGTTGCAACAGCCGTAGAGGTGGCTACAGCGGAAGGTGTTCGTGAAGTGCTGGTGGTGGCCGCCTACCTTCCCGGAGACACTGACGTAGCTCCGCCTATGGAGGTCCAGAGGCTCGTCAACTTCTGCCGCACAGCCGGGAAACACATGGTTATCGGCTGCGACGCTAATGCGCATCACACCATATGGGGCAGCAGTGATGTCAATAAACGGGGTTAGTGCCTTCTTGAATATCTATTGTGTAGTCAATTAGATGTAGTCAATAGAGGGTGCAAACCCACCTTTATAAACGCCATTAGGGAGGAGGTCCTGGATCTCACCCTGGCTAGTAACTTCTTGTCCGGTTATATAATGAACTGGAGGGTTACCGATGAAGCCACGTTATCAGACCACCAGCACATCCAGTTTGATCTACCTGGCCAAACGGAACTCAACACTTCGCTATATAATCGGAAGAAAACTAACTGGGATATGTTCACAGCCTCTGTGGCTATGAAAGCTGACCAGCTCATAACCAACTTTGCGTCTGTGAGTGACATAGAGTTGGCTGCTGACCAGCTTCACGATGTGCTTATCACTTCTTTCCAAGACAGTACAGTTCTAAAGCGACACCGGGTGAACCACGAGGTTCCCTGGTGGAGCGACAGACTTGCAGGTCAAAGACAGGTAGTACGTAGACTCTTTAATAGAGCTAGGGCAAATCGGGACTCATGGGACACTTACAGGAGTGCTCTCACGGAGTATAATAAGAACATTAGAAGAGCTAAGCGAGAGAGCTGGCGCAGCTACTGTGAAAGTGTGCAGGCACTACCAGAAGTAGCTAGACTGCAAAAGGTCTTCGCAAAGGGCTCAACTAATGGGATTGG
Source organism: Scaptomyza pallida (assembly GCA_018152965.1). Classification (NCBI taxonomy): domain Eukaryota; kingdom Metazoa; phylum Arthropoda; class Insecta; order Diptera; family Drosophilidae; genus Scaptomyza; species Scaptomyza pallida. The sequence continues at coordinate 558,321 of JAECXP010000116.1, forward strand.
GCTTCTCAAAAGAACAGATGGCTCTTTTACTCAAGATCGGAAGGAAACGCTTGAACTTTTGCTTCAGGTGCATTTCCCAGGATCCAGAATCAGCACACATGGTGAACCAGACGTGTTAACTACCACACCGATTAGGCGAGATCATAGTCTGTCCGGTATTAATTTTTTTCGATCCTGCCAAGGTCAGGTGGGCAGTCAAATCTTTTAGCCCTTTTAAAGCCCCTGGGGGCGACCAGATTTTCCCTGCCTTGCTACAACATAGCATCGAAATAATTATAACACCACTTGTCAGTCTGCTTAGAGCCAGCTTTGCATGGGGATATATACCACAATCTTGGAGGAGAGTTAACGTGGTATTTATTCCTAAACAAGGCAACAGAGCTCTCGATTAACCAAAGTCATACAGACCGATAAGCCTTTCGTCTTTTATTCTCAAGACTGCGGAGCGGCTGGTGGACTTGCACGTGAGGTGCACTCTCCAGGCCACCAAACCGCTCACAAATCACAATTTGCCTACATCAAAGGCGGATCGACTGAGGTCGCTCTTCACCACCTAGTCAGCAAAATCGAAAAATCTTTCAAATCTAAGGAAATTGCTCTGTGCTCTTTTCTGGACGTGGAAGTTGCTTTCGACAACACTGGCTATCAGTCAATCTCCAGAGCTCTATCTCATAGGGACATTGACGCAGCCTCTGTAGCCTGGATAGAAGCTATGCTACGACAACGAGAAATATCTTCCACGTTAGACGCAACGACGGTTCGTATAAACGCGGCCAGAGGGTGTCCACAAGGTGGAGTGTTGTCTCCCCTACTATGGTCACTTGTAGTTGACGAACTTCTAGAAAAACTACACAGCCAGGGAATTGATGCCATCGGGTATGCAGATGACTTGGCCATTGTAGTATCAGGGAAGTTCGGAAACACCGTCACCGAACTGATGCAAAGGGCACCCAATTTGGTTCTAGAATGGTGCATAAACGTGGGTCTCAACATCAATCCGCACAAGGCGGTTGTTGTGCCGTTCAACCAACGGTACATCAATGACATCGGCCTCCTAGTCATTGGTGGGACTCCCGTAGAGCTCTCCAGTGAGGTCAAATATGTGGGAGTTGTTCTAGACAAACGACTAAACTGGAACTCGCACCTTAATAAAACGATTACCAAGGCTTCACATGCTTTATGGGCATGTCGAAGACTTTATGGTAGATCGTGGGGCCTTGACTCCAAATCCATCCTGTGGCTTTACTGCATGATGGTCAGGCCTATCGTGTCCTATGCTGCTCTTGTGTGGTGGCCCAAACTGCAGCAGGTCACGGCCATTTAGAAGTGTAGCAAGCTGCAGCGGCTTGTGTGTGTATCTCTGACGGGAGCTTTACGCACATGCCCAACTACGGCTGTGGAGAAAATTATTGGATTGACTCCTCTACATATTCACATACAAGAAGATGCCGCTAAAAGTCTTCTTAGGATCAAACTCACATCTGGGTTACTGACTAATGATGCGGGTCATGTCAGTATTTTGAATAATGTTTCTGGCTTAGAGGTCTGCAATCGAACAGATCTCATGACCACGAAGCTCTATTTCGGGGCGAAATTCAGGACTCTCATTCCAGACCGTAGGGCATGGGAAAATGGCAACCCTTGTAATGACCCCAGGGGCTTCACCAGGGTTCACTGATGGGTCTAAAACAGAGCAAGGGGTGGGTGCGGGGATCTTTGGACCTAACACCAGAGTCTCGATTGCACTGGGTAAATGGCCCAGCGTTTTTCAATCAGAAATTCATGCCATTGAGGCCTGCTCTAAACTCATCCTAGACAAAAGGATGAGAGGAGCTAATTTATACATCTTTTCGGACAGTCAAGCGGCGATCAAAGCTCTATCCTCTTGGAGGATTAGCTCCAAACTTGTCGCAGACTGCTGGACCAGCCTCCAGTAACTCTCCACCGGGAACAAAGTAACTTTGTGTTGGGTTCCAGGTCATGCCAGAATTACCGGCAATGAAAACGCAGACGAGCTGGCTAGAGCCGGCTCAGCGACTCCTTTACTTGGGCCAGAACCTTTTTGTGGCTTAGGGTGGGCCGCTGCCAAAGAAAGAATAGAAGGATGGGCAGAGGAAGTTAGATCCAGGTTTTGGATATCCAGTCCAGGATGTCGTCAAGCTAAAGAGCTGATACATCCACTAGTAGGAAGGAATACTGCTGGGTGTTCCAGGATGGACCTAAGACTATTGGTAGCCTACCTCACCGGCCACCATGTCTTAAAATACCATCTTCATAAAATGCGTCTGTCTCCTGACACAGAGTGTAGGCTCTGTAAGGGGGATGACGAGACAAAACACATTCTCTGTGAATGTCCAGCCGTCATTTGATCTAAAAGGAGGCATCTGCATAGCGAGTTTCTGACAGCTATGCAGATAAGGAAAGCCTTGACGGGAGGTCTGCTAGCCTTCATAAGGGAGGTTGAGCAGCTCTTGTCTGAATAGGGAGTCTTATGGGCACAAAAGATCGTTCGGTCGCAGTGCCTCCATCTCTGTTAGGAGATCTCCCCAAAATATATTTATCATATATATTTGGTTCATTTTTTTTTTTACGTGAATTAGTATTTTGGTTCGCCTTTCAACGAATTGCATATAAAAGGGGATTCACCAACTGCGTGTGTTCCTATTTAATTCATTTACATAATTATTTGCTTATGGTGCAAAAATAGTGGGACGCATAATAGTAAGCACATGGCTAATCTTTTGGAGCTCCGTAAAGACATTGTTAAAAAACAAAAAAAAAAAAAAAAAAAAAAAAAAATAACATAACAGACTACTACAATGAAGGATAACTATAAATGATAAAAAAAAGCCTTTTTTTGCTCAATTATGTACGAATAAAAATTTTTTTTTGAATGTTAAAAACAAATTAATTTAAATTAAAATAACATTCCCTTTGAAGCCTATTAAGCAGACAAGAAGCCATTTATTGCCTTATACGACATTTCAAAATGCGTCCAGAAATTAGAACTTTTCAGAAATTAGAACTACCCCAGGAACCAACTGGTTCTAATTTATGAGCGTCCACTGTATGAAGATATACAAATAAATGAGGTGGGTGGTCACGATGAGCATGACAGATCTGTGGTGAATGTCACTAACAATGTTCAAACCAAATTTGGGGACTCTGGCCCAAAAACTGAGAGAGATATAGAAATTTTAGATTTTAGAAAGTGGGCGGTATAAGTGGGCGTGGCATCCAACTCCCTTCATTTAATGCAGACATTTGGGGAATGGCAACTTTCGCCGCCCTACTAAATTTGGTGACTCTAGCACAAAAACTGGCGAAGATACATGCATTCCGGTTTTTATTTGGGCGGTGGGGCATGTCCCGTTGTTTGGGGGCGTGGCATCCAAATTGTTGATGCATATCTGTGTCAGATGTCAGCATTTACCCTTATGCGTATTTTGGTGGCTATAGCTTCAAAACTGTAGAAGATACAGGCATTTTTGTTTATAATTGGAGGGGGGCTGGGGATGGAATATGTGGGCGCGGCATCCAAACTTTTGATGGAGTTGTTTGAGGAATGTTACCAGCTATCTTGCCATCAAATTTGGTGACTCTAGCTGCTAAAATGTGGGATATATTTGCGTTTTATCGATTTGCACATCGAGTGTATCGACTTGTTATCGATTTCTCGGGCCCCCTGAGGTCTTAGAGCCCTACATTTAACACTTTGTCTGACGAAGGCATGTACCAAGATATTTGCAAAGTTGCAAGGCTCTAGCTTTAAGGGTGTCGAAAAAAGTTACGTTCATACGGACAGACGGACGGACGGACAGAAAACATGACGGACATTGCACAAACCCAATATACTATGATACCTTTGGTATCAGAGTATAAAAATGAGGTTTGAAACTTAAGATAAAATTCTGAACATTTGAAAAAATATGATAAAAATCGGTTAAGAAAAACCGAAGATATTGTAGTTTGAAGTTTGATCATATTGGTCATTTGGTGAATATTTACAAATGACTGTAGGCCTTACGTATGGGGTTAAGGGTATGACTTAGTCGGGATTTCTCGACTAGAGCCTTCTTACTTCTCTGCATATACATATATTTTGTATGTTTCATAAGACTTAAAATTAAAAATTCTTCTTTAGTAATATAGTAAAACAAAACGTGTTTCATTTTAATTAAGGTCCTGTAAGACTATTTCGTTGTAAGGTTTTTTTTTTTTGAAAAAAATATTTTGCTATTGTAAATGTAATATTTTATTCCTTGAAACAAGAGCAAGCATTGCCGAATTTTATATGAATTTGAATGTAATTTTAAGCTGGTTATGAGCCGCCCTCCTTTTGTTTCTGGAAATAGTAATAACGATTGCCGGGACCCGGTAGATGTAAATGCTCCTTGAACTGTTCAAAATTGAAATCGTTTGGAGTGAAAATAAATGATTTGGCGCTTTGATGGGATGAGGAAGCCATCGATTGTCTAACGGATTCTATCTTGGTCACTGACTTTTTAATACCCAATGTTGTCCAGATATCAAACTCTTGGTTCTCCTCCTGCTCCTCGACAATCTCTTCCTCGATGCTCGTCTCTGTCGATCCTCTGGTAATCGATTCCTGGTGCACTCCCCTGCGCGAGTATGGGATGCTTGAGGCGGCCCAAATATTTCAAGCAGCATCTCCAGGGCCACAGCACAGTTATCGTTCAGCTGATCGTAGCCAAAATCCACGACCTCTAGGGTGCTTCAACTGCTTCAAAACCCGCACCAGGATCAACATTTTCATTTGATCCATGCGACTGTTGCGCAAGCGAAAGACCTTAAGCATCTCAAGGGTACGCAATCCTTTGGCCAGATGCACCATATCATCGTAGGAGAAGTTCATGTGCCGCTTGTGATAGTCCAACTCCATTTTGGGACCCAGGAACTCGATGGTCAGTGAGACCAACTGATCAAAATACCGCACGAAGCTCAGATCGATGTGATGACAATGCTTTGGTGGATAATCGTATTGCTTGATACGATTAAGGAGCTTCTCCTTGTTGCGACCATCTGCGATTTTATCTTCAACATCGTCCGGTTCGGGCTCCACAACCAAATCGAAGACACCTTCGATGGGCTTGGCGGCTTTTTTCTTTCTCTTCTTTTTAGTGTGTTCCGGTACAGGTATTCGGCGTAGGAAAGAACGTCTTCGTTTGCGTCTATCGTGTTCCTCTTGCTTCTCCTTGTGCAGGTCCCGCAGCTGCTGGCGGGCAGCATTGCGAGCAGCTCTTGCCTCACGCCGCTTAAATTGCAGATCATCCTCGAAGGATTTCTGCAGACGTAGATCTGGGTTCTCGGCTTCCTTATCCGAATTGCTTGAACTGCGCCGTGCTTCAAATTCAACTACTTGGGCTGTTTTACTCGCAATGCGTATGACGGATTTCTTTCTGACCTTTGGTGCAGATGGCGCTGGTGCTGCTACTGGTACAGGTGGCGGTGGCTGTTTCTCCTCGTGCTCCTCCTCGCCTTCCTCCTCTTCTTCGTCGTTTGTATCCCTATGTACGAAATAATAATAATTTAAGTCCTTAGCAACAGCCAAAGCTCAATACATCCTACCTTTCATCACTGGATATTTCGGAAAGTATCGATTCATCGGAAGTGACATCCAGTTCCGATTCACTGCCAACGTAATGGCTAAATGCATTCTCCGAAAGAGATTGCAAATGTCGAATATGCATCGTTTTCACATATTGACGCACCAGGTAGCCCAACTCAGCCATCTGTCTTTCGGGCCAATAGGCAGCTGGACAGGATTCAACGAGCTCTACATATTTCAAGCTAATACCCTTGCCCCTCCAATCATACTCATCGATTCTCCGTATAGACCTCACGACTACGTTCGCTGTGTAGGCGCCTGGTGCCCATGGATGGGCGATAGAGCTCATATTCCACCAAGAGATCCGGTTCATTGGGTATGCCAAATGTATTTGTGTTTGCCGGTGGCAAAAAGTCTCCATCATCATCATCCATTGTAATCAAATTATTTCAAATGTGTTATACTCTTACTAACGATTAGATTCCTTTCTTGATAATTTTTTTGTTGTCTGTGAAAAATTGTGTAATGATGTTTCAATACTATTCTATACTATACTATAATTCCACTAAGCTGATGCTGCTGCTGCTGATGTTTGTGTCAAATGTGTCAAACGTGGGATCGGTCATTTTCGTCTTTTGCACGGATTGAACTGCGCTCCCACCGAAAAAACGACTGTGATTTAACAGTCATCTTCATCTTGTTGAGCTGATTTATCATGTAATGTTGTCTCTAATGGTCCGCCCGTGCAGACTGGACAGCTGTTGGCAAAATAGTCAAATAACTGCAACATAGGAAGGATGAAATATGTTCACTTACACTACTTCCACTACTAAAATAGTTTTAATCCTGTAGAGACACATCAGGCGGTGGGCCAGATAGATTATAGGAATCAAAAAAAGGCTACTTATAAGCACGCCCAGCCAAAACATATTCTGAAATTATACAACAACAAAATTCGAAATTCAAAATACAAATAAGTGAGCAGTCTGTATGCCAGAGAGCAGGAAATGGTTAGATGTTTCTTGTCCAATCTTAATATAATGATCATAAAATGGCATTTTTTTTAAATCATTCAAGATTTTATCGTTGACGATAACATGTGTATATTGAAATCGTAAATAGATAGAGAGAGATGATAAATTAAAGTGAATCATAAATAGAAAATACCAGATATTTGAAAGCTGGAGTTAGTCAACTTACCAAGGGATAAATTAGTTTGTCGCAAACTACACTCCCACCACGATTGTAAATGCTGGCAATGGGAGCATTAAGTCCAACCTTAGTGCGACACTCATTGATCACCATTTTTGTATAATTTTCAGTAACTTTCTGTACATAACCGGGAAGTGCCTTTCGCTGCTCATCCATAGAAAAATCTATGGTACGATGTATGTTTATATCGATCTTATGAAGGTTGTCTCTTTGGTCTTTCATCGCTTCACCATATGTAGAAGTGCTATTTAATAATATCAGTTCATCTATTTGTGATAGTTTCAATATTATCTCATCTATAATTGACTTGATTTTGTCCACAAATTCATCGTGCAGATTCCGCAATTGAATAGAATTTTCATAGAGTGAGATTCTGGCCCAATCATAAATCCCCCACTGGGCCCACAAAGTGGACCGCAACACCATAAGTTCATCGGACAGTATCTTTAAGTCGAATGGGGTCAGTTCTTTGCATAAACATTTTGTTAGGTCCGAACTATTGTACGAAACCATATCGTTATTTTCCAAAATGTAATCAAAATTTTTTTCATATGTATTGCCATTATTTGCACTGTTTCCTTTTGGATCCAAACCACTACAGACATCCGTTGGCATCTCGTGTGTTTGTATAACATTAATATTCGACAGCTCATTAAGGTTATACAAACCGTTCAATTCAAGCAGTGCAAAGATGGATTGGTCGGTTTTATTACCGCTTGAATTATGCAACGACAAATCGCTTTCTTGCTGTTCCCGAAGAGGTGCACAGGCACCCTGATAGGTGAGAAAACCCATAACTAGGTGAAATAATCCGACCAACAGTACAAAAGATAATGCAGAAAAAATAATCAAAATAGCTCTACAAATGAAATGGATAATATTTAATTTGAAATAAATAATGTTGAAGCACTTACAATGAGAGGAAAATATATCTTTTGCGTCTGCTACAGCATCCACAAATTACACCAATTACCAGAAAAAGCAATATCTTTTATGACAGGTACGTAGTATTTATAAGTTATTGACCTTTTCGTGTTTTCTTTCTACTTACGATTGATATTAGCACGCGCACAACAATAAAGACTGCATTGCGAGCGCCACCGAATTTGGTGATAACATCATCAAACGAATTGGATGTGGTAAGAGTACTCATGTGAATGTCTTTGATCAATGTATCAATGAGGGCCCGAATTTTGTCAGCATGCGTGCGGAACATAATTTTTCCTACGCTTAAGTCTTCAGCCATGGGATCTGTGACTGGCTTAACAAATTTGTTAATCTTGCAATGGACGTATTTCCAATGGTTTATATCACTTTCGAGAGCCAGATACCCTTTGTTATCAATGGTATATTTCATGCCCTTTGAGAATTTCGTTGTGTCGGGTAGCTGTAAGGAAATATTAGACAAGAATAAAAGTGGATTGTAAGGCGACCAAATATGCTTAGTATTCAATTACCCAACACTCACCGCGTCAAAGTGAAGGCATTTTGAGTTATCAATGGACTCAATTCGCCATTTCCTTAAAAACTGAAGACACTCTGTATTGCCACACATCACACTTAACGTGTAAATACATTCTCTTTTTATCTCTCGCAGACCTAACAGGGTATTTAATACAATAAAATAAAGCGATAAAACGAGATATTATGTACCATCTCGAAACTGTGCTCCATTAAACCGTAATTCTTTAATTAATCTGGTCACATCATTCATAAGCGGTAGGGCCTTTTCTAGATTTTTTACAATTTGATATAGCTTTAATGTGGATTCACCTCCGCCGTAGATTATAAAATTCCCAGCCATGGTGTCAGTTAAATCTGTAAAAGAAAACAAGTAAAGAGGCTTTAAGACATACGTAACGCCTACAGCCATTTGTAAATATTCACCCAATATAATCAAACTTTAAACTGCGATATCTCCAGTGTTTCTTAACGGATTTTGATCAAATTTTCAAATGTTTATTATTTTATCAAAAATTTCAAACCTCAGTTTTGAAATTCAAACTTGTTTTGGTATCGATCACATGTGTATATCGGAAACCAAAAGTGTTATCGATAATTTGCAGCAAAATTGTTCTGCTTATGGAATACGAGAGTTACAATTTCAAGTTTAAAGTCTCTAGATTTTATAGTCTCTGAGATTGGCGCGCTCATACAGACGGACAGACAGACGGTCGGAGATGCTTCCTTCTGTCTGTTACATACATTTGCTAAAAACCATTATGCCCTTATTTGTCCATTTTGTGAGTTAAGGGCATACAAAAAAAAAACAAATAAGAAATCTATAGTCGAGAAATCCCGACTAGAATAAACCCTTAACCCGTTGGGTAACGCGTACAGTCATTTGTTTGTATTCCTAAGCACAGAGAAACTTCATTTCATTTCATTCATTATTCTTTTCAAACTTTCAAACCCTAACTCTTGGTTTTAAAATCATCGGAAACCAGATGTGTAATTGATAAACTGGAACCAACTTTTCCGCAAATGGTGTAGGAGAGCTTTAATTGCAAGTCGGAATTCTCTAGCGCATATAGTCGCGTTTATACAGACGGACAGAAAGACATCAACACGTCTTGGCTGTTGATGCTGATAAAAAGTCTATATAGTATGTATGTGTCTGTTAAATAATTTTGCACAAAGCCAAAACACATGTCATGGGTTAAGGGTATAAAACATGATGCAATTAAACAACTTACTATTAAAGCTTCGAATTATGTGCTCATTTAGTTCTTCATAGTTATTTATAAACAAATGTTGGATGTGGTCAGAAACATCCCTTAGATATGTGCAGGTGTTTTTGGAAGACAATCTCATTGCGCTGGGAGTCTGACCGATTGACTCATTCAACGATTTATTGCTTGCTGAAGAAATAATGAACCCAAATCTGCGATAAATAAAATTATAAAATTGACTTTGACTGTTGAGATTCAAGTTACAGCGTCGCAATTATCATCAATACAAGAATATAGCTCAAGACGCATTGTTTGCGTTTGTTCTTTTCAACATCACAGGGAGGACATCCGTTTTCCTTACACCGACAGCAGCAAAAGCAACAGTAACATATTCTGCAAACCGACAAATGACTTCAAATAATGACTGCAAAGGTGATGTTTATTACTTACGCTAAAAAAGGTGTTAAGATTATAACGACAAGCAAAAAGGCAACGACTGCAAGGAGCCTGTAGTTATGAAGAAGACTATACCAGTCGTTTTTCTCAACCTTTGGTCCTAAGCTTAATGAGCGATTCGTGCCTCCAAAGTATTCTAAAGCAAACAAATATGTATTATTATGATCGCTCATCCAGGTTTAGTTCTTTCTTACCCGATAGTACAGCATTAGACTTGATGGGTATCACACTATCAAATAGAAAGTGAGTAATACTATTGACCCGCTGCTGAAGACTTGATATTGATACCACCGGTTTTTGTATGTACTTAGCAGTGGATTTGTACATGCTATACTTTGGAGCAGGTATTAAAGTGTAATTGGCTGATGCAAAAGAAATTATAGATGCAAAAACAACGCAAGCTGCCAAAAAAACAATGTGCCTCAAGAGCACCTTGTTCGACTTGCCCGTGAGGGTTTTTGTTTTCTTCCTGAGATTTTTTTCCTGACACTCAATTATTTTTATCATTTTGTAGACCGATTGATTTGCTTGTAAGTTTCACTTCAAGTAAATTTTATATGTGTGTGTATGTGTATATCTAAACCGACTTGTAGGACTTGTATACTAAACAATACTAAAAATACACGTAGTTTATTGTTATACATACACCATACAAAAAAGTCGTAGACTGCCTTGTTGTCAAAAAATGTATCATAGTTTAGTTCAAAAGTATGAAAATACAGAATTAAGTTAAAGCACATGTAATATTCATAAATATATTAATGATTGGTTTTATTTTAAAAGATTCTTTTTACGAGTCGTACCAATTGCGTGCGCTTGGCACAAGGGTAATCGATTTACACTAGGATGTTGTTTTAATGAAGTTTTTATTCATTCCGTTTATAATCTGGTCGCATTTACACCAGGATGTTTGTTAATGAAGTTTTTACCCTGTAAATGCAACTCTGTTTTAAATTTTTGTTGATTTACGTGATATCGATAGCTCAATTACTCACATACATCGAGTGTGTAATACTAATTGATACTCGTTGACTCACATAAAACCATATGTTTTTGCCTTTGCAACTCTGGTTTGACATTCAATCCTCGTGTAAATCGGCTCAAAGACAGAGGCACGACCATTGTGGCCGAACAACAATTTTTTTTTGATAACACTCAATACCAATAATTAATGCCAACATCGATACCTTAAACACTTACTTAAGGCCTGTTTACTCAAAATTTAATTTAATTAACAGTCAGCTGACTCAATCAAACCTATGCGATCTCTATGTGAGCGTTTACCCAAAATTTAATTTAATTTAGTTTAGTTCCGAACCTGCATGTTGCAGATTCTTAAATCTTTTCGGTGTTGGTAAGCTTGAAAATACAAAACAGCTGATCAAAAAGTGATGCAAAACGTTTACATATTCAAATATTCAAATGAATGAGCATAAACTAATTATTTTAGTTGAAAATCACGTTTGTTGTATGATAAAAAGTCAAAATACTTCAAAAAAATAATTAAAAATGAGAAGTTTGGGTTCTAAAATGCAATTAGCTCAAGTAAAAATGTGGTTTAATAACGATTCAAAATGTAACGGAGTGTTAACAACACTGCTAACATCATTTTACACGCTTTACACACTGTTTCCTTAAATTAAATTAAATTTTGGGTAAACGCATACATTTTCTTAAATTAAATTAAATTAAATTAAATTTTGAGTAAACAGGCCTTTATGATATATCAGTATGTACTTACATAACATAGACAATCATAGGAATAGATATAAATACTTTACAGAAGCATCACTCAGTCATTTTCTATGTACGAATCAGTATAGAACAGGTAAGGAGACTCTAGTCGAGAAATTCCGACTGGGACATACCCTTAACTCATTATGTAACACGTACAGTAATATGTGTGTATTTACCCAGTGACCAAAATGACCAAACTTCAAACTGCGATATCTCCGGTGTTTCGTATAACGTCTTTCCACTATTCAGTTATTCCCAGTTATTACCATTTTAAGTAACTGAAGTTCATTTTGCGTGTATTTTTTCATAATGAATTTACTGCAGTAAACTGTCAGTCAATGGTAACTAGTAATAACTGGTAATCGACTATTGTACTTTTTCGATGTTCATCGCTGAAATATCGCTGCTATAACGTTAACCCTCTAACGCTTAAGAGTGCCAAGAGGCACTTATAACATTATTCACTTTAGCGAATCAACTAAAAGCATTTATATTATTTTAATATTTTTTATCAGTTCATAACAAACACCAAATTCCGTACAGAATGAAGGCTCTCAGAAGCTTTTAACGGTACTTTTAATTTTCGTACGCACAGAACATCTGTTTCTTCCCTCGAAAATTTTGACCAGTTGCGTGTTGTGTTTTATTTTGCTTATAAAAGTTAGTATATTAAACCAATTTGACCCATAATTTTTTTTAGTGAAAGTTATGTTTATTTACTATTAAAATAAAGTTGCAGAACAGCAATTACATAAAAGATGTGCGTTTTATCAACGAAATAGTGATAAGTGCCTTGAGGCACTTTTGGGGCTCCACGCTAACTTTTGTTGCTAGCATCTAGTTTCGACTGCATGCAATTTTTGCGTTGTTTTTATCTTTTTGTGTGATTTCTCTAGAAATTTGGAAGAAATGACAGCGCGTTTTCGTTTTAAGTTATCCGACTTGACTAATGAACAGTTGCTGTAACTAGGCATCCAATATTAGACCTGCGGTTTGCCCAAGTAAATCATTTTCCGGAATGGTTTGGATCGAAATAGTGGAAGAAGATGGTGTAAGCACTGCAAAACTTCGTAAACGCAATGTTTTTGCCTAAAATGCAATCTGTATTTTTGCTGCGCAGCCAACAAAAATTGTTTTTCACAATATCATACAAAAAAAAAAGTAAAACTTAGATTTTTGAAAATGTAATAACCATAAATATTCGGTTATGTATCGATGATGGCTTTTATTTTATTTAATTTAAATTAACGATAGCGCGCAATTGCGTGTCGTTGCCTTGGTTACCGGAAGAGAAGAGGCAGAGCGATCTGGTGTGACCAGAGGCACCCTTTTCGATACAAAATACTTAATAATAACATCGGTACTTAGAATGCTAACTTACGATATATCGGTACTTAACATATGCAATCGATATAAATAAACGTGAATACATATTGAATGAATAAATAAATACTTTACAACTCGGCCGTCCTGACAGCGGAATCGACCACGATTCCATTTACTCTAAATAGTTGTATACATAGGCCCCCACCAATGGTGGAGTGTTGCTTTCAGTCAGACGTCAAAAGCACAATTTTGATCAGGGGTGAGCCACAATTTGAGTTTGGATGATTGTAATACCCCGCCGTACGGAAGTTGTGTGAGCTGAGACCCTTCAACGTCACGGATGACGTACTGATCATTTGGGAGTTTCTTATGAATGACATATGGACCGCGGTATCGCCTAATGAGTTTCTTGTTTATGCCGGCCGTCGTATCAACATTTTTGATGACTACGAAATCGCCTTAATCAAAATGAAAGGCGGGACGAAGACATTTATTAAAGTACTTTGTGTTATATTCTAGAGACTTGACTATGTTCTGCAGGGCAATCTTACGAATATCAGCTGTAAACACGTTTTCAATAAATTTATCTTCTAAACGCTCGGTCAGCACGTCTATAAGAGCGCCACGCTGTTCGACACCGAAAAGAAGGACAGAGGGTGCAAATTTAGTTGTGGAATGAATTGAATTGTTCAGGGCGAACTCAATGTTCGGAAGTTGTTTCACCCAATCGGCATGATCCAATGGTTCCGTCAACTTGCCAAGCATGGGTCCCAAGACTCGATTGACGCGTTCCACCTGACCATTGGCTCGAGGGGAGGCAGTAGCATTTTGGACATGGATTATATGGTGGGACAGCAGGAATGTGGCAAATTCAGCGGAAGTGAAGCAAGAACCTCGATCACTAATAGTTCGGCGGGGTCGGCTATAGTTCGCAAAATACTCTGTCTCCAGAGTGTGACACGTGTGGTAGCGGCCGGGTACAACTTGACGAACTTGGTAAAGGCATCAATAACGACTAAAGGCCCATTTCCAGCATGCCCGGAATGGAATTTTTATGTTCAACTCTATATAAAAAAAACAGTTGTCAGAAATTTCCCAGCCTGTTAATTTTTTTTCAATTCCCAGCAAGAATCAGTAAAGTTAATCGATAGTTCCGATAGTGGAACCAGTGTGGAATTCTAAGTTTACTATTATTACGGGCAGCTACGATTAAAAATGGATGAACAAAAAATTTTAAACGCAAGCGTCTTTTTCCTGGACTGGATGGACGGAAGGGGTTCTAAGTGGTCAATATGAAGTGTATCAAACGGCAGAGGGATTTTCGGAATACTATGCAGGGTAGCAATATTATTATGAGAGGAAGGGGAATAGTAAATGCATTTGAGGCAATTTTTAATAAATTGTTAACGTACGATTTCAAATACGGAAACCAATAATGTTTTTTTTATCTGTGTACAACACTTCTCAGTGGACGAATGACCTAACTTTTCATGAACCGTTCGTATGACATTGTTAATCATTTCGGCAAGGACATAAAGCTGGAGCACGTCGGTCGGTGATCGGCGATACAAGACACCATCTTGCAACTCGAAACCGGCAATCTCTTGGTTTTCCAAGACACCCCGAAGATTAACAATTTCCTGATCGCGATTTTGCATCAGTTGTAATTGAAAATCAAGGTTCAAGTCATCCACATATGCAGCGGTGTCTAGTCTACTAAGTGCATCCACACGAGGCATAGAAACACCGGACCGATGCACAATGGTATAGCTATAGTTTTCCAAGAGTAAGGCCCAGCGGGCAATTTTGGCGGACGATCCACCATTCTTCAGAGTTAATGCTAACGAATTACAATCTGTGATTATCTTAAACGGAATAAACTTTAAGTACGCCTCAAAACGCCTTAAGGCATGTACAATGGCCAGGGTTTCCAATTCATAGCTATGTAATCTTGATTCAGGGGCGGACGTGGTCTTTGAGAAATAACACACTGGATGAAATTTATCGTCGGTTTGTTTTTGTAGGAGCATCGCTCCGAAACCGGCTGAGCTAGCATCGCAATGCAACTCGGTTTCTGACTTCGGATTGTAAATAGACAGCACAGGGGACTCAATCAGTTTAGACTGCAGGGTTCGGAAAGATTCACGACACTCGTCAGAGAAAACGTAAGGGGCATCTTTCTTCAGTAGACGCGACAACGGATAAGCGATTTTGACTAAATTGGGTACAAAACGGCGGAAGTACGAAAAAAGACCCAGACAGCGTTCCAATTCTTTTCTGTCTCGGGGTTCCGGCAGACTTTCAATAGCTTGAAGATGAGCTGGTTTCGGGGTAATACCGGAAGAGTTCGCTAAATACCCTAAATACTCCAGCTCTTTACACGCGAAGCGACACTTAGACAGTTTGAGGCATAATCCATTCACTCGTAAGGTATACAGTGTCTCTTTCAGCACTTGCAGATGGGTTTCAAAATCACTCGACGCGATTAAGATGTCGTCCATATAAATCACCAGTTGACCTCTATTGATCAAATCTTTCAACACAAAGTATACAAATCTAGCAAAAACTGGGGGACCATTGCATAGGCCAAACGGCATGCACGTACGTACTCGAATTGCCCATCAGGTGTTACAAAGGCAGTGTATTTAATTGAATCGGGGTGCATCTTAACGTTGTGGAACCCATTTTCCAAATCTAAGACAGTAAAGAACGATTTACCCCCCAAGTGGTCGACACAATTCTCTAACAACGGAATCGGAAAATGGTCACGAACAGTAATCTTGTTCAGCGGACGATAGTCAACACATTTCCTTAATTAAGGTGTTATTTTTTTTCGAACAGGCACTATAGCAGAAGCGTAAGGTGAACTTCTATGCCGGATAATTCCAGACTTCAATAGGTCATCACATATTTGATGGGACAAACGGCAGGGACGGCAGAAAATAGGGGTTTGATTCGTCAACTCAATCTTCATTTCGTAGTCGGTTGGTTTAATCAGATCCGGAGGGACATTCGTATACGAGGCGGAAATAACCGACTGCAGCTCTGCAGATTGTTCTGGTGGCAGGGTAGATTCTATATCGAATTCGTTTTCACTGACAGCGAGTAGTTCGATTGCATTAATGGCTGCCAGAGCCTCACCCAGCAGAACGTCAGACTCGACAGGACACTATTTTTTTGTAGCACACGACTTTAAGACGAAGGGCATAAGCTGATTTTCATTAAGCGACCGGGCTGACTCATCTGTAGTTATTGTGCGTCTGACGTCTGGTTTATACAAATCAAATGAATTTAGAACAGCAGTGAGTTTCTTATTATGGACTTCATTACTTTCTTTAATCTGTAGCAGTTTTTCTTTCGTATACTTATTCCCAAATTTACATAAAATAATACTTGTTTTGGCACGTCTACGGTTTCTCCGGCGCCAAGATCTGAAAATTGATTTTTTTAGAACTCATTATACTTTGATACCAAAGGTATCATAGTATATTGGGTTTGTGCAATGTCCGTCATGGTGTCCGTCCGTCTGTCCGTCTGTCCGTCCGTCCGTCTGTATGAACGCAACTTTTTTCGACACCCTTAAAGCTAGAGCCTTGCAACTTTGCAAATATCTTGGTACATGTCTTCGTCAGACAAAGTGTTAAATGTAGGGCTCTACGACCTCAGGGGGCCCGAGAAATCGATAACAAGTCGATACACCTCGATGTGCAAATCGATAAAACACAAATATATCCCACATTTTAGCAGCTAGAGTCACCAAATTTGATGGCAAGATAGTTGGTAACATTCTTCAAAAAACTGCATTAAAAGTTTGGATGCCGCGCCCACCTATTTCGCCCCCAGCCCCCCTCCAAATATAGACAAAAATGCCTGTATCTTCTACAGTTTTGAAGCTATAGCCAGCAAAATTGACATGAAGGTAGATACTGACATCTGACAAAGTTATGCATCAAAACATTGGATGCCACTCCCCCAAACAACGGGATATGCCCCACCGCCCTAAAAAAAAACCGGAAGGCATGTATCTTCGCCAGTTTTTAAGCTAGAGTCACCAAATTTGGTATGAACATTTGTAGTGAGATCCGTAGCAGGTGTACATCAATGTTTTGGAAGCCACGCCCACTTATTCCGCCCACCGCTATATCTCTCTCAGTTTTTGAGCTAGGCTCTTCAAATTTGGTATGATCATTGTTAGTGACATCCGTAACAGATCTGCATCAATGTTTTGGATGCCACGCCCACTTATACCGCCCACCTCTATATCTTTCTTAGTTTTTGGGCTAGAGTCACCAAATTTGGAATGAACATTGGTTGTAACATCCGAAACAGGTGTGCATAAAATTGTTTATGCCACGCCCACTTATACCGCCCACCTCTATATCTTTGTCGGTTTTTGCGCTAGAGTCTCCAAACTTGGTAGGAGTATAGAAAGTGCCATCCGCCACAGATATATGTCATGCCTACCCCTTCTGCCAGATTTTTATACCCAAAGCCCATATATATTACTATTTGCACTAGGAATCCTTAACACAGCTATGTGAACTGGTATCAAAGTATATCGCAGTCGGTTGCGTCCGACTGCAACGTTTTAACTTGTTTTTAATTATATTTTTGAAGTCTTTTGACTTCTTATCATACAACAAACTATGATTTTTAACTAAATTATGCTCGTTCATTTGAATATTTACACGTTTTGATCAGCTGTTTGTATTTTCACGCTTACAAAAACTAAAAAAATTTAAGAATCTGCGACCTGCAGGTTCAGAACTAAACTAAATTAAATTATATTTTGTGTAAACGCTCACATTGAGATCGCATAGGTTTGATTGAGTCAGATAACTGTTAAATTAAATTAAATTAAATTAAATCTGGAGTAAACAGGTCTTAACTGAATATTAAATATTTTAATTAATCAAAAGTGAAATTTGTGTAAATGTAAAGTTTTGCGCAATGTGAATCGTTCAAGTGAAGGTTTCGCATTAAATTGAAAAAAAGATACACAAGAAATTCGCCCTTTAAGTAACGGCACCTGTGCATTTTTGTGTGAATTGCACATGATAAAAATCAAATTCCATTGCACTGGCAACCCTTTTCCATGTAACACATAATAGGTTTGAAACTTAAAAATCTGGCATCACTGATCACGTACTTTATTCGCGATTATTTTATTATTTAATGTTAGCAGTTTTTTTAAACCAAAATATTTAAATTGTATGCTAGTTAGTATTAAGATTTTTTAGGAGAAGGAAATTTCGAATTAAGTTAAGAAAAAGCTACACTAGAAGAAATATGTTCTTAAAGTAACGTGTCGTTAATCACCTTTAACTAATTTCGTTGTACTGGCAACCCTTTTCTAGGTAATACTTATAGTGTATTTTCTTTATCCAGTTATGTTAAAATTTATCGGACATTTGCCAATCCTATTTCCATTATGCAGTTACTGAAAGTTCAGTAAATAAATCAGCTGTTTTGATCTGAGTTTGATGATTAAAAGTAAGAATAATAATCTAAAACTTAACTTTTGAACTTTTAAAAGCCATTTTGTCGAATTTTATTGCCAAACATGCATGGCCTGCAATCTTTGTTGCTTGTAATTCAGGAACAATATACAAATTAAAATATTGCGCTAACCTTTGCACATTTCAATCACCTGTTTTAGCTATGTTATTGTAATGTTATCCAATAACAGCGATATTTCAACGATCTTCATTGAAAAATTACGATAGCCGATTACCAGTTATTCCCAGTTACCATTGACTGAAGGTTTACTGCAGTAAATTCCTTATGGGAAAATACACGCAAAATGAGCTTCAGTTACTTAAAATGGTAATAACTGAGAATAACTGGATAAGGGAAATACACTATTAATAGTTATGAAACTAAAAGTACTGGCATCGCTGTTACCGATATTCACTAGCGATTATTTTATCATATGAAATCAATTTATTTTTTTTATTTTAAAATAAAATGAATAAAATATTTGCCATTTTAATTATAGTAAAGCAAAAGAAGAAAATAGAAATGAAAATTTTGCAGAAGAAGATTTAGTATTAAATTGAGAAATATGTATGTATTTATATGTATGGGTGTAGTTAGTCTCCAAAGAAATTGAATTCAAATGTACTGGCAAGCCTGGTTCTGGTTATTACAAAATTATTATAAAACCACAAAAACTGGCAGCGCTACTCAAAATTAAGTTACAAATGTATTTTTCTTGATTTTTAGAAGATGTCTCTAGCTATTTTCCCTCTAAATATTTTTGACTCAATTACAAAAATTGAGATACAATGGACGCTCACAAATTAGAACTGTCGGAAATTTGAATCTTCCAGAAATTAGAACCAGTGTATTACGTGAATTATTATTTTGGTTCGCCTTTTAACGAATTGCATATAAAAAGGGGATTCACCAACTGCGTGTGTTCCTATTTAATTCATTTACATGCAAACTTTGGAATTTAATAATAATTATTTGCTTATGGTGCAAAAATAGTGGGACGCATAATAGTAAGCACATGGCTTATTTTTTGGAGCTCCGTAAAGACATTGTTAAAAAAAAAAAAAAAAAAAAAAAAAAAAACTAGGCCGTCAGCCGTCAGGTGAGCAAGGGGAATCACGTGTAACTACGCAGGTAGTACGCGCCGTATTTGCTCACACTGTCGGAAGTGCGACTATACTCTCCACGCGAGGACCAAGGGTGCTGACTAATGGTAGTCGGGCTAAGAGAAGATAACTCTTCATTAAATTCCCCAATCCAAGATGGAACAGCATATGCCGAGGGATTCGTGGCCGAGGGGGTGCTCGGTCGCTAATATGCGGATACCTGTCCCCCTCCAGTTTTATTTGTGGACTTCCCGCGGTACACGGGCTATGCCGCGGGTG
This sequence comes from Scaptomyza pallida, assembly GCA_018152965.1. NCBI lineage: Eukaryota > Metazoa > Arthropoda > Insecta > Diptera > Drosophilidae > Scaptomyza > Scaptomyza pallida. The sequence goes on from JAECXP010000116.1 coordinate 578,174, forward strand.
ACCTCCCTTCCCGTTCACTCGTGGGAATCATATGGATATTTCAATTGTAGAAAATGAGTTTGATGTCACTCTCACAGCATCTCCCCAGGCCTCATCCTTCACGGAAACGGCCAATACAGGCATTGCAGCTGCTGTGCTGCCGGCGCCCACCCCAAAACGCACGGATGTCGTTCCGGTTGCGATTGGGGATTCGGATAAGCCACCGACCGTCGTAGGACGGTTGTTTGACAAATCGTGACAACAGAGGAACCTGAGGTTTTGGCCTCAGACTCTGAAGATGTCACTGTGATACCGTCAGACGACGCATCCTGCTCAGTTTCCATAGCGGATGCAGGCAATCGGATCCGGCGGCTGAAGCTGGATTCCGAGGTCGCCTTCGTAAAAATGACAAGTCGCGAAAAGAAGCTGTTTAAGGCAGCTATCGCGAAGGGACTCTCGAGAGCTGAGGCTCTCCAGGCGGCAAAAGCTCCCCGTCCCGCTGAAGAACTGGCTAAGCGAGACAGGTCTTTTGACACGACCCCAGAGTCGGGCTTGTCAAAGAAGCCGAAGAGTGCTCATTCAAAGCCGACAGCACCATCCTACAGTCGGATGGCAATCGGTGTCAAGCTCGGCTTCATTTTGACAGGTTGTTGGCTTTGACAGCGGAGCAGATAGATGCTCTCAAGGCCGCGATTTTAAAGACCACTTTCTCTACGAAGACAGTCGGTCTAAAGCCACAGTTCGAGGGATGTGTTCCGAGAACTGGGTGGCTTTTGCTCGTCTGCCATGACGACAAGGCAGCCGAGTGGGTCAGGTGTAACTTTAGCCTTATCAAGGCTAACAGTTCACTTGACGTGGAGCTGTTGGAGGAGGGCCAGTTCCCCCGGGCCAGCCTTGTGCGAGGCTACTTCGCCAACAGCTTGGAGTTGTCGAACGAGGAGGTTCTGACTTATGTTGGTAAGCAGAATTTTCTCGACACCACCCAGTGGAGGGTAGTGCAGCGGACCACACAAGGTGAGATGCTGCACCTCGCCATTATGGTGGATCAGTCGTCGCTGCAGTCGCTTACCAATAACGGCGGTAAGATCTGGTACGGCTTTGGCCGGATCAGGCTTATCCTGAAGAGCCCCGCTCCCAAGGATAATAGCAGCGACGTAAAACGTGCAGAACCCTTCCACGGAGATGGTCCATCCACCAGTGCAGCTGCTGGGCTCGCAGTGAAGACTACCCCCGTCCCAGCTCCGAGGAGTACTCCACAGGCCAAGGGAGCCCCAGGTGGTACTACAAAAGGTAGTGCTCCCGCCAGAGGTAGGGCACAGCCCCCCAAGGCCACGGCGCCGGCAGCCAAGATACCGATGTCGGTCAAGGCATCTAGACTGCCGAAGGAAGTGAGAGGGAACAACTCTCGACGAGGTAAGAGCGGCAACCTCGTCCAGCGCTCCAAGGAGGAGTCATGAGAACCATGAGGGCTCTCCAGGCGAATCTGCACCACGCTAAAGGGACGTCGGCCACCCTGTGCAGAACTTTCGCCGACAGTTGTTATATGACCGCAGTGGAGGTGCTCCCCGCGCAGCTATTCTTTTGGATAATAACGTGAGGCATTTCCCATTAACTAACTTTATCTGCAGGGATCTAGTTGCAACAGCCGTAGAGGTGGCTACAGCGGAAGGTGTTCGTGAAGTGCTGGTGGTGGCCGCCTACCTTCCCGGAGACACTGACGTAGCTCCGCCTATGGAGGTCCAGAGGCTCGTCAACTTCTGCCGCACAGCCGGGAAACACATGGTTATCGGCTGCGACGCTAATGCGCATCACACCATATGGGGCAGCAGTGATGTCAATAAACGGGGTTAGTGCCTTCTTGAATATCTATTGTGTAGTCAATTAGATGTAGTCAATAGAGGGTGCAAACCCACCTTTATAAACGCCATTAGGGAGGAGGTCCTGGATCTCACCCTGGCTAGTAACTTCTTGTCCGGTTATATAATGAACTGGAGGGTTACCGATGAAGCCACGTTATCAGACCACCAGCACATCCAGTTTGATCTACCTGGCCAAACGGAACTCAACACTTCGCTATATAATCGGAAGAAAACTAACTGGGATATGTTCACAGCCTCTGTGGCTATGAAAGCTGACCAGCTCATAACCAACTTTGCGTCTGTGAGTGACATAGAGTTGGCTGCTGACCAGCTTCACGATGTGCTTATCACTTCTTTCCAAGACAGTACAGTTCTAAAGCGACACCGGGTGAACCACGAGGTTCCCTGGTGGAGCGACAGACTTGCAGGTCAAAGACAGGTAGTACGTAGACTCTTTAATAGAGCTAGGGCAAATCGGAACTCATGGGACACTTACAGGAGTGCTCTCACGGAGTATAATAAGAACATTAGAAGAGCTAAGCGCAGCTACTGTGAAGAAGTAGCTAGACTGCAAAAGGTCTTCGCAAAGGGCTCAACTAATGGGATGGGGCTTCTCAAAAGAACAGATGGCTCTTTTACTCAAGATCGGAAGGAAACGCTAGAACTTTTGCTTCAGGTGCATTTCCCAGGATCCAGAATCAGCACACATGGTGAACCAGACGGGTTAACTACCACACCGATTAGGCGAGATCATAGTCTGTCCGGTATTATTTTCGATCCTGACAAGGTCAGGTGGGCAGTCAAATCTTTTAGCCCTTTCAAAGCCCCTGGGGGCGACCAGATTTTCCCTGCCTTGCTACAACATAGCATTGAAATAATTATAACACCACTTGTCAGTCTGCTTAGAGCCAGCTTTGCATGGGGATATATACCACAATCTTGGAGGAGAGTTAACGTGGTATTTATTCCTAAACAAGGCAACAGAGCTCTCGACCAACCAAAGTCATACAGACCGATAAGCCTTTCGTCTTTTATTCTCAAGACTGCGGATCGGCTGGTGGACTTGCACGTGAGGTGCACTCTCCAGGCCACCAAACCGCTACACAAATCACAATTTGCCTACATCAAAGGCGGATCGACCGAGGTCGCTCTGCACCACCTAGTCAGCAAAATCGGAAAATCTTTCAAATCCAAGGTAATTGCTCTGTGCTCTTTTCTGGACGTGGAAGGTGCTTTCGACAACACTGGCCATCAGTCAATCTCCAGAGCTCTATCTCATAGGGACATTGACGCAGCCTCTGTAGCCTGGATAGAAGCTATGCTACGACAACGAGAAATATCTTCCACGTTAGACGCAACGACGGTTCGTATAAACGCGGCCAGAGGGTGTCCACAAGGTGGAGTGTTGTCTCCCCTACTATGGTCACTTGTAGTTGACGAACTTCTAGAAAAACTACACAGCCAGGGAATTGATGCCATCGGGTATGCAGATGACTTGGCCATTGTAGTATCAGGGAAGTTCGGAAACACCGTCACCGAACTGATGCAAAGGGCACCCAATTTGGTTCTAGAATGGTGCATAAACGTGGGTCTCAACATCAATCCGCACAAGGCGGTTGTTGTGCCGTTCAACCAACGGTACATCAATGACATCGGCCTCCTAGTCATTGGTGGGACTCCCGTAGAGCTCTCCAGTGAGGTCAAATATGTGGGAGTTGTTCTAGACAAACGACTAAACTGGAACTCGCACCTTAATAAAACGATTACCAAGGCTTCACATGCTTTATGGGCATGTCGAAGACTTTATGGTAGATCGTGGGGCCTTGACTCCAAATCCATCCTGTGGCTTTACTGCATGATGGTCAGGCCTATCGTGTCCTATGCTGCTCTTGTGTGGTGGCCCAAACTGCAGCAGGTCACGGCCATTTAGAAGTGTAGCAAGCTGCAGCGGCTTGTGTGTGTATCTCTGACGGGAGCTTTACGCACATGCCCAACTACGGCTGTGGAGAAAATTATTGGATTGACTCCTCTACATATTCACATACAAGAAGATGCCGCTAAAAGTCTTCTTAGGATCAAACTCACATCTGGGTTACTGACTAATGATGCGGGTCATGTCAGTATTTTGAATAATGTTTCTGGCTTAGAGGTCTGCAATCGAACAGATTTCATGACCACGAAGCTCTATTTCGGGGCGAAATTCAGGACTCTCATTCCAGACCGTAGGGCATGGGAAAATGGCAACCCTTGTAATGACCCCAGGGGCTTCACCAGGGTTCACTGATGGGTCTAAAACAGAGCAAGGGGTGGGTGCGGGGATCTTTGGACCTAACACCAGAGTCTCGATTGCACTGGGTAAATGGCCCAGCGTTTTTCAATCAGAGATTCATGCCATTGAGGCCTGCTCTAAACTCATCCTAGACAAAAGGATGAGAGGAGCTAATTTATACATCTTTTCGGACAGTCAAGCGGCGATCAAAGCTCTATCCTCTTAGAAGATTAGCTCCAAACTTGTCGCAGACTGCTGGACCAGCCTCCAGCAACTCTCCACCGGGAACAAAGTGACTTTGTGTTGGGTTCCAGGTCATGCCAGAATTACCGGCAATGAAAACGCAGACGAGCTGGCTAGAGCCGCCTCAGCGTCGTCAAGCTAAAGAGCTGATACATCCACTAGTAGGAAGGAATACTGCTGGGTGTTCCAGGATGGACCTAAGACTATTGGTAGCCTACCTCACCGGCCACCATGTCTTAAAATACCATCTTCATAAAATGCGTCTGTCTCCTGACACAGAGTGTAGGCTCTGTAAGGGGGATGACGAGACAAAACACATTCTCTGTGAATGTCCAGCCGTCATTTGGTCTAAAAGGAGGCATCTGCATAGCGAGTTTCTGACAGCTATGCAGATAAGGAAAGCCTCGACGGGAGGTCTGCTAGCCTTCATAAGGGAGGTTGCGCAGCTCTTGTCTGAATAGGGAGTCTTATGGGCACAAAAGATCGTTCGGTCGCAGTGCCTCCATCTCTGTTGGGAGATCTCCCCAATATATTTATCATATATATTTGGTTCATTTTTTTTTTAACGTGAATTAGTATTTTGGTTCGCCTTTTAACGAATTGCATATAAAAAGGGGATTCACCAACTGCGTGTGTTCCTATTTAATTCATTTACATGCAAACTTTGGAATTTAATAATAATTATTTGCTTATGGTGCAAAAATAGTGGGACGCATAATAGTAAGCACATGGCTAATCTTTTGGAGCTCCGTAAAGACATTGTTAAAAAACAAAAAAAAAAAAAAAAAAAAAAAAAATAACATAACGGACTACTACAATGAAGGATAACTATAAATGATAAAAAAAACCTTTTTTTGCTCAATTATGTACGAATAAAAATTTTTTTTTGAATGTTAAAAGCAAATTAATATAAATTAAAGTAACATTCCCTTTGAAGCCTATTAAGCAGACAAGAAGCCATTTATTGCCTTATACGACATTTCAAAATGCGTCCAGAAATTAGAACTTTTCAGAAATTAGAACTACCCCAGGAACCAACTGGTTCTAATTTATGAGCGTCCACTGTATGAAGATATACAAATAAATGAGGTGGGTGGTCACGATGAGCATGACAGATCTGTGGTGAATGTCACTAACAATGTTCAAACCAAATTTGGGGGCTCTGGCCCAAAAACTGAGAGAGATATAGAAATTTTAGATTTTAGAAAGTGGGCGGCATGGGTGGGCGTGGCATCCAACTCCCTTCATTTAATGCAGACATTTGGGGAATGGCAACTTTCGCCGCCCTACTAAATTTGGTGACTCTAGCACAAAAACTGGCGAAGATACATGCATTCCGGTTTTTATTTGGGCGGTGGGGCATGTCCCGTTGTTTGGGGGCGTGGCATCCAAATCTGTGTCAGATGTCAGCATTTACCCTTATGCGTATTTTGGTGGCTATAGCTTCAAAACTGTAGAAGATACAGGCATTTTTGTTTATAATTGGAGGGGGGCTGGGGATGGAATATGTGGGCGCGGCATCCAAACTTTTGATGGAGTTGTTTGAGGAATGTTACCAGCTATCTTGCCATCAAATTTGGTGACTCTAGCTGCTAAAATGTGGGATATATTTGCGTTTTATCGATTTGCACATCGAGTGTATCGACTTGTTATCGATTTCTCGGGCCCCCTGAGGTCTTAGAGCCCTACATTTAACACTTTGTCTGACGAAGGCATGTACCAAGATATTTGCAAAGTTGCAAGGCTCTAGCTTTAAGGGTGTCGAAAAAAGTTACGTTCATACGGACAGACGGACGGACGGACAGAAAACATGACGGACATTGCACAAACCCAATATACTATGATACCTTTGGTATCAGAGTATAAAAATGAGGTTTGAAACTTAAGATAAAATTCTGAACATTTGAAAAAATATGATAAAAATCGGTTAAGAAAAACCGAAGATATTGTAGTTTGAAGTTTGATCATATTGGTCATTTGGTGAATATTTACAAATGACTGTAGGCCTTACGTATGGGGTTAAGGGTATGACTTAGTCGGGATTTCTCGACTAGAGCCTTCTTACTTCTCTGCATATACATATATTTTGTATGTTTCATAAGACTTAAAATTAAAAATTCTTCTTTAGTAATATAGTAAAACAAAACGTGTTTCATTTTAATTAAGGTCCTGTAAGACTATTTCGTTGTAAGGTTTTTTTTTTTTTTGAAAAAAATATTTTGCTATTGTAAATGTAATATTTTATTCCTTGAAACAAGAGCAAGCATTGCCGAATTTTATATGAATTTGAATGTAATTTTAAGCTGGTTATGAGCCGCCCTCCTTTTGTTTCTGGAAATAGTAATAACGATTGCCGGGACCCGGTAGATGTAAATGCTCCTTGAACTGTTCAAAATTGAAATCGTTTGGAGTGAAAATAAATGATTTGGCGCTTTGATGGGATGAGGAAGCCATCGATTGTCTAACGGATTCTATCTTGGTCACTGACTTTTTAATACCCAATATTGTCCAGATATCAAACTCTTGGTTCTCCTCCTGCTCCTCGACAATCTCTTCCTCGATGCTCGTCTCTGTCGATCCTCTGGTAATCGATTCCTGGTGCACTCCCCTGCGCGAGTATGGGATGCTTGAGGCGGCCCAAATATTTCAAGCAGCATCTCCAGGGCCACAGCACAGTTATCGTTCAGCTGATCGTAGCCAAAATCCACGACCTCTAGGGTGCTTCAACTGCTTCAAAACCCGCACCAGGATCAACATTTTCATTTGATCCATGCGACTGTTGCGCAAGCGAAAGACCTTAAGCATCTCAAGGGTACGCAATCCTTTGGCCAGATGCACCATATCATCGTAGGAGAAGTTCATGTGCCGCTTGTGATAGTCCAACTCCATTTTGGGACCCAGGAACTCGATGGTCAGTGAGACCAACTGATCAAAATACCGCACGAAGCTCAGATCGATGTGATGACAATGCTTTGGTGGATAATCGTATTGCTTGATACGATTAAGGAGCTTCTCCTTGTTGCGACCATCTGCGATTTTATCTTCAACATCGTCCGGTTCGGGCTCCACAACCAAATCGAAGACACCTTCGATGGGCTTGGCGGCTTTTTTCTTTCTCTTCTTTTTAGTGTGTTCCGGTACAGGTATTCGGCGTAGGAAAGAACGTCTTCGTTTGCGTCTATCGTGTTCCTCTTGCTTCTCCTTGTGCAGGTCCCGCAGCTGCTGGCGGGCAGCATTGCGAGCAGCTCTTGCCTCACGCCGCTTAAATTGCAGATCATCCTCGAAGGATTTCTGCAGACGTAGATCTGGGTTCTCGGCTTCCTTATCCGAATTGCTTGAACTGCGCCGTGCTTCAAATTCAACTACTTGGGCTGTTTTACTCGCAATGCGTATGACGGATTTCTGCTACTGCTGCTGCTACTGGTACAGGTGGCGGTGGCTGTTCCTCCTCGTGCTCCTCCTCGCCTTCCTCCTCTTCTTCGTCGTTTGTATCCCTATGTACGAAATAATAATAATTTAAGTCCTTAGCAACAGCCAAAGCTCAATACATCCTACCTTTCATCACTGGATATTTCGGAAAGTATCGATTCATCGGAAGTGACATCCAGTTCCGATTCACTGCCAACGTAATGGCTAAATGCATTCTCCGAAAGAGATTGCAAATGTCGAATATGCATCGTTTTCACATATTGACGCACCAGGTAGCCCAACTCAGCCATCTGTCTTTCGGGCCAATAGGCAGCTGGACAGGATTCAACGAGCTCTACATATTTCAAGCTAATACCCTTGCCCCTCCAATCATACTCATCGATTCTCCGTATAGACCTCACGACTACGTTCGCTGTGTAGGCGCCTGGTGCCCATGGATGGGCGATAGAGCTCATATTCCACCAAGAGATCCGGTTCATTGGGTATGCCAAATGTATTTGTGTTTGCCGGTGGCAAAAAGTCTCCATCATCATCATCCATTGTAATCAAATTATTTCAAATGTGTTATACTCTTACTAACGATTAGATTCCTTTCTTGATAATTTTGTTGTTGACTGTGAAAAATTGTGTAATGATTTTGATCAATTCTACTAAGCTGATGCTGCTGCTGCTGATGTTTGTGTCAAATGTGTTATTCACACCTGAAAGATAATAATATAATTTTCGCTTAAGAACGTGGGATCGGTCATTTTCGTCTTTTGCACGGATTGAACTGCGCTCCCACCGAAAAAACGACTGTGATTTAACAGTCATCTTCATCTTGTTGAGCTGATTTATCATGTAATGTTGTCTCTAATGGTCCGCCCGTGCAGACTGGACAGCTGTTGGCAAAATAGTCAAATAACTGCAACATAGGAAGGATGAAATATGTTCACTTACACTACTTCCACTACTAAAATAGTTTTAATCCTGTAGAGACACATCAGGCGGTGGGCCAGATAGATTATAGGAATAAAAAAAAAGCTACTTATAAGCACGCCCAGCCAAAACATATTCTGAAATTATACAACAACAAAGTTCGAAATTCAAAATACAAATAAGTGAGCAGTCTGTATGCCAGAGAGCAGGAAATGGTTAGATGTTTCTTGTCCAATCTTAATATAATGATCATAAAATGGCATTTTTTTAAATCATTCAAGATTTTATCGTTGACGATAACATGTGTATATTGAAATCGTAAATAGATAGAGAGAGATGATAAATTAAAGTGAATCATAAATAGAAAATACCAGATATTTGAAAGCTTGAGTTAGTCAACTTACCAAGGGATAAATTAGTTTGTCGCAAACTACACTCCCACCACGATTGTAAATGCTGGCAATGGGAGCATTAAGTCCAACCTTAGTGCGACACTCATTCATCACCATTTTTGTATAATTTTCAGTAACTTTCTGTACATAACCGGGAAGTGCTTTTCGCTGCTCACCCATAGACAAATCCATGTTACGATGTACGTTTACATCGAGCTTATCAACGATGTCTTTTAGGTCCTTCATCGCTCCACCATATGTAGAAGTGCTATTTAATAATATCAGTTCATCTATTTGTGATAGTTTCAATATTATCTCATCTATAATTGACTTGATTTTGTCCACAAATTCATCGTGCAGATTCCGCAATTGAATAGAATTTTCATAGAGTGAGATTCTGGCCCAATCATAAATCCCCCACTGGGCCCACAAAGTGGACCGCAACACCATAAGTTCATCGGACAGTATCTTTAAGTCGAATGGGGTCAGTTCTTTGCATAAACATTTTGTTAGGTCCGAACTATTGTACGAAACCATATCGTTATTATTCAAAATGTAATCTAAATTTTTTCCATATGCATTGTATCCCCCAACATTTCCATTTGGATCCAAACCACTACAGACATCCGTTGGCATCTCGTGTGTTTGTATAACATTAATATTCGACAGCTCATTAAGGTTATACAAACCGTTCAATTCAAGCAGTGAAAAGATGGATTGGTCGGTTTTATTACCGCTTGAATTGTGCAACGACAAATCACTTTCTTGCTGTTCCCGAAGAGGTGCACAGGCACCCTGATAGGTGAGAAAACCCATAACTAGGTGAAATAATCCGACCAAAAGTACAAAAGATAATGCAGAAAAAATAATCAAAATAGCTCTACAAATGAAATGGATAATATTTAATTTAAAATAAATAATGTTGAAGCACTTACAATGAGAGGAAAATAGATCCTTTGCGTCTGCTACAGCATCCACAAATTACACCAATTACCAGAAAAAGCAATATCTTTAATGACAGGTATGTAGATATTTATAAGTTATTGACCTTTTCGTGTTTTCTTTCTACTTACTATTGATATTAGCACGCCCACAACAATACAGACTACATTGCGAGCGCCACCGAATTTGGTGATAACATCATCAAACGAATTGGATGTGGTAAGAGTACTCATGTGAATGTCTTTGATCAAAGTATCAATGAGGTCCCGCATTTTGTCAGCACGCGAGCGGAACATAATTTTTCCTACGCTTAAGTCTTCAGCCATGGGTTTTGTAACCGGATAAACAAATTTGTTAACATCGCAATGGGATTTCCAATGGTCTTTGGCACCATCTAAAAACAGATACCCTTTGTTATCAATGGTATATTCCATGCCCTTTGAGAATTTCGTTGTGTCGGGTAGCTGTAAGGAAATATTAGACAAGAATAATAGTGGACTGTAAGGCGACCAAATATGCTTAGTATTCAATTAGCCAACACTCACCGCGTCAAAGTGAAGGCATTTTGAGTTATCAATGGACTCAATTCGCCATTTCCGTAGAAACTGAAGACACTCTGTATTGCCACACATCACACTTAACGCGTTAATACATTCTCTTTTTATCTCTCGCAGACCTAACAGGGTATTTAATACAATAAAATAAAGCGATAAAACGAGATATTATGTACCATCTTTTAGTTGTGCTCCATTAAACCGTAATTCTTTAATTAATCTGGTCACATCGTTCATAAGCGGTAGGGCCTTTTCTAGATTTTTTACACTTTGAAATATCTTTAATACGGATTCGCCTCCGGCGTAGATTATATAATTCCCAGCCATGGTGTCAGTTAAATCTGTAAAAGAAAACAAGTAAAGAGGCTTTAAGACATACCCTTAACCCCATACGTAACGCCTACAGCCATTTGTAAATGTTCACCCAATATGATCAAACTTTAAACTGCGATATCTCCAGTGTTTCTTAACCGATTTTGATCAAATTTTTTCAAATGTTTATTATTTTATCAAAAATTTCAAACCTCAGTTTTGAAATTCAAACTTGTTTTGGTATCGATCACATGTGTATATCGGAAACCAGAAGTGCCATTGATTGGCGCGCTCATACAGACGGACAGACAGACGGTCGGAGATGCTTCCTTCTGTCTGTTACATACATTTGCTAAAAACCATTATGCCCTTATTTGTCCATTTTGTGAGTTAAGGGCATACAAAAAAAAACAAATAAGAAGTCTATAGTCGAGAAATCCCGACTAGAACAAACCCTTAACCCGTTGAGCAGGGCCGGATTTAGGGGAGGGCAACCAGGGCAACAGCCCCGGGGCCTCCACAAAAGAGGGGCCCCACAATAGAGACTTCGGAAACAAATTTTTCAAATTCAGACTAGTCAACACTAGTAAACAACTTTTCCTTTCATATTTTTTTTTTTCGCGTTGTACCTTTACCTACAGTACTTTGTACAAACATGATTACATTAAATATTAACAGAAATCATCGATCTATATCTGTTCACTTTAATCAGGCAGTCAGTAAAATATCAAAATTTCAAATGGCCCTGATAAGCACTTGCAATTTTCGATGACGCTCTTGCACGTGGGTCGCGCGGTGGGTTGAAACAATTTCAACCCTCTGTATGCGTACACAAGGTTTTTTTTAGTCTACTTACCCTTTGTAGCGGACTAGCAACATAATTTACATTAGCTCAAATATTTTTGGGTATAAAAAAATCCCACAAAAAACAGTTTTACTCTAAAAATGTGCGCCAAGTACCCGTTGAGCCATTATTACTAAGAATCAAAAATTTATTTTTTACAAAAAATAATGAAATCTAAAAGAAAAAAATAACAAAGTACTTGAAAAAAATTGTTAAAAAAAAAAAAAAAAATTTGGTGTACTTGGAAATCATTTTATCACTACATGTATAAATTAGATTTGATTTAAACAATGAACGCCAAGTACACCAATCGGCGATGCGTGCATTAGAATCATTGAAATCATTCGTGGAATCCAAAAGAAACGATTTTGATAAATACGAGGAAGCTGCCAAAAAAATATCTCAGACTGACGAATACGTACAATCACGTACCAGAACGAGAAATGTGAGGCTGAATCCGCTCGATTACGGGAAAGCACAAGACGTAAATCTGACACCGAAGGAAAAATACAAAGTATCCGCCTTTATCCCAGTGGTCGACCAGTTATGTGTTTCTCTAACCAAAAGATTGCATGCCTATGAAGCTGTACGTTCGAGATTTGGATTTCTTAATCACATCGAAAAGTTGGATGCTGCAAATTTGCACGCTGCAGCAGAGGCATTGGTAAAAGTTTATCAGGAAGATTTAGAACCTAGTCTTGGTAGTGAGTTGGTTCAATTTGTATCTTTAATCGACTCATATAAAAAAAACTATGGAAAAGACCAATCTCCGGAACTATTTTACTACCAAATTCTCGAAGATCAAAATTTCAGAGCTACTTTCCCAAACCTTGAAATTGCATTGAGAATGTATTTGGTTTTGATGGTATCAAATTGAACTGGTGAGCGCTCATTTTCAAAAATGAAAATTTTAAAAAACAGGCTTCGAACCTCGATGGGGCAAAACCGTCTATCAAAGCTTTCTCTCCTGAGCATTGAAAGTAATTTGCTTCGGGAACTGGATTTCAGCGAAATCATCAACGATTTTTTGGCGAAAAAAGCTCGGAAAGTTCCGTTCGTTAACGCTATACTTGGTTTCACAATAAATTATTTATTAGAAAACTAGATTGAAAAAAATTGTTTATTTTATTTGGAATATAATTTGGGGCCAAGGGGCCTCCACTCCTTTGTTGCCCCGAGGCCTCCACACCTTTACATCCGGCCCTGCCGTTGGGTAACGCGTACAGTCATTTGTTTGTATTCCTAAGCACAGAGAAACTTCATTTCATTTCATGCATTATTCTTTTCAAACTTTCAAACCCTAACTCTTGGTTTTAAAATCATCGGAAACCAGATGTGTAATTGATAAACTGGAACCAACTTTTCCGCAAATGGTGTAGGAGAGCTTTAATTGCAAGTCGGAATTCTCTAGCGCATATAGTCGCGTTTATACAGACGGACAGAAAGACATCAACACGTCTTGGCTGTTGATGCTGATCAAAAGTCTATATAGTATGTATGTGTCTGTTAAATAATTTTGCACAAAGCCAAAACACATGTCATGGGTTAAGGGTATAAAACATGATGCAATTAAACAACTCACTATTAAAGCTTCGAAGTATGTGCTCATTTAGTTCTTCATAGTTATTTATAAACAAATGTTGGATGTGGTCAGAAACATCCCTTAGATATGTGCAGGTGTTTTTGGAAGACAATCTCATTGCGCTGGGAGTCTGACCGATTGACTCAATCAACGTTTTATTGCTTGCTGAAGAAATAATGACCCCAAATCTGCGATAAATAAAATTATAAAATTGACTTTGACTGTTAAGATTCAAGTTACAGCGTCGCAATTATCATCAATACAAGAATATAGCTCAAGACGCATTGTTTGCGTTTGTTCTTTTCAACATCACAGGGGGGACATCCGTTTTCCTTACACCGACAGCAGCAAAAGCAACAGTAACATATTCTGCAAACCGACAAATGACTTCAAATAATGACTGCAAAGGTGATGTTTATTACTTACGCTAAAAAAGGTGTTAAGATTATAACGACAAGCAAAAAGGCAACGACTGCAAGGAGCCTGTAGTTATGAAGAAGACTATACCAGTCGTTTTCCTCAACCTTTGGTCCTAAGCTTAATGAGCGATTCGTGCCTCCAAAGTATTCTAAAGCAAACAAATATGTATTATTATGATCGCTCATCCAGGTTTAGTTCTTTCTTACCCGATAGTACAGCATTAGACTTGATGGGTATCACACTATCAAATAGAAAGTGAGTAATACTATTGACCCGCTGCTGAAGACTTGATATTGATACCACCGGTTTTTGTATGTACTTAGCAGTGGATTTGTACATGCTATACTTTGGAGCAGGTATTAAAGTGTAATTGGCTGATGCAAAAGAAATTATAGATGCAAAAACAACGCAAGCTGCCAAAAAAACAATGTGCCTCAAGAGCACCTTGTTCGACTTGCCCGTGAGGGTTTTTGTTTTCTTCCTGAGATTTTTTTCCTGACACTCAATTATTTTTATCATTTTTTAGACCGATTGATTTGCTTGTAAGTTTCACTTCAAGTAAATTTTATATGTGTGTGTATGTGTATATCTAAACCGACTTGTAGGACTTGTATACTAAACAATACTAAAAATACACGTAGTATATTGTTATACATACACCATACAAAAAAGTCGTAGACTGCCTTGTTGTCAAAAAATGTATCATAGTTAAGTTCAAAAGTATGAAAATACAGAATTAAGTTAAAGCACATGTAATATTCATAAATATATTAACGATTGGTTTTATTTTAAAAGATTTTTTTCACGAGTCGTAACAATTGCGTGCGCTTGGCACAAGGGTAATCGATTTACACGAGGATGTTGTTTTAATGAAGTTTTTATTCATTCCGTTTAAGTTTTTACCCTGTAAATGCAACTCTGTTTTAAATTTTTGTTGATTTACGTGATATCGATAGCTCAATTACTCACATAAAACCATATGTTTTTGCCTTTGCAACTCTGGTTTGACATTCAATCCTCGTGTAAATCGGCTCAAAGACAGAGGCACGACCATTGTGGCCGAACAACTCTTTTTTGATAACACTCAATACCAATAATTAATACCAACATCGATACCTTAAACACTTACTTAAGGCCTGTTTACTCAAAATTTAATTTAATTTAATTTAATTTAACAGTCAGCTGACTCAATCAAACCTATGCGATCTCTATGTGAGCGTTTACCCAAAATTTAATTTAATTTAGTTTAGTTCCGAACCTGCATGTTGCAGATTCTTAAATCTTTTCGGTGTTGGTAAGCTTGAAAATACAAAACAGCTGATCAAAAAGTGATGCAAAACGTTTACATATTCAAATATTCAAATGAATGAGCATAAACTAATTATTTTAGTTGAAAATCACGTTTGTTGTATGATAAAAAGTCAAAATACTTCAAAAAAATAATTAAAAATGAGAAGTTTGGGTTCTAAAATGCAATTAGCTCAAGTAAAAATGTGTTTAAATAACGATTCAAAATGTAACGGAGTGTTAACAACACTGCTTACATCATTTTACACGCTTTACACACTGTTTCCTTAAATCACCGACAAAATATATAATAGACGCGTCAAAGCATGGTGAAATAACATAAGGTGGTCCCGTCGGCAAAAGACATCCACTTATTGTATGCTTGCAATAAGTGCGAGTGAAAGGAACATAGTTAATAGTGTCTTATTGAGTGTGAGTGAGGCGGCAATGTGTTTGTTGATTAGCCCTTCGCATACGTGCACTGAAATAAGTGGATACTTCGTAAAACTTCGGCACACGACGGGACCACCTTATGTTATTTCACCATGGTCTCTCTCGGGTGTTGAGAGAGGCCAGCCGAACGCAATGCGCCGCTCAATTTGCAGGCGTAGCGTGGCGCTAGGAAATTACAAGGCATTGTGTCGCTGGCTCTCGCTGCGAGCACAACAAAAAACCCAACCCTTTTATGTATGCGCTGCTAGGCCAGCGATCCTATGTATACACACATACATATATATGTATATACATATGCACGCTTTTGCCAGTGCGTCTGTTTGTGATCTGCTTCAAGTGGTCCTAGCCGAAAATAAGCAAAAACAACACAAGAGCGTTTGCATACATACATGCATACATATATTTGTATGTATGTGTATACGTCAGCATTTGTTTTCACATTCTCGGACTCAGGCTTCGAAGCGATTTTTGATATTTTACATTTTCTACTCTTTCTAACTTTTTTTTTTCTATGACACTTGTAAGTAACTTTGTCATCGCAGCTACTGTATATATGTTAAAGAATGCACATAAATTCAAAAAGAGTATTTACGAGTGCATTGTGTCAAGATCTAAGAATGCTTGTGTGCGTTCACGTAGGTAGAGAAAGGGTTGACATGCGTTTGTCTATACATGGTAATGAACTGCGAATACCCTTTTTGCAGATCAGATGTGAAATCACATAAAACGATGCACGCATGCTGGCCTCTCTCAACACCCGAGAGAGACGTGGCGCCAGGCTTCCGATAGTTTTTGTTCACGTGAGTATGAGCACTTTGACGCATGGTGAAATAACATAAGGTGGTCTCGTCGGAGCCGAAGTTTTACGAAGTATCCACTTATTTCAGTGCACGTATGCGAAGGGTTAATCAACAAACACATTGCCGCCTCACTCACACTCAATACGACACTATTAACTATGTTCCTTTCACTCGCACTTATTGCAAGCATACAATAAGTGGATGTCTTTTGCCGACGGGACCACCTTATGTTATTTCACCATGAGAGAGACGTGGCGCCAGGCTTTCGATAGTTTTTGTTCACGTGAGTATGAGCACTTTGCCGCGTCTATTATATATTTTGTCGGTGCTTAAATTAAATTAAATTTTGGGTAAACGCATACATTTTCTTAAATTAAATTAAATTAAATTAAATTTTGAGTAAACAGGCCTTTATGATATATCAGTATGTACTTACATAACATAGTCAATCATAGGAATAGATATAAATACTTTACAGAAGCATCACTCAGTCATTTTCTATGTACGAATCAGTATAGAACAGGTAAGGAGACTCTAGTCGAGAAATTCCGACTGGGACATACCCTTAGTTTAGTTTTAGTTTAGTTTAAGCCGGTCGACCTCCAGAGTGGTCGCGCATAGACCTGCTGGTCCCTAGCGATGCCGGATAGGTTGGGGGAGTTAAACGGAGCTTTTAGAGGTTTTTCATCACGTTCACACTTTTAGCGAATTTGAGCATTGCTCTGGGGCAGAGCTTCTTCGCTGCTTCGTTGATTGAGTCCATGAACGGACTGTTGAGGTGCATGAGTCTGGATGGAGCCAGCGCCGGGCACTTGCATAGCAAGTGTTCCAGCGTTTCCTCCACTCCAGGCTTTTTGCATCTCCTGCAGCCATCTTCCATGGTTAGGCCCATCTTTTTTGCATGCGAGGCTGTTAGGCAGTGACCTGTTAATATGCCTGTGAGCAGTCTGCAGTCATTCCTTTGTAGACTCAGCACGAAGTCAGAGAGTTTTCTGCTCCGTTTACCGCACATCATCTTTGCTATTCTGCATCCGCCGGTGTTCCTCCATATGCGGTCTGCTTCATAAGTGGCCTTTGCCTCCATGTCGGCGTATAGAGCCCGTAGGGAGACTTGAACATGTTCAGCGATGTTTCGCGTTCGCACGCCATTTTTTGCTAATTGGTCTGCGTGCTCATTGCCTTCCTCTTTGGACTCCATAAGTTCATCTATCGCATCCCTGCTCGCCAGGACATTTTTGGAGGTTGTGAGAGCAGACTTTAGCGATTTTATGGCTGCTTGGCTGTCCACAAAGATATTGACCCTGTTCGTTGAAGACCCCGATCTGATTGCCTCTTCTACGGCCATCCGTATCGCGAAGATCTCAGCCTGAAATATGCTGCAGTGGTCTGGCAGCTTGTATTCTAAGCTTAATTCTGGCGAGGCGCAGTATACCGCCGCCCCGACTCCTGCGTCCATTTTGGAGCCATCCGTGATGATGTTGACCGCATTTTGTTGTTGAACACCTGCGCGCCAGTCTTCAGGTCCCATTAGTGTTGGCACTTGCCTTAGGTCCATTTGGGGAGTCATGTAGTCCGTGCCACTTGTGAGCTCCCTTCCCACTGCGCCATGACCATAGCCTAGCAGTCTCATGTTTCCCGTTGCACAAAGGCGTTGGGCGGCTTTCTGTGCAGTTAGACGGGCTTGTACGTTGATTGGTAGCACCCCTGTTATCGTCTCCAGTGCCCTTGTTGGAGTAGTCCGAAGGGCTCCCGTGATGCAGATTAGGGATTGCCGTTGTACCTTTTCCAAAAGCTTTAGGTATGTGACTTTCTCCGTGGCCTGCCACCATACCAGTACGCCGTATAGTAGTATTGGCCTCACTACCGAAATGAAGATCCAGTGCATCAGTCTGGGTGAGAGACCCCATTTGCTGCCTAACATCCTCCGCGAGGTGTAGAACGCGTTGGTAGCCTTTTTCACCCTTTCTTCAGCATTGAGCCTCCACGTCAGTTTTGAGTCCAATATCACTCCTAGGTATTTCACGTGAGTCCTGGGAAGTAGTTGTATGTTGTTGATTCTTGGTGGGCTCCATCTCGGCACCTTGTATCTCTTTGTGAAGAGAATGAGGTCCGATTTGTCCGCGTTGATGCTGAGACCTGCTCTTGTGGCCCAGTTCAGCACTTCCTTTAGCGTTTCATCCATGACTGAGCTAATCGTCGATGGACATTTGCCAGTGATGATTATGCCTATGTCGTCCGCATAGGCAGTTATCCTTGGCGCTCTTCTTTTAAATTTCTTAAGGAGATCGTCAACCGCCAGCTTCCACAGTAGAGGGGATAGGACTCCGCCTTGCGGCGTGCCCCCGTAAACCTCTCTGGTCTGCATTGTTGGTCCCCATTCGACACGAACTTTCCTGCAGCTCAGAAGGTTCCGTACCCATCGGTTTATTGCTTGGTTCGAGCAGTTGGTCATGAGTCCTTGCATGATCGCGGCGGTTGATACATTATTAAATGCACCCGAGATGTCTATAAATACACCTAGTGCATAGTCCTTGTGGTGTAGCGCGTTCTCTACGGTGTATACTACCGAGTGAAGCGCCGTTTCCACAGACTTGCCCTTGGTGTATGCGTGCTGATTCGGTTCTAGCTTATATCTGGTGCTAGTTCTTATGTGTAGCTCAAGTAGTTTCTCCATCGTCTTAAGGAGGAACGATGAAAGACTGATCGGCCTGTAGTCCTTGGGTTGGACGTGGCTGCATTTGCCCGCTTTCGGCAGAAAGACAACCCTCGTATTTCTCCATGCTACTGGCACGTATCCTCGTTCCAGGCACGCTGAGTAGACCGCGTGGAGCCATGGTATGACAGATTCGCTTGCTTCTTTGAGCATGGCCGGGATTATACCATCAAGCCCCGGAGATTTGTAGCTCGCAAAGGAGCTGATAGCCCACCGGATCTTGTCGTGTGTTACGATGTTTTCGATGTTTGAAAGTACTGGTGTCTGCTCGGTGCGCCGTGATGACGCATCCTCATCGCAAACCAAGCAGCCCGGAAAGTGCGCTTCCAAGAGCGCCTCAAGTGCTTCCGTGCTGTTCTCAGTCCAGCGTCCTTCATTCGTTTTCAGCTGGCTTTGAACGGCTGGCTGTTTAGAGAGTAGTTTTCGCAACCTGGCTGTCTCCGTGACTTTCTCTAGGCCGGTGCAGAAGGTTCTCCAAGAGTCACGTTTGGCTTTCCGAGTTTCTCGTTTGAATGCTCTGAGCCTTATCTTGTATTCGTCCCAGACGATTTCGTCATCTGCTTTTTTAGCCAGACTGAAGAACTCGTGGACTTCTTTCCTCATTGTCCTAAGCTCAGGAGTCCACCATGGTGGTCTTTGGTTGCGCTTGGACCTCGTCGGTTTGCATGTTTTATGATAGGTGTGCACGAGGTGGTTTGTCAGGAACATCAAATTTTCCTTTATGCCCGCCTCCGTGTTTATATGTGGTGCTGTTGGTAGCGCGTTTTCGAGCCTGCATCTGTGCTCCCCCCCCCAGTTTGTGTTCCGAGGGTTTCGGAATACTATGTTAGTTAAGGGTTTTAGGTTTAATCTAGTAGTGAAAGAGATGTACTTGTGGTCTGAGAAGGAGGGTCTCTCAAGAACTCTTCATTCTTCCACATCGACATCGTTTTTTTGTAAAAGTTATATCTAGCACGTTGGATGAAGTCGGTCCTATGTATGTACTGGACTCTCCTACGTTTCTTATGTTTAAATCGTAATCTAGGATAAAATGGAGTTGTGACTCACCTCTATAGTTGATGTCACTACTCCCCCATACCGTGTGGTGGGCATTGGCGTCTGCTCCGACGATCAGTGGCTGCCCTTTCGTTGATACATCCCTCAGAAGGCGATGTAATTCTTCTGGTGGTGTAGTGTTGTCGTGTGCCATGAACCAGGATGCCAGCAGCAGCGGCTGACTTCTCATACCCTCTATTGCGACGACTGTTAGGTCATCGGTGCTGTAAATAGGCATAGATTCCCTTCCTTACTAGGATGGCAGTTCTAGTTTTACTTACTGTGGTCGGGTAGAAGACGTTGAAGTTGTTCGACCTTAGCCCCGAGACTTGGTTGCCCGACGCTATCTAAGGCTCTTGTACCAAGGCCACATCGGCAGGCCCTTCCTCTAGGGTTAGAAGGAGCTCCGCCGACGCCAGCTTGCTCTTATGTAGATTGAGCTGGAGTGCCCTCAGCATTTTGGCTGTTGGATGCACCCAGCTCGGATGTGGCGACTGTCAGCGTCGTGTCAACATCCTCCGTCTCATCTTCGTCGCAGCTGGCTTCTGAGGCCGCGCTAGCGATTTCCAGGCCGCTTGTCGCCTCGATCAGGCCAAGATCCTGCTCTACCTCGCCTTGTGTGAGTGTAAACTCGTTGTTGTCAGTGGGGTGGCGCTTTCTGAGGCGCAGGTAGACACTACCCATGCCCCACGCCATCTTCCCGAATCGCGGATATAGCAAATCCTCGGCCACCTTGCTGATTTGCAAGATCATGTGCTGGCCCTTACTATCGGGCTTCGCCACATGAAGCACCTGCCAGTCAGCGGTTGGCACGTCCGGATTTTGCCACTGTAGTAGTCGCAGCGCCTGCTCCTTAGGCACGACTCGCGGAAGGAGCACCTTCGCCTTTGGTCCGGAGGGAATCTTCGTTCTCTCCACTACCTCCAGCTGGGCGCCCTCCCACGGAGCCGCCATGGCTGCCACTGCCTGCGTTACCCATTTAAGAGTGCTTTCGTCCTTGCAGCTGAGAATCTTTTCTCCTGTGTACCACCCCGCGCTATCAAACGAAATGGGTGTGGCATCGGGCTCCAGCATTCTTACCATCAGCGCGTCTAGTAGAGCCACTGATCTGCTGACATTTTACCATTAGGTTCACTCCTGTCGATGAGCGCAACGACTAAGTGCCGCTTCGCCACATCGCTGGCGGTTTCCTTCTTTGCTCTTGGGGGCTTTGACCGCTCTCATACCCTCCATAGACCGCTTGGACCCTGCCATACTAGTGACCTTGGCACCCTCCCGGTTCAGGCTGGCTTATCATCGGCTTCGTTATCTGAGGGTTTGCTTGGCTCGCAATCGGATTCTGAGCCGAATTCCGCATTGCTTCGCCAAAACGTGGGTTTTTTGGCAGTAGCGATGCAACTGCTGTGACCTGCTCCAACCACCGCAGAGGTGTGTCCGCTGGCGACACGTTGAGGAGTTGCCCCCCCCCCCTCGTGCCCGCCGGTGGTAGCGGTCGCGCCTTCCACCGACGTTTGGGCTGATATCCCAGCCCGAGTTGCTCCAATCTTAGAATCCTCCATTTTGATTAATTATTAATCGGGAATCACTCCTTAGCGTTTTAAGCCTACCGCCAGGCACCTCCAACCATGGCTTTTTAGTCTCAGTACCTCCAATGTGCCGAGGCCATCGAAGTGTACTGTACCAAAGCCTTAGCTAGACACTGTACCACCATGGGTGCAGTCGCGCGAGTCGAAGGACAATGCCCGTCTGCTCAGTGGCAGTACAGTGCCCATTGCCCAGCCGGCACTCTCGGGGAGGGTTCAGTTGGAGGATTTTCGCCAGCCGGACATACCCTTAACTCATTACGTAACACGTACAGTAATTTGTGTGTATTTACCCAGTGACCAAAATGACCAAACTTCAAACTGCGATATCTCCGGTGTTTCGTATAACGTCTTTCCACTATTCAGTTATTCCCAGTTATTACCATTTTGATTAACTGAAGTTCATTTTGCGTCAATTTTTTAATAATGAATTTACTGCAGTAAACTGTCAGTCAATGGTAGCTAGTAATAACTGGTAATCGACTATTGTACTTTTCCGATGTTCATCGCTGAAATATCGCCGCTATAACGTTAACACAGCTAAAAGATCTAAAAATGCTTGTGTGCGTTCACGTAGGTAGAGAAAGGGTTGACATGCGTTTGTCTATATGTGGTAATGAACTGCGAATACCCTTTTTAAGCATGCATGCATCGATTTTATGTGGTTTCACATCTGATCTGCAGTCAATGATAGTACAAGATTGTCAGCCATTTTCCTCAGTAGCCGGGCCCGGATTTAAAAGCATGGTGCAGTTTTTTTTATCAAAATTGGCGCCGCCTATGGCGATCACATAGATGGATGACTTGCTGCCTAGTCCATCAACGTTAAGTCGAAAGGTCCACAAAGACGCTGAAGAAAAAAAGGATTAATATCATCAGAAATTAAAATAGCAGCAGATACTGCAGGATTAGCTGCCACCGTCGATATGTGGTCTGACCAATATCTACAACGGAACTTCTTGGGTATCACAGTTCATTACCAACAAAACAATGTTCTTTGTGATTTAATTTTGGGTCTTAATGGAATCAGAGAAAAGCACTGGAGAAAACATTTTAGCTAAAATTAAAAGTGTCTTCTCAAAATTTAATATTGAAAACATTGACGAGATCATATTTGTAACAGATAGAGGCAGAAACATAATAAAAGCATTAGAAAATAACATCAGGCTTACCTGCAGCAGTCATCTTTTAAACAATTGTTTAGAACAATCATTTGCAGAAACAACGGATCTAGACGAAACAGTTACAACATGCAAACAATTTGTAAGGTACTTTAAGAAAGCCAATTTGCAGCATAAGTTAAACACATCCTTAAAGAGTTCATGTAAAACAAGGTGGAACTCAAACTACGCAATGCTAAAGTCTATTGACGATAATTGGGTGGCTGTCAACACTATATTAAGCGACAAGGGGGCCGAAAGATTGATGGATGTCAACAGGTCAACATTAAAAATGTTAGTTGGATTGCTGGAATCATTTGAAAGAAAGAACTTCAACTTGCAGCGCGCCTTCAATTTGTTTTGTGCTGCCTTCAATTACAAAAATTTGTGTGCTATGCGAGCCCAATATATATGACGTATCATCAATTGCAACATTAAAAGAAACAATAAAAACAAGAAAGAAGGCTCTAGTCGAGAAATCCCGACTACGACATACCCTTAACCCCATACGTATCGTGTACAGTCATTTGTGTGTATTTACCCAGTGACCAATATGATTAAAATGACAAAATTTCAAACTGCGATATCTTCGGTGTTTCTTAACCGGTTTTAATCAAATTTTTTGAAATGTTCATTATTTTATTAATAGTTTGAGACCTCGTTTTTACAATTTTGAAATTCAAGAATTTTTTGTTATCGATCACATGTGTATATCGAAAACCAGAAGTGTTATCGAAAATTTAAAACAAACTTGATCTGCCTATGGTATAGGAGAGCTTAAGTTTCAAGTTTGAAGTCTCTATCTCTTATAGTCTCTGAGATCGGCGCGTTCATACAGACAGACAGACAGACAGACAGACAGACGGACGGACGGACAGACGGACAGACCGACTCGGCTGTTGATGCTGATCAAGAATAGATATACTTTATGGGGTCGGAGATGCTTCCTTCTGTCTGTTACATACATTTGCACATAACCATTATAGTCTTATTTACCCATTTTATGGGTTAAGGGTATAACAAAAGTTCTTAGCATATGGACAAAAAATTTGACCATAAGGCATAAGGTAGCGTTTTTTCTGTATCCCCCGGCTGCACATATGCAGGATACAGACCTGGCCGACATTAAAGAGCAGTGCGTTTCAGAAATGTTAAAATTTTATATTTCAAAAGAGAGTGATACAACACAAGTTTTTAGTTCATATTCATCCAACACAGAAAGCTCCACTTTATCAGAGCCGTCACCAAGCTTAAGACCTGTATCAAAACAAGAATTATTTTTCCCAACATTAGTTGCTGCACCAGCTCATAACAATATTAGAGAATCTCCAAAAGAAGAAATAAATCAATATTACAGAGAAAGAGTTATTTTGAGTCATGATTTCGATGTATTGCAGTGGTGGAAAGTAAATGAAAATCGTTACCCTCTACTGTCAAAGGTGGCATTAAAGTTTCTTTCAATACCTGCAAGTAGTGCACCGGCCGAAAGAGTATTTTCATTAGCAGGCAATGTCATCAGTGAAAAACGGAATAGATTGGGACCAACATCTGTTGACAGTTTACTGTTTTTACACTCTTATTACAAGCATGTTAAAAAATCAGAATAAGTTATATTTAATAATTAATTTATAATTACACTAGCGGCCCGGTACGTGCTTCGCTACGTATATGTTGAAAAGTTTAAAATAAAAAATAATTTCATGCATGTGGTCATCTTTCTGCTCAATTAATTTATTACAGAATGTCTTTATATACAACGTATATCTCTGTATTTGATGTCTTACCCTATCTCGGCTGCGGCGAACCCCACGCTCTACTGAAGATTCTCTCTCCATCTCAGCTTCATATCTATCCCGAGACTGACTAAGGCGAGCCTCATGTTCCGTAGACGATTCTTCATTTCTTGTTAAACGTAATCTTTTGGCGTTCACAGTACTACGACCTAAGTTCGAACGACTACGTCCAGGCATGACTTTATAATTTCTGAATGAACAAAATTTAGTCAGTTCTATATGTATCACAAACAATACAAATAATAATTTTTTCTGTCAACTCTGTAAAAAGTTGAAATTTGACAGCAAAATCCCGGCGTACTATGATATTTGAAATTTTTATTTTCATTACAAAAAATGAGATAAATGAAGAATCGCTCGACCACTATTAATTGGGTTTTTTAACATTAAAACCTTCCTTTTCAATCACTCTATCTATTAAAAAAAACCGCATCAAAATCCGTTGCGTAGTTTTGAAGATCTGTTCAGTCAAGGGGACAGAAAAATCGACTTTATTTTATACTATGTCATTGAAGACAAAATTTAATTATTATATTTTTAAGCATATTGTAAGACCTAGTCATTGAAGACGCATTCTTTTGTAATAATTATAAGCATTTGTTATTTTAATTTTAGTCACTGAAGACGGCATTTACTTTTATTTTTACTAGTCTATATTGAATATATAACATGCAATGAAGCAGCAAAACATGACTTTTTCTTTTCATTTTACATATATGTATGTATATGTGCATATTCTAAAACAAATATGTATGCATCAACTTTGACATTTGATGAGGAAATTAAGAAAATTTAAATTAATAAGACAAAATTAAAATAAAATATTTAAAATATTAAAGAATAAATTATAAATAAAAATAAATAAAACAAGATAGTTTTAATTAGTTTTCTAAGCCTCTTTTCTCACACACAACACACAACTTGTTCTAACAATGATGAAACCTACTTTATTGTAAGCATTTTAATGGCTATAACGCAAATTTCTGTAAAAAAATGTGTCAGCTTGGCATGTTTTGTTGTGTTCTGTTCTAAGTTGTTGCTATTGTTGGCACTCCTCAGAACAATACAAAACAAGTAAGAAGGCTCTAGTCGAGAAATCCCGACTAGGACATACCCTTAACCCGATACTTAACGCTTACAGTTACTTATGTGTATTAAATCAGTGACCAATATGACCAAACTTCAAACTGCGATATCTCCGGTGTTTCTAAACCGATTTTGATCAAATTTTTTTAAATGTTCATTATTTTATCCGTAGTTTCAAACACCATTTTCACAATTTTGAAATTCAAGAATTTTTTGTTATCGATCACATGTGTATATCGGAAACCAGAAGTGTTATCGAAAATTTAAAGCAAACTTGATCTGCTTATGGTATAGGAGAGTTTAAGTTTCAAGTTTGAAGTCTCTAGCTCTTATAGTCTCTGAGATCGGCGCGTTCATACAGACGGACAGACGGACGGACGGACGGACGGACGGACAGACGGACATGGCTAGATCGACTCGGATGTTGATGCTGATCAAGAATATATATACTTTATGGGGTCGGAGATGCTTCCTTCTGTCTGTTACATACATTTGCACAAAACCATTATACCCTTATTTACCCATTTTATGGGTTAAGGGTATAAAAAATAAATGACCCTACAAGACCCATTATGGGAAAGTTTGTCAATAAAAAATGGTCAGAGGCTTGTCAAGAAAGGGCTAAAAATTAGTCTTCTTGAAAGCAATTTTGACAGTCGCTGATTTAGTTAACAGCAAACTAATGCATCGAACGGTCAAGTGAAAAATATACTGTGATAATTTCCGTGATATTTTCAAGAAATTTGACTGTGTTTTTTACGTAATTGTTTATAAGTGGTTCGCGCGTCAATCTTCTACACTTAAAGGTTTTGGAAAATCGCAAGTCATCTTTGATTTTATTTTTTTCAAATCTTTAATAGTCTTTTTCAAGACTTTTTATCATATTTTAAACATTTTTGTTTGTTACAGGTATATATTTTTGTTTGTTCCAGCTATATACTATATTTTTATATTATTATTATTATTTGTTGCAGCTTTATATATGTACCTATATACCTATAGCATTTCATTTGTTTTTTTTACAGATTTAAATATCATTATTATTTCTTACAGCTTTATAGACTGTTATTAATATTTTTTGACCTTCCCTTGAAAACCACTTCGATAACTTTTTTGACCTTCCCTTGAAAACACTTCTCTAACTATACCTAGGGCAACATGAAATAGATCCCGAAATCTTTTAAATAGATCTGACTCTGATTACGCTGAGCGGGAAAGAATTAGTAATAGCTTATCCCAAAGAGACCGTAGACAAGACCCACAACATCGGGCAAACGAACAGAGCCAAGACGTGCAGTGCGCCGGACAGGTTCTACACAAAGACAACTAGAACAGACCAACAATACCTTACGCCGATCGAGGTGTAGACAAGACCTAGAATTTCGGGCAATCGAACAGAGACAAAACACTATTAGACGTGCAGTACGCCGGGCAGATTCTCCACAACGACAACTAGAACAGACTAATAATACCTTACGCCGATCGAGGCGTAGACAAGACCCAGAATTTCGGGCAAATGAACAGGAACAAGACACTGTAAGACGT
Source organism: Scaptomyza pallida (assembly GCA_018152965.1). Lineage (NCBI taxonomy): Eukaryota > Metazoa > Arthropoda > Insecta > Diptera > Drosophilidae > Scaptomyza > Scaptomyza pallida. The sequence goes on from JAECXP010000116.1 coordinate 605,372, forward strand.
GCTGTGCGCCGGACAAATTCTCCCCAACGACGACTAGAGCAAACGAACGATACTTTACGTCGATCGACCCGTAGACAAGACCAAGAATATCGGGCAAATGAACAGGAACAAGACACTTCGCGTCGATCTAGGCGCAGGCAAGACTCTTTGTACAGGGCAAAAGAACAGCGACAAAAAACCGTACAGCACGCTAATCGACGAACTGACGTAGAACGAAGAATCTTAGAGCGGGCAAAGGATAGGGGTCAGAGGTCTCAGGTTAATGACAATCCCGTGCTCGAATCTTAGCACGGAAGCGGCTCTTGGTGCTCAAAGAAATTTGTCACAAAGAGTTAGCCAGCGTTAGAAGCGTCCCTGAACATGTGTTAGCCGAGCGTAGTCGTAATGCAACCCGTATTAAAGAGCAACGTGCGAATACCTCCCCAGAAAATAGGGAACCTCTGGCTAATTTAGATGCCTTAATAGTCGCCTTTAATAGAACTGCATTTGTTGCAAAGGTTTATGGTTTCCACATCAAGTGGACAAAATTTCGAAAAAAGTTGTTGAAAGCAAATGTAGCGCTGCAGATAGTAGGGACATTTTAAGCCATTCAACACTTTTTCCCTCCTGCAATAATAAGTATAGTTTTTGCAAGACCTGCAGCAGAAGCATCAAATTAGGCAAAAAACCAAAGGCTTCCATTACAAATGGCTTAGACTTTCCGGAACTTCCCGATTGTTTAAAAGGCTTAACGCCTCTAGAGGAACGGCTAATTTCCCCACGCCTTCCTTTCATGATCATTAAATCTTTAGGGTATAGCCGTCTAAACGCCATTAAGGGGGTAGTAGTTAATGTACCAATTCCCGTTGCCAATGTTGTAACGTCTTTTCCAAGGGCATTCAATGAAGCCGAGGTGGTTCAAATACATCTCAAGCGTAGAATGGAATATAGCCATGATTTCATGGCCGAAACCATTAGGCCCTCAAAAATCGCTGATGCAATCAGATTTTTAATTAATACTGAACTCTATCAGAAACACCAGATTGTAATTAATGAATCGTGGCTGTCTTCCTTTTCAACTGACATTGTCCCTTTGTTGCATCAGCTGAAGATAGGGAATTAGTTTCTGAACTAATAGAATGGTCTGCTCAAGCCTTCAGCAACGAGCAGGAAAGTGTTGAAGAGGTCCTTAATCCATTAAGACATTATTAGAAAACGTCCCTACAGAAAATGTTGCAGTCCAAAAAATTGTCATGGCACCTGAGGAAGGTTAGCGTCCTTTAGACATGATTGCAGATTGCGATTCCGAGGAGCTGGCCTTCACTACAATATTCGCTGGCATTAAGAGAAAATGCACAGAAAGTTTTACAACCATAATAAGGTCTGAGCTGCGGAATTTTGATAGAAGAGGTTGTAGAACCGATAAATTGTTTCTTAACTTTAAAAAGTTGGAAATGATTAATATTCGGAACAATACTTCCATTTGCTTGCGCAAGCACAGTGCCACTCAAGGCATTTCCGCAGCAAACGCCCTTAATGAAGAGCATATCAACAATTTAATTCGCCACGATGATGGCTATAGAGTTTTAAAAGGTATTCGCACGTCGCCTGCTCATTGGGAATCCGAAAAAAAGAAAGTTATGGCTATGATTAGGCAGTTTGGTCTTCCGACATTTTTTATTACATTCTCCGCAGCCGAGACAAGATGGGGGGAACTTTTGGTGATATTATCTAAGAACGTTGATTATTTAGAAATATCAGAAGATCAAGCTTTAAATTTAAATTTCAACGACAAAGCTCGTCTGATTAGAGCCGACCCAGTAACTTGTGCTCGCTACTTTGATTTTAGATTTCGACAACTTTAAAAACTAATGAAAATGGAGTGTGGGGTTTTTGGTACTCATAGAGTCATTACATTTTATTGGCGAGTCGAGTTTCAGCAAAGAGGCTCACCACATATTCATAGCATGTTTTGGCTAAAAGATGCCCCCAAGTTTGATATCAACGACCAGTCAAGCATGCCCCCAGTAAAGTCCTTTATTGATCAATTTATTACAACAGATACAACTAGCCCGGATGTAGCTCCCTTTCTCGAGTATCAAACTCACAATCACGGGCATTCAGGTAGGCGGGAAGTAAGGGGAAACAAAATCTGTAGATTCGGTATACCATACCTGTAAAATCGTGGAGGGGTGAAAAACAATTGATGCACACACGATACAAGTATTTTAATACCTTTGTATTAAAAATGCGTTAGAGAGCGGTTTAAAAAGAATAACGCGCGGTTTTTTGGTAGGTTGTAATTCGTTTTAATGTTGAATTTGTACTAAATGTAACAGCCTGTTGAGCTTACTCAGCAGGCTGCTAACATAATTACAATATTATGGTTAACATAATTACATTAGAGTTATGGAGAGAGAGAGCACTGCTTGGATGGGGAGTTACAGGTGCCGGTGCATACTTTTCGGCTTAAACATTCCGCCCCCCTTGCAATATAATTGCGAAAAAAAATGAATGGAGGGGGGGGGAGCGGATTTTACTGACTGTAAACTCCGGACAGGATCCACCCAAACACGGTATTCTGGATCACTAAGCCGTGATCGGTTGGAAGCACTCCTGGCTGTATGATCAGGCTGTAAACATCGGCGCCTAGCACCAAGCTGACCGGCGATGGCTTAAACCATCCGTCGTCTGCTAGGACAATGTTGGCCACGCCTTTCCGGTATGCCTCGTCTATCAGCGCGTCCGGTGTCAGGAATTTGAAGTCGTCCTCAATGCACAGTCGCACCTCTCGGTCGAAGGGACCACTGATGGATTTTATGCGAGCCATGACTCGTTCACCCGCATTGAGCCAGGTTGCGGAAAGGCCCAATGCCTTTGCAAAAGAGGCGTCAATGCGGCTGACACGACTGCACGGATCAATCAAGGCTCGCAGTCTAAAGGATTTTTCACCTACCGCAACGATAGCCGTCACAGTAGGCAAAATTGTGATCCCTCCAACTGAGGGTGGCGTTGACGGACGCACTCGGACGGGTGAATGGTTCCTGGTCGATGCGCTTCTCCTGACGACGGGCGATCTGGATCTGGAACGGGGCGATCTGCTTGTTGACGGGGAACGGGGCGAGCTCTCCTCCTCTAGATGGAGCAAGGTGTGGTGTTCACCACCACAAACGCGGCATTTGTCGCCGCTCCTGCACGAACGCCCCGAGTGCTGGTGTGCTAGGCAATTAGGACAGTACTTATTGATAAGCACTGCCCGGAGACGCTTCTCTGCAGTTAAGTGCATGAAGCGCTGGCACTTTTTTAGGGCGTGGACCCCTCGGCACACACGGCAACGGAAGGATGCTGTGCCACGCGGCCTCTGTGTTTGCTTTTTTGCCTTGGTTGGTGCCATGTTGCGTCGTGAGGAGGTTCTGGAAAAACATAAAACACACATATTAGTTAGTGAAACGACTAGTCACGATTTTGACACAGAAGTTGGATTGGACTCGGAAAGGAGTGGAAGGAGGATAAGTTTGGCCACTGGCCTCTTAATAACTCCGCGGGTCGTAAGCACGTCGACCACTCGGACCTGGTCATCTTGTCCCGGGTAAGTTTCCTTGACGCGTCCCAAGCGCCATTCGTGTGATGGAAGGTTATCCTCCTTGATAATTACCATGTCACCTTGCTTCAGGTTCTTCTCAGGTAATTGCCATTTGTTTCTTTTGTGCAACTCCTTCAAGTACTCTTCCTTCCAACGGAAACAGAAGTGTTGATTGAGAGCCTTAAGTCGTTGCCATCTATTGAGGATTGATGCCGCATTTCCTTCTATCTCTGGCTCCGTCACGGAAAGAAGTGGGCCCCCTACTAAGAAGTGCCCTGGAGTCAGAGCCAACAAATCCGTCACGTCCTCGGACAGAGGGGAGATTGGTCTCGAATTAAGGCAGGCTTCAATCTTGGAGAGGAGGGTGGAAAGCTCTTCAAAAGTGTATTTAAAAGATGAGGTCGACTTGTAAAATAGCGTCTTAAAGCTTTTGACGCCGGCTTCCCACAGGCCGCCCATGCACAGTGGGCCAGCCCGTAGGCCAAAAATAAAAAAACCAAAGTCCAAATTTTGACTTTAAATGTACCGATTCTTATTTATAATTGGTCTAGCTATTTGAATTTATTCATCTTTTTTTTTTGCTCTGTCTGTCCGCTTCAAGAATAGCATCGAAAGAGATAGCATGATATTCATTGTGTATTGCAGCGTAAGCAACGTGCAAGGGAAGCTCTCCGGAAAAAATTTGTTAAACATATTTAAAACAAGTGTTTGTGCCATGGAAGTTATTAATATTTTAAAGAAAGGTATTAACTTTCATTTTACAATAAAAAGTTTAGGTAGTATTTGTTGTGTTTTGTGTAAATCATTGTTGTATTTAGTACATAATTGTGAACGTTCTTAGTTTGTCTTTTCTGTGTTTGGTTAGAGTTTTAGTTGTGATGGCACTCTTTGGCATTCACAATTTTTTTTGTATAATATTCTTAAGCATTTTAAGAATATAAAAAAGTTTAGTTCAAGTGCCGTAAGGTGCCGTGCGGCTTGCAAAATACAAAAAGGTAACCTAACCTCAATTTTAAAAAAGCACGTGTTTCTGCTTTATTTTGTTCTTTGTTGCCGTTTGTTGGTTTGTATTGTCGTTTATTGTTATTTTTGAGTTATGTTATGTGTTTATATTCTTTTCTTTAAAATAATAGCTTATTATTTCCTCGTGTAAAACTCGTTTTACACTGATTTTCCTATGGCAGCTATATTCATAGTATCCAGATTTTTACTGAAGTTTCCCAGGTTATATAAGAAAATTTCCAAAGTTTTGTTGCAATAAAATGAAAAACAATAGTTTTTCATATAAAAACTGAACATTTGACCGATTATTCATATGACAGCTATATGATATAGTTGCCCGATCTGGCTGATTTTTACATATTATTTTAGGATAAATATAAAAAAATTTTGTGCAAAGTTTCAAGTCCCTACCTCAACTAGAAGTATTTTTGGCCGCTCTCCCCATACAAGCCGGACCACTGTGCCATGTGAGGCGCACCTGGCGGATTGAAATGCCACGAGAGACTGTGCTTTGTTTCGACTTGCTTTTTGGTAGCCTCCAGGAAATCTCGAGCAAAGGCTCTCGAGGCTCCAACAAACGTCTTGCCATTGTCGGAGTAAACTTCGGACGGGCAGCCGCGTCTTGCTATAAAACGAGCAAACGCTGCTTGGAATTTGTCCGTAGTTAAGTCGGATGTGGCTTCAAGATGGATTGCCTTTGTGCTGAAGCACACAAAGACACATACATAGCCTTTGGTGATAAGGCAGGCACGACCGGTGTAATTCTTAATGTCGAACGGCCCAGCAAAGTCAATACCAGTGTGCGTAAACGGGCGTGAAAAAGTCGACCTCTCTTCCGGCAAACAGCCCATGAGCTGCGTTTGAAGCCTTTTTCGGTACACCACGCAGACTCGACAGGAATTGGTCATGGATGTAATAAGCTTCTTGAGCTTCGGAATCCAGTACTTGGAACGAATAAGGCGCATCATTAGTTGATTTCCGCCATGCAGCGAGATCCGATGCGTGAATTGGACGAGTAAACGACTAAACGCACACGAGTATCGGAGGATAATAGGATGGCGTTCATCGTAATTTAAATTGCACGATCTGCTGATTCGACCGGAAGCTCGCATGATTCCTTTTGGATCAAGGAATGGGTTAAAATTGAGTATGGGACTGGAAAGTGGCAAGCCATGCTTGTCACGAAGGCACTTATACTCCCTTGAGTATGAGTTGCGTTGCGTTAAGACAATGAGTTGCTCTTGAGCTCCTTTAAGCTCACTGTTTTGAAGTTGCTGAGATGGGAACAGCACCGAGGGATTACGGCACCGTTTGAAGAATCTAAAAACGTAGGCGAGAACCCGTAATGCTCTGCCGAAGTCGGAGAAGCGGTCAAGAGGATCTGATGGAGACAGCTCCGCAATGTGGACTTTAATGGGACGCTGCTCTATGTCAGTCTCCAGACACGAGTCAGCTGGGACTGGCCATAGCTCTTGAGGCAAGCCTAACCAATCAGGTCCATTCCACCACAGATGGCTGTCCTTCAGCTCCTGTGGCGAAACTCCGCGGCTGGCTAAGTCAGCTGGATTGTCCTCTGACCGTACGTGAGACCACGATTGACAATCGGTTGCTTGGCCGATTTTAGAAATGCGGTTGGCGACGAACGTTGTCCAGGAACATGGAGATTTGCGAAGCCAGGCAAGAACAATTGTTGAATCCGTCCAATGAAACAATTTGCAATTCTCAACTGGCATTTGAGGGATGAGGGCTGAGGACAACTCTGCGAGTAGAACGGCTCCGCACAGCTCGAGTCGCGGCAGTGACACTGTTTTGACTGGAGCTACTCTGGTCTTGGACGTTAAGAGGTGGACTGACACTTGGAGACCCGCTTCCACGCGAACATACAGCGCTGCTCCGTATGCCTTTTGGGAGGCGTCGCAGAAGCCATGAATTTGGATGGTCGCTTTTGGCTGATAGGCGACCCATCGTGGTATTCGAATATCGCCAAGACGGGGGTGACAGGAGAGGAATTCTTCCCATCGCTGAACCAATTCAGACGGCAACGGATCATCCCAGCCAAGCTCGTGAAGCCAGATTTCCTGCATGAAAATCTTCGCGCGAACGATGACAGGTGCCAGCCATCCCGCTGGATCGAAGAGCTTGGCTATCTCCGACAAGACTTCACGTTTTGTGAACGAACCCTTTGTCGCTATGTTCGAAGGCGCAAAGAAGAACTCGTCGGTGTTTGCTTGCCATCGGATCCCTAATGTCTTAGCAACGCTAGCCTCATCAAGTTCTAGAAAATCCTCTCTTAACCGGTGGTCTTTAGGAATGTCGCGAAGCAGCTCCATTTCATTAGAAGTCCACTTGCGAAGTGGAAACCCCGCTGTACCCATAGCTTCTTGGAGTTCCTTGATACTGGAAATCGCGCATTGCTTGGAGTGTGCTCCTGCTAGTACATCGTCAACATACATGTAGTTGGAAATGATGTCACTAGCACGCGGAAATTTAGCTAATACGTCTTTAGCGAGCTGCTGCAACACGCGAATTGCCAGGAATGGCGCGCAATTTACCCCAAACGTAACAGTATTAAGCTCATAATCACAAAGCTCTTGGTTGGAATTACGGTAGAGGATCCTCTGAAAAGGCGTGTGGATGGGCTTTACTAAAATCTGACGATACATTTTAGTAATGTCAGCGTTGAAGCCGTAACGGAAAAAACGCCATTTCAAGATCTGAATAGTTAAATCAGATTGTAAAACGGGACCTGCATGGAGGACATCATTCAGGCTATTACCGTTTGTGGATTGACTGGAGGCATTGAATACAACGCGAACTTTTGTCGTAGTGCTGTCTGGTTTAAAGACAGCATGGTGCGGAAGGTAAAAGTTCCCAGTATCTATAGAAGGGGGGACTTGTCTCATATGACCTAAGTCCAGATACTCCTGGATCACGGAGTCGTACTGCTCTTTTAATGGAATGTTTCTGTTTAAACGGTTCTCGTTTCTCAGAAACTGAGCCAGTGCGATTGACCTTGAATGTCCTAAGTTGATGTGATCAGGATTTTTGAAGGGGAGTGTGACAATATATTTGCCACTCTCATCTCTAGTTGTGGTGCGCATAAAGATGTCTTCGCAAATGGCATCAGACTCTTTTACTGGCTTCTTTGGGAGATCCTCCACCTCCCAAAACTTTGTGAGGAGGTTATCCAACCGTTGGTCTAATTTGACCGTGACACGGGTTGAAAACGCGGAGATAGAGGATGAAGCACAGGTAGGAATTGGGCCGGTAAGAATCCAACCGAAAATGGTTTCTTGACCCAATAGCGCACCGCAAATATTAGGAATCGAGCCGCCAAGTAGGATTGATGGAAGGATATCTGCACCTAAAAGTACATCTATCTGCGAGCTCTTGTAGAAGAGAGGGTCAGCTAACGGAATATTGGGCAGTCCTTGCAAGGTACTTCTGGGAATCGGATGCGAAGGGAGGGTTCCTGCCACGCTAGGAAGAACAAACGCCGATGCTTCAATGCGAACTCTCGGCTTTGTTGGGGATCCAATATTGAAGTGACATAACTTCTCAGGATTGGCTGACACTGCTTGGTTAAGTCCGGCAACTTGGGCTGTCACACGTTTGAACGGGAGGTTGATGATTCTAAACATTCGTTCAGAAATGAATGTTGCTTCGGAACCAGAATCAATCAACGCACGAGCTTTATAACTAGTGCCAAGGTGGCATATGTTAATTATGGCTGTGCCTAATAGAACACCTTGCGTGTTCGACGTGAAGTAATTGTGGATGTTTGCCGAACTTTGCTCAGGAGTGGACTGTATTGAAACATTTGGCAGGTATGGAGCGGCAGCAGTACTTAAAGACGACCTGGTGGTCGACTGGGTAGGAGGGTCGCCACGATGCAACAGTGTATTGTGGCGACCTTTGCACGTATAGCAGTTATGGCTACTTGGGCACTCTTTCAGCTGATGTCCTCTGGCAAAACAGTTTAGACAAAGCTGCTGCTGCTTTATGTAGGAGGCCCGATCCGGTACTGTCATTTGCAGAAACCGGGGGCATAAACGAATTGGATGGGGCTCTTTGGAACAGAGCTTGCAGGTAGAATTGGGCTTGGCTGGTTGTGCCTTTACCTTAACCTTTGCTTCGAAGGAGTTGATCTTTTTCTTGGATTGGATTGGATTGGAGTGATTTGGACCGCTCATAGGCCTCATATCCTCAATCGCTTCCAAAGTGCGATGGCGCTCAGTTAAATAAGCATTAAATTCTGCCCAGGTCGGAATATCGGACTTGTTGTGGAGAGACTGTTTCCACAAGGATAGGGTAAGTTTCGGAAGTCTGGACGAGCATAGGAATACGAGCAAACAATCCCAATTGTCGATGCTGACCTTTGCTAGCTCGAAGGCTGTCAAACACCCTTGGATTGTGCTCTGTAGCTCTTTCAGTGCAGTTCCAGACTCTTGGGAAACGGACGGTAAATTAAAAAGAATTCGGAGTTGGCTGTTCACTAACAGCCGCTTGTTTTCGAATCTTTCGGAAAGATTCAGCCACGCGGAGTGAAAACCGTCATTTGTTAAAGGAGATTTAGAAACAATACCCCTTGCCTCGCCGCTTGTCTTAGCATTGAGATGAAACAGTTTCTCGACTGGGGACAATCTAGCATTGTTTATATAGATTGCTGTGAATAAATCCCGAAAAGTGGGCCAACGCAGATAGTCTCCATCAAAGACTTCTGTGTCAATTGGGGGAAGACTACATCCTCTTGACATGGAAGGAGAAGAGGATTGGGGTTGCTTATTTTGCGTGGAAACTGCGTCTATGCTTTCGCTTAACTGAGCTACGCACCGCTCATATATGGAATAGCAATGCTCATACTTGTTGGTTAGAATCGCAAGATCTCGGAGATAGCCAAGATCGTCGCTGGACTCGGCGCCTTGCGTTATGGTTTGGGAACCTTGCTCGAACGCAAGCTCTATTTTTTCCCATAAGGATCGGATTTGATCCCGACGCACCTGTAATGTGAACAACGATGCGCCTGCTGAGCTTGCAAATCTCGCTTCAAGTTGGCTCAATCTGTCCGAAACGGCAATAAAGGCATTCAGCGCCATTTTGGAGTTGTCAGCTATTTTTTTAATGAGTTAATTAAGTTTATAATTGTTGCTCATTTAAACATATAAACTTTTGCATTGTTTGCTTGTTGTTGTTTTAGTAGTGAAACATTCAAAAACATAACCGTTATTAACATAAAATTTTTAATAATTATTGATGAGCAAATCGAATCGAATTGATTTCATTAATTGTTGTTGTTGTTAAATTTGATAATCGAGTTGACAACACAATTTGTTTTCTTTTTGAATTTAGAGCTTTTAAGTTGATTTCGTGTTGTTGTTGTTGTGGCTGCTGCTTCTTTCGTTGTTATTGTTGTTGCTGCAATTATTTGTTGTTGTTTTTTTGCTGTTGATGATGTTTTTTGTCGTTTATCAGTTGTTTTGGCGCGTAAATCGTACAAATCATATATCATTTTTTTCATGTTTCAATGTTTTTTTTTTTTTTTTTTTTGGATTTTTTCTTGTTATGGGTTTTTCTTCGTTATGTATTATAACCTTCATTGTTGTTTAACCATTGTCGTTTGGTTGTAATTCGTTTTAATGTTGAATTTGTACTAAATGTAACAGCCTGTTGAGCTTACTCAGCAGGCTGCTAACATAATTACAATATTATGGTTAACATAATTACATTAGAGTTATGGAGAGAGAGAACACTGCTTGGATGGGGAGTTACAGGTGCCGGTGCATACTTTTCGGCTTAAACAATACCCTCCCATGCCCCAAACAGAGATCCTTTTCCCATTAGACGATGCAGAAAATTCAGAAATGCATCAAACAAATTTTAAAAAAATTCAAGCTCTTTTAGAATATCCGTTTGATCGTGAAAATGAAGAGCGTCTTAGCGATTTTCAAAACTTTTTGTCCGACGATCAACTTAAACTAACTTATGATAGCTATACAAAAGCACTAAGGTCAAGCATTAAGCATTTTTAAAGCGAACTCTTTCGGCTATTAGGCTTAACACCTACAACCCTCACCTTCTTCAACTGCAGCGAGCAAACATTGATATCCAGTTTATTTTAGACCCCTATGCTTGCTGCAGTAACGTCGTAAATTATATTAACAAGTCTCAGAGGGAAATTTCAAAATTAGTGCGTGATGCAGTTAACGAGGCTAGCAGGGGCAATGTGATTATAAAGCAAAAGTTACAGCATATTGGACACAAGTTTATTTCGGGTACGGAAATATCCGCTCAAGAAGCCGTTTACTGCTGCCTAGGTATGCATCTGTCCGAAAGCAGTAACGCAGAAATTTTTTTTTAAATACTTCATTGCCAGAGCGGCTGGCGAAAACCCTCAACTGAACCCTCCACGAGGGTGCCGGCTGGGCAATGGGCATCGTGCTACCTCGAAACAAACGAGGGGTTAGTGGTGCCATTTGCCTTGCAGAAGGGAAGAGCGGCGTCCGGCAACGGGCATCACTGCCTGACTAGGGGGAGCTCTACACCACTCAAAAGCCTCGGCACTACGAGGGTGTGGAGCGAACCCATGTTATTCATGGATGACTGGCGGAGGGGAGCCCCAAACTACTCACAGGCTTCGGCACTGCGAGGGCGAGGGGTGAACTAATGCAACCGATGCCACTCTTCCCTAAAACAAACAAAGGTACCGCTTATCTACTCACTTGCGTAGCGGTAGTATGATGCTTAGCTAAGGTGAGCGCCTTGCCACTCAAAGGCTTCGGCACTGCGAGAGCAAGGCGCAAACTATGGTCTGAGGTCCTTGGCAGTAAGGATAAAATGCTATGGGTAGACTCCCCAGACATAAAAATCATGATGGATACGACGGACGGTCATACACGGGTTGGGATGTCAACCCAAACGTCGGTCTGAAAGGGAGCTATTATACCACCGGCGGGCACGGGAGGGAGAAATCCTCTCTGCGTGTCGCCAGCAACCCCTCCGTACTGGTTGGAGCAGGCCAGGACGGTTGCATAGCTACTGCCAACACGTACTCGAATACAAACAAGCCCAAAATGTGGCGCGATACCGCTGTCCTTGGAGATTCGGATTGCGAGTCACGAGGGTCTCTTACGTCGGAGGTTTAGGTTCCATGCTCTTTTGGCCCAAAGAGTACCAGTACCCTAGTAGGGTCGGGCTCAAAAGGTCAAAGGAGGGCATGAGGGCCAAAGCCCAGTATAAGGCCGCCCTTAAGATCCGGGCTCGACTCGCAGATTGCAAGCGAGAACTCACGCAAGATGAGATCCGCAGCAAGAAGTGGGCCGACGAAAGGATCGAAAAGGGTAGGTCTCACTTCGAGAAATGGGGGAACATGGCGTCCGAGAACGCCGGTTTTGCCAAAAGGTGGAGGAGCAACTGGCCGTAAAACGCCAGTGCTCCGCTGAAACCGCAAAAGCAGAGGTACAAGCTGTCAAGCGGCCCTGCAAAAAGCCAATGTCGCGGGCAAAACCGACGGCCAGCGATGTAGCGAGGCGACATCTCGTCGTCGCGCTCATAGACCGGAGCGACCCAAATGGCAAAATGAAGCCCGAACAGTGGAAGAAGGTGGAGGCGCTGCTGTTCGATGCGCTTCTAAGCCGGATGGGCGAACCGGAGTCGCTTCCCATCTCTTTTGATGGAGCGGGCTGGCTCTTAGGTGTCAAAATCCTGAGCTGCACGGATGACCACACTCTGAAGTGGGTCACCGGCGTCGTGGCTGCTATGGCCGCCCCGTGGGAGGGTGCTCAGCTAGAGGTAGTAGACAGAACCTGCATTCCGTCCGTGCCAAAGGCAAAGGTGCTCTTCTCAAGGGTCGTCCCAGCGGACAAGGCGTTGCAGCTTTTGAAGTGGCAGAATCCGGACGTGCCAACGATTGATTGGAAAGTGATCCATGTTGCGAAACCCGACACCAAGGGCCAGCAAATGGCAGATCAATAAGGAGGCCGACGATCTGCTATACGCTAGAGACGGGAAGATGGCGTGGGGCGTAGGGAGCGTGTACCTGCGTCTCAAAAAACTTCATCCAGACGACAAGGACGAAAATACGCTGGCGATTGGTGAAGTGGAGAGGGACCTAGCGGAGGTCACCCACGCCACCAAGAGCCTGGAGATAGAGGACGACGAGGATGCAGACATCACCGTAGTGGAAGTCGCATCCGTGGAGGACACCACAGCCACTAATGGAGCTGAGGGTCATCCAGGTCAACTTACATAAGAGTAAGTTGGCTTCGGCGGAGCTCCTGCTAACCCTGGAGACAGGGCCCGTCGATGTCGCAATTATCCAGGAACCTTGGATAGCTTCGGGAAACAAGGTTTCTGGGCTAAGACACCCGAATTACAACCACTAGAGTGTAAATTCCCGAAAATATCATAGCAACACAAAGGATACTGTGGGCAATAGACTCCTTCGAGAGCTACAAATCGCCAGGTCCAGACGGAATATTCCCAGCCATGCTGAAGAGGGTCAAACATACGATCGCTCCATGGCTAAAAGAAATATTAAGGGGATGTCTAAATCATGGCTATGTGCCGGTGGCCTGGAAGACAGCGTGGGTGATATTTCTTCCGAAAGCGGGGAAATGCAGCCACGTGCTGCCTAAAGACTACATACCCATCAGCCTGACCTCATTCTTTTTAAAAACACTAGAGAAGCTGATAGACCTCCATATCAGAGAGAATACAGAAATGTCTCTAGAACGCCATCAAAACGCGCACAAAAAGGGTAAATCGGTGGAAACAGCGCTACACTCCCTTGTAGCAACCATAGAGAAGGCACTTCACCACAAAGAATACGCCCTAGGTGCATTTCTAGACATCTCTGGCGCATTTAATAACATGTCGACGGAAGCAATTATGCACAGCCTCAGAGCTGCGTACCCAACAGCAGCAGTACAATCCTGGGTTCATAATCTACTGAACAACAGGAAAATACTAGCGGAATGGGGAACCACAACAACTATCAGGGAAGCAAAATACGGCACTCCCCAAAGAGGAGTGCTATCTCCCCTACTGTGGAACTTGGTGGTAAACGGCCTCCTAAAGAAATTCAAACGGAAAGCACCAAAGATAACTGCCTATGCGGACGACATAAGCATAATTATCACGGGCAAATGTCCATCGACAATCGGCCATGTCATGGAAAACACACTAAAAGAGATACTAGCATGGGCAACGGAAGCCGGTCTAATTATCAACGCGGACAAGACGGACCTCATCCTCTTTACCAAGAGATACAAGGTACCACGCTGGACGCCCCCCAAAATAAACCATAAACCGCTGATACCAAAGGAGAGTATCAAATATCTGGGAATAGTATTGGACCCAGCGGCATGCACTGCAGGACGCGCTTAATAATGCTATACGCGAAGAAAATGAAGATATTGTCAATAGCCAAGAAGCAGTTGAAAATAACTTGAGAGTCTTGGGGTAACCTGAAATAGATCCTCAACTTAATGTTTTAAATGTTGATAACCATGATTCAGACGAAAATTTGGGAGATAATAATAACCGGTTAATAAAGCTACCACCATTAATTTTAGCTGAGAGCTTAGCGGATATTGTTAGATCCCTTAATTTAAAGCAGAAACAGTACTTTACACACGTTTTGCACAATGCCAACAACAAATCTGTGTACCACGAATTTCTTGGAGCTGGTGCTGGCGTGGGTAAATGTCGTCTCATATTGGCAATTTATCAGTCCTTGTCCTTCTTTTACAATAGCAAGCCTGGAGCAGATCCGACGTCTGTTAAAATTCTTTTATGTGCACCTACGGGAAAAGCAGCTTTCGGAATCGGTGGCTCAACTCTGCATTCCATGTTTTCACTACCAGTCAATCAGTCTGGTTCAGGTTTGAGGGCCTTAAGCCATATTTAGTAAATACATTGCCTTCAAGGTTAATCGACTTTAAACTTATTGTTGAGCTACTGAGCTTTTTCAGCAGCTATAGAATAACGACAATTTGTCTTAGTTTTGATTCATATATTTAAGCCACTCAGGGCATATAGTAAATATAAATTAATTGTAAGTTTTTGTGTTAATACAACTCAGCAGGCAGACACGAAATTGCCTCTGCTGATTACGAACGAAGAATGGTTTTGGCAAGTCGATCCGAAGTGATCGATGCGCAGCGAAACGAATTGACTGGAGTGGTTAGCGAATCTAACTTAACTAAACTTTGGCTGCGCCAAAGCCGAATACAAAGGGCATGCAATGCAAGACAATTGCTAAACGGTTAACATAGTTGATGCTACGCAGAGCAATTAACATAATTGTGAGCGCAGCTTCGCTGTTGCTGCTTATGCTGTAGTGATGCTGCCGCTTTTTGGCTGCATAGCCAAACATACTCCCCCCGTTGAAGGACTACGGCTTTCAACAACATCCTGTTTGGGTAGGACGCAAAGCTTTCGAACAGCACGTTTAGTTGTTCCGGTGGCAGTCCTGAGCGTAGCTACACGTACTACGCCATCAGCTCCAGCTACTAGCTCGATGACTCGTGCCAATGGCCACTTGAGCGGAGGCAGATTCTCGTCCTTGACCATGACAACATCGTTGACGCACAGGTTGGCCTGAGATGTACGCCATTTCGACCGTTGATTTAGGAGCGTCAGATACTCCTCTCGCCAACGGCCCCAGAAGATTTGCTGGTAGTATGAGATCCTCTGCCAGCGATCCAATCGATTAAAGTTTAGCCCTGTGAGATCAGGTTCGGGAAACAAGGCCAGTGGAGCTGTACCCAGAAAATGCGCTGGCGTCAACACATCGAGGTCGGCAGGATTCTCTGAAATGGGAACTAAAGGTCTCGAATTAATTATGGCGGCGATATGGCATAGAAGAGTGCGAAGGTCATCTGATGGAAGTATAGAGGGGCCAACAGCTCTATAAAAGTGATGCTTAGCCGTCTTAACTGCTGCCTCCCAAATACCGCCAAAGTGGGGCGAACGAGGTGGAATAAAACGCCATTCGATGTTGTCCAGCAAGCAGAAATCGTTGACCGCCTGCTGGTGCTTGCTGCTAAGGAACAACTGCCGTAGATCCGCCAACTCGTTTTTGGCTCCAACGAAGTTAGTGGCATTATCCGACCATATGCGATACGGTTTACCACGAGTCAGTATGAACCGCTTTAATGCACTTAGGAACGCTCCTGTGGACAGATCGCTTACAAGCTCGAGGTGCACAGCCTTCGTTGCAAAACATATAAACACGCAGACGTAGCATTTTACAGGTCCGCGAGTTCGAACTTCGTTTTTGCAGAAGAATGGGCCACAGAAGTCGACGCCCGTTACAGTAAACGCATGCGCTCCAGTCACTCGATCCTTGGGTAGGTCCGCCATGATATGCTCAGCCAAGCGTGGCTTAGCTCGAAAACACATCGTGCATTTGGCAACAACTACTGAGACTGTCTTGCGTCCTCCAATGGGCCAGTACTGCAGTCGAATATGCGCAAGAAGCGAGCGAGGTCCAGAATGCAACGTGCGGCGATGAAAATGCATAATTATTGCGCGAGTCACTGGATGCTTTCTTGGCAATATTGCAGGGTGCTGAGCCTCGAAGTTTAACGCCGAATTCTTTAAACGTCCACCCACACGAAGCAGTCCATTTTCGTCAACAAAAGGTGCCAGAGACGCTAATGAGCTGGATGACGGAACCTGAAGACCGTTCTTCAAACGACTGTAGTCCTCAGCCAAATGCATCATTTGAATGTAACGGATCAGCATTCGTTCACCTTGGCACACATCCTCTGCGATAAGTCCAGGGTGCCTGATGCGATGACCAAACTTGTGTATGTAGGCAAATACATGCTTGAGTTTATCCCAGGAGTTGGTATATTTGCAGCTGGCAGCAAGATCTTCGTTGTTGACAGTCTCAATGAGGACCTTTTTTCTCATTTCTGGCAGTGCTTTAATGGCGAGACAGGATTGTGGCCATTCATTTTTGTCCTTGTGAGAAATTCCGGACCATGAGCCCAAAGTGATGACTCTATCAACTCACTAGGCAGCGCTCCTCGTGACAAAATGTCAGCAGGGTTGACTTTGGTGGGTACATAGCGCCATTCCATTCCGGCAGTAATATCTTGGATTAAAGAAATTCGATTAGACACAAATATTTGAAATCTTGAGGGCTCATCCCGTATCCATGATAAGACTACTGCAGAATCAGACCAACAATAAAAAGGACAACGAAACAAGTCCATTTGCTTTACTTTTCTCATAAGTCGTGCCAGCAAAACTGCCCCACATAGCTCCAGCTTAGGTACAGTAAGGGTTTTCAACGGAGCTACACGAGATTTAGCACAAAAAAGATGCACTTCTCGCCTTCCCTGAGTCATAGAGACAATGTAGATGCACCCACCATAGGCATCTATGGAGGCGTCTCAAAATCCATGTACGCCTATTGCGCCCTGATGCAGCTGAGCCAAACGTTTAAACTTCAATTGCTGCGTGCTGCCAATATCCGACGACAAACTAAGCCACGATGAATTAAGTGCTGCAGGTAGACTCTCATCCCAATCCACCTTTTCTCTCCAGAGCTGCTGCAAAAAGAGTTTGGCCTTTGTAATGACCGGGCATATAAGGCCGAGAGGGTCATAAAATCGCGCAACTGCCGACAAAACCGATCGTTTCGTTGGCCTTAAAGGAGCACGAATTGGCGAAAATGAAAACAAAAGAGCGTCAGACACAGGATCCCATGCGAGGCCAAGCGTTTTTGTTATGTCGCTGCCATCATCAAACTTGAGAAACGTATCCTTATCAGAATCTGGTATTTTCTGCAGCACAGATGAGTCGTTTGAGCACCATTTTCGAATTTTAAAGTTTCCACGATCCAGTAGACCCGTAACTTGAGCCAATACATCCAGCACTTCAGAAGCAGAGTTGCCACCAGTTATCAAGTCATCCACATAGAAATCTCTTTTGACTATCTTTGAGCCGACTGGAAACGAAACTTGCTCGTCAGATGCAAGCTGCTGCATGGCACGAACCGAAAGAAATGATGCAGATGTCGTGCCGTATGTGACGGTGTCCAGCTTGTACACTTGCATCCTTTCATGAGATGAGTCCCGCCACAAAATGCACTGCAAATAGCTGTCAGATTCATCCATCCTGACGCAACGGTACATTTTACAGATGTCCCCTGTTAGCGCTACTGGAAATGTTCTAAACTGCAGCAAAGTGTTGAAAAGCTTGGGCTGTAATGTTGGACCTGACATAAGCAGCTCGTTTAAAGAGTATCCTGATGATGTGCTCGCAGAACCGTCGAAAACAACACGAAGTTTGGTTGAAGTGCTTTCCTCCTTAATGACGCAATGATGTGGCAAAAAATATTTACAGAGACTACGAGATTCTTCTGGAACAAGGGACATGTGTTTTAGGGATAAGTACTCAGCAATAAATGCCGAATACTGAGCCTTGAGCTGAGGACGACGGTCGAGCTTTCTCTCCAAGTTTAGAAAGCGACGATATGCTTGCTGGTAAGAATCGCCAAGCATATTCAAACTAGTTTTAATGGGTAGACGAACTGAGTATTCGCCTGTAGGCAAGCGCGAAAAGTTGGCAACAAAGTGATCCTCGCAATCCTGCTCTTCTTTCGTGTACCTGTAGCTTAACTCATCGAAGCCTTCTATCTCCCAAAACCTGCGCACAACCTCGTCCATCTTCGTGTCAGATTCTATACTTGCACTTTCAGTAGATTGGCTAGCTAGTAACACTGGGTTTTGGCGCATCTGCTTCCCACCGGAGACTATCCATCCAAACCGAGTTTTCTGGAGAAGTGGAAGATCATCAGACAACTTGATTTGACCTACACAAAGGAGTTCGAAGAATAAGCCTGCCCCAATTAGCAAGTCTATCTTGCGAGATCTATAAAATTCTGGATCTGCCAGGCGAATATTTGCGGGTAAATTCCAAGTTTCGGGGCTTAAGGTTAGGCCTGGTTGGTTCTCAGTTATGGCTGGAGCAACTAAAGCTGTGATGTTCGTCTGATATTCCGAGTTTTGAGATTTGAAATGCACATCAACTGAGAATCCATCTGAGCGAAAGTTGGTTTGGCCTAATCCGGTTACACTAGCTGTTGATTTGGTTCGCTTAAGCTGCAATTGATGAGCCAAAAACGAGGTAATAATGTGCAATTGCGACCCAGAGTCGAGCAATGCACGGCATGGCACCCATTGGCCAGAGCGATTCTTTATGTTGACAACAGCAGTGGCAAGAAGAACAAGATCTGGATTTTGTTGCTGAGCTAACAGAGAGGTAGAGTGCGGCGGAACAGATTGGCTGCTTAGCGACGTATCATATTGAGGAGCAATAAGTGAAGCGTTCGCAACGCATTGGGCTCGCGGCAATGTAGATTGAGAGTTCAGATGCAATAAGGTGTGATGTTTGCTGCCACATGTACGGCAGGCAGCTGAACTACAATTTCGCAGCTGATGTCCCTTTTTAAACAATTCAGGCAAAGTGATAGCCGCTTAGCTTCTTTAAGGCGGTTCTGGGGCGTTAAAATTGCAAATTGTGGACACGCGTAAATAGAGTGGCTTGCGTTATGGCAAAAGACGCAACCATTTGCTGCTGGGTTAGTGGCAATTAACGAACTTCTACTGAGGTTAGTCTTTTTGTTCTGTCCCACCTGAGAATTTACTGCATATGCTGCAGTTGCATGCTCCACATTTTCCATCTTCAAACAGCGCCTCTCCAGAAACGTTGTAAACTGTCCACATGTTGGAATTTCATCACTTGATGCTGCTTCTTCCCACTTGGCCTGTGTTACCTTGTCCAGCTTCTGCAAGATTGTGTGCACGATGATGCTGTCAGCAATTTGCTCAACAGTTCCCAAAGATTTCAATGCACGAAGATTTGCATTGATAACATCCGAACTTTCCCTCAGCTTCACTGCCGACGCCGACTCTACCCTCTAAAGCCCTAGAATGTTGACAATGTGTGCCTGAAAAGTTAAACGTTTATTATTAAACCGTTTATGCAACAAGTTTTTTGCCACTGCATAGTTAGCATTGATGATATCCAGAGATCGGATGGTATCCAACGCTGCTCCCTTCAAACACGTCCGCAGGTGCTGTAGCTTCTCGATGTCTGACAACTGATTATCCTCATCAATAACGGTGGAAAACATCGACATGAAATCCGAATACTCGGTGTAGCCGCCACTAAACTCGGGCTACTTGAGCTCGGGTAAACAGCTGCGTTTGGTAAACGTGATGTTATGTGCCTCCTGTGGCATCGATATATCACCTCTAACCGTCGAACAAGCTTGCACTTCGAGCTTACGTTTTTTAATTTCGCGGCGTAAATTTGATTTAATCACAACAATAAGTTCTTCAAAGTCTTCGCGTAATTTGCTACCGATTTCATCGAAGTTAATCTCCTCAAGACTGTCATGAGTTAACACAAATGCCGATTCAGTCTTGTCAATAAGTTCTAAACGCACTTCCAGAAGCTCGTCAGGCATTTGGATTAATTGCTCCGAATTTAATGCACTCGAGATCTTTTGAGCATGGCTATATATTGATTGTGCTTTCCGCTTAAGAAACTCGGCTTTATTCTCAAACGTTAACACAATTTCATTATGTGCCATCGCTCACACTAAACTTTTAGCAACACAAAAGTAAACAAACCAAAGTCAAATATGTTCGTACAAGAATGTATGTATGTATGTCAAACGCACTTGACAACAGCTGCACAAATTTTAGCAATCACTTGCGCGAGAATAAGCACACGAAATTAGGCAAAGCAACAGAAAGTTAGGTCAATAAACTTCGGCTAACGGCGCGCGAGAGAGCATGCACTTAACCTTCGGTGCAGCAGCCGAAAATAAGGGTCAGTAAACTTTGGCTAGCGGCGCTTTAGCCAACGAACGACAGCGACAGTGGAAAGCGTAAGCTGCGATTGCCGTTGCACTTGCTTGTGCGTTTGTTTATTGCTATGCAAATCAACCGAATATAAACCAACTGACCGATGTGTAGTTGTTTATAGTTTTATGCGACAAATGTTTTAATTGTTTATAAGCGATTTTTACGATATTACCAATCACGTCGGGGTCACCAAAATGTTGAGCTACTGAGCTTTTTCAGCAGCTATAGAATAACGACAATTTGTCTTAGTTTTGATTCATATATTTAAGCCACTCAGGGCATATAGTAAATATAAATTAATTGTAAGTTTTTGTGTTAATACAACTCAGCAGGCAGACACGAAATTGCCTCTGCTGATTACGAACGAAGAATGGTTTTGGCAAGTCGATCCGAAGTGATCGATGCGCAGCGAAACGAATTGACTGGAGTGGTTAGCGAATCTAACTTAACTAAACTTTGGCTGCGCCAAAGCCGAATACAAAGGGCATGCAATGCAAGACAATTGCTAAACGGTTAACATAGTTGATGCTACGCAGAGCAATTAACATAATTGTGAGCGCAGCTTCGCTGTTGCTGCTTATGCTGTAGTGATGCTGCCGCTTTTTGGCTGCATAGCCAAACACTTATAATTATAGATGAAATATCTATGGTGGGTTCCAAAATGTTTGCCCAATTAGACGCTCGCCTTAAGCAAATTTTCAAAAATTCTTCTCCATTTGGTGGTATTTCCTACAGTGCAATATTTGGTTCAGCTCTGTGGGACCTTTTTAAGTATTTTGAGCTCACTGAAATTATGCGACAAAGGGAAGACCAGTTATTTGCTTCTGCTTTAAACAATATGGCATCGGGTCTCATGACAGCCGATGATATAAGTCTTATCCGCTCCCGCACTTGTCAGCCATCGGACGTACCCGATGATGCAATTCATCTTTTTAGCACAAATGCGGCCACAGATTCATTTAATATTTCAAAATTAAACTCTATTCCAACTGATCAACATTTTTCTACCGCTACTGACTTTATTAAAGCTACCCGTTTAAATTCCACTAGCAGACAAAAAGTACTAGACGCCGTCAGTAGCTTTAGACCATCCGAGACACAGGGGTTGTGTACATCACTTCTTTTAAAGACTACTGGCAAATACATGATAACGGTCAATATTGATACTGGGGATGGACTCGTTAATGGGGCAACAGGCATTTTAATGCACATAGATTTTGATAGCTCCTTTCCAAATACTTTGTGGATGAAATTTTTAGAAGAAACTGTGGGCACCTTGAAGAACGTTTCACGCCCCTGGAACTAGCTGGCCAAGATAAGCTTGATGAGACCATTCGAGCACTAGAGACTCCTTTACAGATGTCTTTGCCCATCAACCCTATTAGAGTGGAGGAGGTCATTGACGCAGTTAAAGCCCTACCAAGATCCAAGGCACCTGGACACGATGGAATATGCAACGCCACCCTGAGGGTCTTGCCAATACGAGCGCTCCTTTTTATAACGTTGATTTTCAACGCAATAATGAGAACGCAGCACTTCCCTGCCCAGTGGAAGTTAGCAAGGATTCAAATGATCCATAAGCCGGGCAAGCCGGAGGATGACCCTGAATCATATCGGCCGATCAGTCTCCTGCCTTCTTTATCGAAGGTATGGGAACGTTTGATTGCTGCTCGCCTTGTCAGGCTTATGGATTGTGTCACTATCTTCCCCGATCATCAATTTGGGTTCAGAGCAGGGCACGGTGCTATTGAACAGGTTCACAGGGTGGTCAATCATATCCTTAAGGCGTATGACGACAAGGAGTATTGCTACGGCATTTTCGTAGACGTCAAGCAGGCCTTTGATCGCGTCTGGATTAAAGGTTTGCTCCAGAAAATAAAAACAAAGCTTCCTGCTACCTACTTTTGCCTGATGCAATCTTACCTGGAGGATCGCGTTTTTCAAGTGAGAGTAAGGTCAGAATTTTCTACAGCGAGACTAATGAGGGCAGGCGTTCCCCAAGGTAGTGTGCTGGCCCCCTTCCTGTACAACCTGTTTACGGCGGACATCCCCACTCCCGACAACCTAGAAGAGCTCGCTGCACCGGGAAAATTCCTTATTGCCACATTTGCAGACGACCTGGCAGTATTTTATTCCGCCCATTGCGAATACGAAGCGGCTGACGGAATTCAGGAATATATCCACCTGCTTGAGAACTGGGCTCGCAGATGGAACGTAAAGCTCAACGCCTCGAAGAGCCAGGCTGTCAACTTTACTCTTAGACGTGGAGATGCTCCGGCAGTCTGGCTAGACGGAAGCCCCCTAGAACCGGGGAAAGAAGCAAAATACTTGGGCATTACTCTAGATAAAAGACTCTGCTTCCGGGCCCATATTGACGGTCTTGTAAAATCCTGTCGGTACAAACTGGCAAAAGCCAACTGGCTTCTGAGCGCCAAAAGTACGCTACCACTGCGCTGCAAACGGGCGGTATACAACTCGCTGATTGCTCCGACATGGAGATATGGCGTCCAGATGTGGGGCATTGCTTGTTGGACAAGCCGACGACGCATCCAGACCCTCCATAATTTGGCCTTGCGTCGAATGACTGGAGCCGACTGGTATGTAAGGAACTCAACCTTGCACAATGACCTCAGACTGGACACCATAGAAAATCAGGTCGGAGCATATTCTGTGAAATATAACGCACGTTTGCTGCGACATAGTAACCGGCTGGCCGGTGAACTTGCGGGAAGGAGTGTAGTAAGACGACTGAAGCGCAGGACGTTCAGGAGTCTTTTACAGTAGCCCTGCATCCAAACAAGTCCACAGAAGATAACGCCTGGTAAATTCAGGCTTGGTGATGTTCTAACCTTACGAATAACATCTATGTATATATATATACTAGAAAACCCGGCGAACTCCGTTACGCCACTTCGTTTTTTTAAACATTTCGTTTGGGGATTAAAAGATGAAGAATGAAGATGATGATGACAATTTGGATATTAGACCAATGTCCACTGTATGTCGATATTGCAATGCGCTAAAGTTTAAAATGCTGTTTTAAACATATTGACCACAGCGTTATTAGCATGAAAAAATGCTTGCAACTGTTCAATTAATCCTCTCTTTAACTGTTGTGCTCCCTGTATATTGCACCGCACATTCAGCTGATCCACCATTGACGAAATAAAATATATTTGCAAAAATTGATGCGGTTTATTTAACGTTGGCACCATTGAACCATGCAAATGATATATTTGTCCTTGTATCTGTAATTGCAATGAATTATTTGTTGAAGAATACTGTGTGACTTCTGATCGTATCATGGTGTAGAGTGTGGTGTATGTGTAGTTGGTTTGTGTTGCAATTGATTGTCCTGGTGTTATTCATTGGCGTGACTAATTGGTTGTATGATATTTTACTTTGCAAGTCGGCATGAATCCGCCTTCTCGAATGATATTAGCTCCAAATGAAGTCATGCGAAAGCAATTATTGTATTCAAGGATGTGTTGAAGAAAATGGTTGGAATCGGGATCAGTTCAATCGAACAATGCTTTTAGTGGGTATTGTGGTGTAAGTAATGGATCCAGTTTAACTTTTCCACTTGCGCGACACAATCCAGCCGTATTTCTGTTAAACTTTAGCGCTCTGCAATATCGACATACAGTCGTCATTGGTCCAATATCTAAATTGTCATCATCACTGTAGTTCGCAGGGGGATCATATTGGAATGCCAAGCGATTGTATGATACCAATGATCTTCGCGTACTCAATCGAGCATTTTCTCTTATTATATTTTGGCTTTGTTGATACACTTGTTGCTGGCTTGCATGTCTTGTGCGGCGGCTGATGGTTGATCGTCGTCCTCTAGGCATTTCAGACTATGAACAGACTGGAGAATTAAACCTCAAATGCACAATACACATAATTTACACAGATCAACTTACCACCTTAAAGACAAATAGTTGCTGTTGAAATTTAATAAAAGTTTGCACAATAAACGCGTTTCCAGTTGAACTGTTAACAAACGAATAACTTTATCGTCAAAACTGAACATATTACAATGAGAAGCTGTCAAACAATGTAACGACATGTAATCCAAAGGTAACATGATAAAGGATTTTCGTTAAGGGTGTAAAAAACTTTCCCGGTTTTCCTACATTCCTGTTGAACATTTTCCTGAAATTTCTTTGCTAAAAACCTCACGGAGCCCTAGACCTTGCCAACGAATGCAAAAGCGTTCAAATCGGTTCCTGCGTTCTGGAGTTAGATCGTCAGAAAGAATTCAGACTTATTTTTATATATATATATAAAAATGAAACCCGTTTCGCGTTGTCATGGCATCACGTGTGAACGGCTGAACCGATTTCGATAATTCTTTTTTTAAATGTTCGTTGGAGTTCAAGGATGGTTTTTACGGCGAGAAACATTCGAATAATTGCCGGAAAAACCCTTTAAACAGCCATGTTAGAGTTGAGCCAGACCTAGAGCTGTGTTTTTCAAAATCTTAGTAGGCTACATTTAAAATTCAGTAGGAAAAATAATTCTATTCAACGTATAAATGAAATTATTTAGTTATCCGGAGCGCGTTGCTTCGCCAACAACTCAAATAAATAAAAAAATTTTGTTAAAAAACAAAAAATATTAGCTTCTGAATCAAAACTGTTTTTTTTTACTATTTAAAATCGTACATTTTTAAAATGCCAGCAATACGCAGAGGAGCTACCATAAAATCTAACCTCAACAACGCGAGCAGCTATGGGTCACGACGCAAACGTGTTGAAAGAGCCCAGCAATTACCAGAACAAATCGAAACAAGAAATGCAGCTCAAAGGATCAGGACTGCAGAAAGTCGTGCACAAGAATCTCAAGAACAGCGTGACGAACGTCTGCAACAGAATATTACGAGAAAAAGAGCGGCACGAGAACGAAACATAGCTACAGTACGAGTACTAGATCGACAAAGGCAACGGATCAGCCGCTCATTAACACGTGCATCATTCGTTCGGCTTGCCTTTGAATATGCACCAGATATTAACTATTCAGCGCATTCAAAAATTGCTATTGGTAGAATGGATAAAGTATTTCAATATTGTCAGGCATTGAAATTTCGGAATGAAGCAGCCGGCATGTGTTGCGCATCAGGAAAAGTTGTGCTGTCACCTCTACCCGCTCCGTCGGGCTCACCCGACTAGAGCCTTCTTACTTGTTTTTTGTTTAAATTGTTGTTTTTAATTATATTTTTGAAGTCTTTTAATTTTTTTTCCTAGAACAAACTATGATTTTTAACTAAATTATGCTCGTTCATTTGAATATTTAAATATTTACACGTTTTGATCAGCTGTTTGTATTTTCACGCTTACAAAAACTAAAAAAATTTAAGAATCTGCGACCTGCAGGTTCAGAACTAAACTAAATTAAGTTAAATTTTGAGTAAAGTTGATCCAGTTGATCTGCCTTACCCGTATCGGGGTGATAGCTAAATGAATTTTTGAGTGTTCATTACTACGTGATCTACAAGGTATTAAGCCAATGTTTTCCCCAGGGCCTGACGGCGTACCTAGCTGTGTGCTTAAGAACTGCGCTGACGGTCTCTTAAAGCCTTTGCAAAAATTGTTTAGTTTGTCTGTTGAGCAATGTTCATTTCCAAACATCTGGAATCAATCATTTATTATACCGCTCCATAAAAAGGGAGACAAGTCTCACGTTCCAAATTATAGGGGTATCTCCAAATTGTCTGCTATCCCAAAATAAAATAAAATTATGCATGTCAGGTACTACTCTGCTGTCTGCTCAAAAATTACAAAAAGTCTTAGATAACTTCCAAATTTGGTGTCGTGTTAACTTGTTAAATCTTAATTGCAATAAATGTAAGGCAATGTCCTTTTATAGACGCCTGCCTTTTTTAAATATATATTTTCTTGATAGTAGCCCACTCGATTCACAAGCATATCTCTTCTCTTTGGTACCCCAAATACAGTATTCACCAGGATAGAATAGAATCAGTACAGAAACAATTTCTGCTCTTTGCCCTTAGGGGACTTAATTGGGATACTAACATTAACTTACCTTCCTACCACAGTAGACTTTTACTAATAAATCTATCTTCTCTTGCTGATCGGAGAACAATGATAGGTGTAATCTTTTTACATAAAATAATAAATGGTGAAATTGATTCTTCGGAATAAATCAGCCAGATTAGTTTTGCAGTTCCGATCAGACGGACAAGGAATTTTCTACCAATTGCTCTTTAAGCCTGTCACTCTCACTAAACTATTCATAATCCTTTCCGTATTTTATGTTCAAACTATAATGATTTATATCACTTAATAAATGGTGCCACTTCTATTGGTTCTCTCAAAAAGCTAGTCTTATGTCATTTGTCTACATGTTCGCCATCTACGTAACCGCACGTTATGCGGTGTGCCTCTCGGTCGGTCGGGCGGGAGGTGGTTGCATTTTTGCTTGGGTCCGCGCGTTTACAAGCCGGTGCTTGGTATCGTTGGGCAACTTGATGGTACTGTTCGTTAGTACGTCTACGTCTAAATAAATAAATAAACGCTCACATTGAGAATGCATATTTATACTTTGATACCAAAGGTATCATAGTATATTGGGTTTGTGCAATGTCCGTCATGGTGTCTGTCCGTCTGTCCGTCTGTCCGTCCGTCTGTCCGTCCGTCCGTATGAACGCAACTTTTTTCGACACCCTTAAAGCTAGAGCCTTGCAACTTTGCAAATATCTTGGTATATGTCTTCGTCAGACAAAGTGTTAAATCTGGGGCTCTACGACCTCAGGGGGCCTGGGAAATCGATAACAAGTCGATACACCTCGAAGTGCAAATCGATAAAACACATATATATCCCACATTTTAGCAGCTAGAGTCACCAAATTTCATGGCAAGATAGCTGGTGACATTCCTCAAAAAATTACATCAAAAGTTTGGATGCCACGCCCACCTATTCCGCCCCCAGCCCCTCTCCGATTATAAACAAAAATGCCTGTATCTTCTACAGTTTTGAAGCTATAGCCACCAAAATTGACATGAAGGTAGATGCTGACATCTGACAAAGTTATGCATCAAAACATTGGATGCCACGCCCCAAAACAACGGGACATGCCCCACCGTCCTAAAAAAAAAACCGAAATGCACGTATCTTTGCCAGTTTTTAAGCTAGAGTCACCAAATTTGGTATGAACATTGGTAGTGACATCCGAAGCAGGTGTGCATACAAACTTTGGATGCCACGCCCACTTATTCCGCCCACCGCTATATCTCTCTCAGTTTTTGAACTAGGCTCTTCAAATTTGGTATGAACATTGTTAGTGACATCCGTAACAGATCTGCATCAATGTTTTGGATGCCACGCCCACTTATACCGCCCACCTCTATATCTTTGTCAGTTTTTGAGCTAGAGTCTCCAATTTTATACCCAAAACCCTCATATATTACTATTTGCACTCAGAATCCTTAACACAGCTATGTGAACTGGTATCAAAGTATATCGCAGTCGTTTGCGTCCGACTGCAACGTTTTTACTTGTTTTGATTGAGTCAGCTGACTGTTAAATTAAATTAAATTAAATCTGGAGTAAACAGGCTTTAACTGATTTTCACAATTTCAATATTCAAGATTTTTTTTGTTATCGATTACATGTGTATATCGGCATCCACAAGTGCTATGGTATTTTTTAAAACAAAATTGTTCTTCTCATGATATATACGCTTATGTAATGGGCTCAGGGTATGTTCCATGTGTGGATTTTTCAACTAGAGCCTTTTTAATAGTTATACCCTTAACCCACTAAATGGGAAGCATCTCCGACCGTCTGTCTGTCCGTCTGTATGAGCGCGCCAATCTCAGTTACTATAAAAGCGAGAGACTTCAAACTTGAAATTGAAACTCTCCTATGACATAGCAGAACAATTTTGCTGCAAATTATCGATAACACTTCTGGTTTTTGATTTACAAATAGGATTGATAACAAAGAAATCTGAAATTTTAAAATTTAAAAAATGAGGTTTGAAACTTAAAATAAAATAATGAGTATTTGAAAAAAATTTGATCAAAATCGGTTAAGAAAAACCGGAGATATTGCAATTTGATCACATTGGTCTTTGGGTGAATATTTACAAATGACTGTAGGCCCTACGTATGGGGTTAAGGGTATGACTTAGTCGGGATTTCTCGACTAGAGCCTTCTTACTTCTTTGCATATACATATATTTTGTATGTTTTATAAGACTTATTAAAAATTCTTCTCTAATAAAATAGTGATAGAAAACGTGTTTCATTTAATTAAGGTCCTTTAAGACTATTTCGTTGTAAGGTTTTTTTTTTTTTGAAAAAAATATTCTGCTATTGTAAATGTAATATTTTATTCCTTGAAACAAGAGCAAGCATTGCCGAATTTTATATGTATTTGTATGTAATTTTAAGCTGGTTATGAGCCGCCCTCCTTTTGTTTCTGGAAATAGTAATAACGATTGCCGGGACCCGGTAGATGTAATACTCCTTGAACTGTTCCAAATTGAAATCGTTTGGAGTGTAAATAAATGATTTGGCGCTTTGATGGGATGAGGAAGCCATCGATTGTCTAACGGATTCTATCTTGGTCACTGACTTTTTAATACCCAATGTTGTCCAGATATCAAACTCTTGGTTCTCCTCCTGCTCCTCGACAACCTCTTCCTCGATGCTCGTCTCTGTCGATTCCTCTGGTACTCGATTCCTGGTGCACTCCCCTGCGCCATATTTTCTTCTATTTTGGCGAGTATGGGATGCTTGAGGCTGTCCAAATATTTCAAGCAGCATCTCCAAGGCCACGGCACAGTTATCGTTCAGCTGATCGTAGCCAAAATCCACGACCTCTAGAGTGTCCAACTGCTTCAAAACCCGCACCAGGATCAACATTTTCATTTGATCCATGCGACTGTTGCGCAAGCGAAAGACCTTAAGCATCTCAAGGGTACGCAATCCTTTGGCCAGATGCACCATATCATCGTAGGAGAAGTTCATGTGCCGCTTGTGATAGTCCAACTCCATTTTGGGACCCAGGAACTCGATGGTCAGTGAGACCAACTGATCAAAATACCGCACGAAGCTCAGATCGATGTGATGACAATGCTTTGGTGGATAATCGTATTGCTTGATACGATTAAGGAGCTTCTCCTTGTTGCGACCATCTGCGATTTTATCTTCACCATCGTCCGGTTCGGGCTCCACAGCCAAATCGAAGACACCTTCGATGGGCTTGGCGGCTTTTTTCTTTCTCTTCTTTTTAGTGTGTTCCGGTACAGGTATTCGGCGTAGGAAAGAACGTCTTCGTCTGCGTCTATCGTGTTCCTCTTGCTTCTCCTTGTGCAGGTCCCGCAGCTGCTGGCGGGCAGCATTGCGAGCAGCTCTTGCCTCACGCCGCTTAAATTGCAGATCATCCTCGAAGGATTTCTGCAGACGTAGATCTGGGTTCTCGGCTTCCTTATCCGAATTGCTTGAACTGCGCCGTGCTTCAAATTCAACTACTTGGGCTGTTTTACTCGCAATGCGTATGACGGATTTCTTTCTGACCTTTGGTGCAGATGGCGCTGGTGCTGGTACTGGTACAGGTGCCGGTGGCTGCTCCTTCTCGTGCTCCTCCTCGCCTTCCTCCTCTTCTTCGTCATTTGTATCCCTATGTATGTTAAGAAATAACTTTTAATTCCTTAGCAACAGCCAAAGCTCAATACATCCTACCTTTCATCACTGGATATTTCGGAAAGTATCGATTCATCGGAAGTGACATCCAGTTCCGATTCACTGCCAACGTAATGGCTAAATGCATTCTCCGAAAGAGATTGCAAATGTCGAATATGCATCGTTTTCACATATTGACGCACCAGGTAGCCCAACTCAGCCATCTGTCTTTCGGGCCAATAGGCAGCTGGACAGGATTCAACGAGCTCTACATATTTCAAGCTAATACCCTTGCCCCTCCAATCATACTCATCGATTCTCCGTATAGACCTCACGACTACGTTCGCTGTGTAGGCGCCTGGTGCCCATTAATGGGCGATAGAGCTCATATTCCACCAAGAGATCCGGTTCATTGGGTATGCCAAATGTATTTGTGTTTGCCGGTGGCAAAAAGTCTCCATCATCATCATCCATTGTAATCAAATTATTTCAAATGTGTTATACTCTTACTAACGATTAGATTCCTTTCTTGATAATTTTTTTGTTGTCTGTGAAAAATTGTGTAATGATGTTTCAATACTATTCTATACTATACTATAATTCTACTAAGCTGATGCTGCTGCTGCTGATGTTTGTGTCAAATGTGTTTTTCACACCTGAAAGATAATAATATAATTTTCGCTTGAGAACGTGGGATTTTTAATTTTTGTCTTTTGCACGGATTGAACTGCGCTCCCACCGAAATAACGACTGTGATTATCAGTTATCTTCATCCTGTTCAACTGATTCATCATGTAATGTTGTCTCTAATGGTCCGCCCGTGCAGACTGGACAGCTGTTGGTAAAATAGTTAATCGTTGCTTAAATAATTGCAACATAGGAAGAATGAAATATGTTCACTTACACTTCTGGTGTTGGCAAAAAACCTGCAACATCTTCCATTACTAAAATAGTCTTAATCCTGTAGAGACACATCAGGCGGTGGGCCAGATAGATTATAGGAATCAAAAAAAGGCTACTTATAAGCACGCCCAGCCAAAACATATTCTGAAATTATACAACAACAAAATTCGAAATTCAAAATACAAATAAGTGAGCAGTCTGTATGCCAGAGAGCAGGACCATTTTAGATGTTTCTTGTCCAATCTTAATATAATGATCATAAAATGGCATTTTTTTTTTAAATCGTTCAAGATTTTATCGTTGACGATAACATGTGTATATTGAAATCGTAAATAGATAGAGAGAGATGATAAATTAAAGTGAATCATAAATAGAAAATACCAGATATTTGAAAGCTTGAGTTAGTCAACTTACCAAGGGATAAATTAGTTTGTCGCAAACTACACTCCCACCACGATTGTTAATGCTGGCAATAGGAGCACTAAGTCCAACCTTAGTGCGACACTCATTCATCACCATTTTTGTATAATTTTCAGTAACTTTCTGTACATAACCGGGAAGTGCTTTTCGCTGCTCACCCATAGACAAATCAAAATCACTATACATTTTTGTATCGACCTTATTAACGATTTCTTTTAGGTCCTTCATCGCTTCACCATATGTAGAAGTGCTATTTAATAATATCAGTTCATCTATTTGTGATAGTTTCAATATTATCTCATCTATAATTGACTTGATTTTGTCCACAAATTCATCGTGCAAATATCGCAATTGAATAGAATTTTCATAGAGTGAGATTCTGGCCCAATCATAAATCCCCCACTGGGCCCACAAAGTGGACCGCAACACCATAAGTTCATCGGACAGTATCTTTAAGTCGAATGGGGTCAGTTCTTTGCATAAACATTTTGTTAGGTCCGAACTATTGTACGAAACCATATCGTTATTTTCCAAAATGTAATCAAAATTTTTTTCATATGGATTTGGGGCAGAATATGATAGACTTAGATCCCAATCCCCACAGCGATCCGTTGGCATCTCGTGTGTTTGTATAACATTAATATTCGACAGCTCATTAAGGTTATACAAACCGTTCAATTCAAGCAGTGCAAAGATGGATTGGTTGGCCTGTAGGGTTTTATTACCGCTTGATTTGTGCAACGACAAATCACTTTCTTGCTGTTCCCGAAGAGGTGCACAAGCACCCTGATAGGTGAGAAACCCCATAACAAGGTGAAATAATCCGACCAAAAGTACAAAAGATAATACAGAAAAAATAATCAAAATAGCTCTACAAATGAAATGGATAATATTTAATTTAAAATATATAATGTTGAAGCACTTACAATGAGAGGAAAGTAGATCCGATGCGTCTGCTACAGTTGCAATATCTATTGCGATGCCGCGGGAACTCGCAGCATCCACAAATGACACCAATTACCAGAAAAAGCAATATCTTTAATGACATGTACGTAGATATCTATACGATATTGACCTTTTTGTTTGTCTACTTACGATCGATATAAGCACGCGCACAACAATACAGACTACATCGCGAGCGCCACCGAATTTGGTGACAACATCATCAAACGAATTGGTTGTGGTAAGAGAACTCATGTGAATGTCTTTGATCAATGTATCAATGAGAGCTCGTATTTTGTCAGCATGCGAGCGGAACATAATTTTTCCTACGCTTAAGTCTTCAGCCATGGGATCTGTGACTGGCTTAACATATTTGTTAACAT
The DNA here is from genome assembly GCA_018152965.1 of Scaptomyza pallida. Taxonomy (NCBI): domain Eukaryota; kingdom Metazoa; phylum Arthropoda; class Insecta; order Diptera; family Drosophilidae; genus Scaptomyza; species Scaptomyza pallida. Next base: position 638,127 of record JAECXP010000116.1, read on the forward strand.
ATTTTGTTAAAAAAATATTCCAAAAGTTTGTAACAGTATCGAGAGCCAGATACCCTTTGTTATCAATGGTATATTTCATGCCCTTTGAGAATTTCGTTGTGTCGGGTAGCTGTAAGAAAATATTATTCAAGAATAATAGTGCAGTCTACTATATAAGGCGACCAAATATGCTTAGTATTCAAATCAGAGATGGGCGTCGGGATCGGGATTTCGGGAGTCCCGAGGGTCCCGAAAAAATGATCGGGATCGGGCGGGATGGGAACGATTCTTAAAAAATCCGGGAAAGTCGGGATAAGTGGTCGATCCCGAAATTCCCACGGGTCCCGGTAAACCTGATGGGAGCCAAAAATTAGTCGGGACCCAAACAAAAGGTGTGTTCGATAGCTGCACTAGGTTGCCCTAGTGTACACTAGTTCTTAAAAAAGTGTTCGATAGCTGCACTTTTTTACACTAAACTGGTCCACAGCAGCTATGTCCACAGAATGCCCATTTTGGGCACTTTTGGCACTTCGTTTCACACAGACACAAGCCGAAGCTTGGACATAGCTGTTTTAATTGCATAAAAAATCTCTCTCTCTTCTGTCAAAATTTTGAGTGCGACTACCTTGTTAAGTATACCTTGGGAGCATTTACATGTATTTTCACTATTACGAAATTGGGTCACTCTTTTCTAATAATTGATGCAGCTATGGCAACGCGTGTCGAAATTTTGCAATTAATTGCCAAAAATTAGTGAATTATTTGTCATTTTAAATTCTTCCTCAAAAGCTGATGTGTGGGAAAACTTTAACATTATTAAGTTAAAGGTTAAAATTGTGGATTTTGTGCAGTGCAAAACCTGTATGGAACTTATTGCATATAAACCAAAATTGGCACGTCTGGACTGCACAGGCATAAGTGCGCCAAAAATGATCGCGACGCTTTGCAACCAAGCATGAACGCATTTTAAAACAAGTAAGAAGGCTCCAGTCGAGAAATCCCGACCAGGACATACCCTTAACCCGATAGGTAATGCTTACAATAACTTGTATGTATTCATTCAGTGACCAATATAACCAAACTTCAAACTGCGATATCTCTGGTGTTTCTTAACCGATTTTAGTCAAATTTTTACAAATGTTCATTATTTTATTCGTAGTATCAAACCTCATTTTTAAAATTTTAAAATTCAAGATTTTTTTGTTATCGATCGCATGTGTATATCGGAAACCAGAAATGTTATCGAAAATTTAAAGCAAACTTGATCTTCTTATGGTATAGGAGAGTTTAAGTTTTAAGTTTGAAGTCACTAGCTCTTATAGTCTCTGAGATCGGCGCGTTCATACAGACAGACAGACAGACGGACAGACGGACAGACAGACATGGCTAGATCAACTCGGCTGTTGATGCTGATCAAGAATATATATACTTTATAGGGTCGGAAATGCTTCCTTCTGTCTGTTACATACATTTGCACAAAACCATTATACCCTTATTTACCCATTTTATGGGTTAAGGGTATAAAAAAAGTTCCGTCCTGCGTTGTGGAAAATCTGGCGCGGGATCAGCTGTTATTTTTTACAAACGATCTTAGACCAATTTCCACAACTGAAGGTAAATATGTGTGATATATTAAAAGAGGTTCAGTTTACATATTAGTATAAATGATATACATACATACTATTATTAGGTGAAGGATTTTTGCAGCTGGCACAATCGCTTATTAACATTGGAGCTGAGTATGGAAAACAAAACGCATCTGATTTACTTCAGAGTAGGAAAACCATAACAAACGTTGTGTTGCCAACAGAATACAGCAAAGTTAAAGACGATCTGAAAAAAACTGGTGGATCAGTCTATGGCATACACAACCGACATGTGGACGGACCAACACACACAGCGCAGTTTCCTCACATTGACAGCACATTACATATGTAAGTAGTTTAATCTAAATGTAAAAATCCTCGCAAATCGCGAATTTCTACTTGGGAAAAAGATAGTGCTAATATATTGAGCTGTGTATTAGAAATTGTTAAAGAATATGATTTGGAAGCTTAATTTCAAAGTAGCTATATAATAACCGACAATGGTGCCAATGTTAAGGCAGCTTTTAAACATTATAAGCGCATTGCATGTGCATGTCATAATTTAAACTTAGTAATGACTGACCTTTTCGATAAGGGAAACGTAATAGAATTGGATGCATTGTTGGCTGCTTCAAAGGCGCTTGTTGGCCATTTTAAGCATTCTGAACTTAATAGCCAACTATCAAAATCTCTTAAGCAACATGTTAAAACTAGGTGGAACTCTATATATACCATGTTTGATAGCATTTTAGATTCCTTTTCAGAAATTCAGACAATTTTCGTTTCAAGAAATGATGTTAAAAGAATATCTAATATTGATTTCAATTTTTAAAAAGATATTGTAAATTTTTTGTCAATGTTTAAAGATTGTTCGGAGTGTTGGAGTGCCGACAAGAAACCAACAATACATGAATACACATTGTGGTTTAAAAAATTAGTGAATCATTGTGCTAAAATTGTATTTGATACCGAATTATTATTATTATTATTACAAGGGCCTTACCACACTGCGACCAGATGTTAGATCTTTTGTGCCGGCCTGTAGGATTAGGGTAGAGTCTCTGTACCGAGGCTTTTGATAAAGGAGAGCACTTTGGTAGGGTAGGTTTGATACCGAAACAATGAAAGATATCAAAAGCAAATGTCAAATGTCTTTACATAGCCGCTGTGCGCCAACTACGTTTTACAACGTGGCACCCTTTAGAGATTTAAATTTTTCGACAAGTGACGAAAAGAATAATGTGCACTTGACAATAAAATCAATGATTAAAATAATAATAAGTCCATAAAAAAAAAATAATAATCAAGAAAAATAAAATATATCACATAGGTTTTCGGAGTTCTGTACACCGCAACCCGAAAAGGAAGACGACATAGACGATGAAATAAATAGTTATATTAAGCCAATTAGATTTAAGAAAGATTGCGATATTTTAAAATTTTGGCAAGAATACAATGATTTGCCATTGTTGCAAATGCTGTCGAGGCAAGTGCTTAATATACCAACATCCTCAGCAACCAGCGAAAGAGTTTTTTCTACCTCTAGTAGAATTTTGAAAGAACATGCAAGGGGCAATTTTACATGTACTTTTGCTGAGGGTGGTAATATTGTACCTGCCCTCTCTCAGTCAGATACTTTACCATTTGTTGTATTTGATTATGTGGCCATTTAGCTGCAAGTGATTTGCAGGAGTATTTTTTAATTATATAAATATATAACTTAAGTGATGGTGTGACTTGAGTGTGCACGGCAATGTGCATTTGGTCAAATCGTTCAGTGAAAGTCGTACACTGACGCATTTTATTGCTTAGTCTATAGACAGTCATGTAGAGAAGACCAAAGTACAAATTGGTCAGTGCACACTTATTGTGCAACATTCAACAGAGTAATGCTGTGAGACAGTACGTTAAAGTATATTATTATAATTTTTTTTTTTTTTTTTGTTTTTTTTTGTTTGGTAGTTTGGTAGATCACCGAGATTCGGAGGTTATTAGGAGAAAATTTTGAAAAAATATTGTTTTTAAATAAAAATTTAAATTTAAATTATATTTAAAAATATATATACATTTGTAAACACACATATTTGAAAAATAAAATTTCGGGAAAATGTCGGTACCCGCGGGATAGTCCCAACATTTGTCGTGACACTCGGGATGGGAAACGCGAATTTAATATCGGGACGAGATGGGATGGGAAGCAATTTCTTTCCCGATTCCATCTCTAATTCAAAAACCCAACACTCACCTCGTCAAAATGAAGGCATTTCGAGTTATCAATGGACTCAATTCGATATTTCTTTAAAAACCGCAGACACTCTGTATTGCCACACATCACACTTAACGTGTAAGTATATTCTCTTTTTATCTCTCGCAGACCTAACAGGGTATTTAATACAATAAAATAAAGTGACAAAAAGAGATATTATGTACCATCTCGAAACTGTGCTCCATTAAACCGTAATTCTTCAATTAATCTGGTCACATCATTCATAAGCGGAAGAGCCTTTTCTAAATTTTTTAAAATTTGATTTTTTTTGAACATGGATTCGCCTCCGACGTTGATAACTAAATTCCCAATCATGGTGACACTTAAATCTGTAAAAAAAAACAAGCAAAAACGTTGCAGTTGGACGCAACCGACTGCGATATACTTGATACCAGTTCACATAACTGTATTAAGAGTTCTGTGTGCGAATAGTAATATATGGGGGCTTTGGGTAAAAATATCAAGCAGAAGGGGTAGGCGTGACATCCAAATTTGTGATGCAAGTCTGTGGCGGATGGCTTCTTCTATATACCTACTAAGTTTGGAAACTCTAGCGCAAACACTAAGAAAGATATAGAGGTGGGCGGTATAAGTGGGCGTGGCACATCTGTTACGGATGTCACTAACAATTTTTCCACCAAATTTGGTGACTAGCTTAAAAACTGGCGAAGTTTCATGCATTTCGGTTTTTTTAGGGCGGTGGTGCATGGCCCGTTGTTTGGTGGTGGTGGTATTTCATTCTTCATCTTTTAATCCCCAAACGAAATGTTTAAAAAAACGAGGTGGCGTAACGGAGTTCGCTGGGTTTTCTAGTGTGTATATATATTTAAAAATCGAGGTGTATCGACTTGTTATCGATTTCCCAGGCCCCCTGAGGTCGTAGAACACTAAATTTAACACTTTGTCTGACGAAGACATGTACCAAGATATTTGCAAAGATGCAAGGCTCTAGCTCTAAAGATGTCGAAAAAAATTGCGTTCATACGGACGGACGGACAGACGGACGGACGGACAGACACCATGACGGACATTGCACAAACCCAATATACTATTAAACCTTTGGTATTAAAGTATAAAAACAAGTAAGAACACAATATTTACTCAATGACTATATGACCAAACTTCAAACTGCGTTATCTCCGGTTTTTCTAAACCGATTTAAATCAACTTTTTTTAAATGTTCATTAATCTATCCAAAAATTTCAAACCTCATTTTTAAAATTTTGAAATTCAAACTTGTTTTGGTATCGATCACATGTGTATATCGGAAACCAGAAGTGCTATCGATAGTTTGAAGCAAAATTGTTCTGCTTATGGTATGGGAGAGCTTAAGTTTCAAGTTTAAAGTCTCTAGCTCTTTGTCTCTGAGATCGATGCGTTCATACAGACAGACAGACATTGCTATATCGACTCTGCTGATGATGCTAATCAAGAATATATACACCCAATTCTTTTTTTACACGGCTTTTTTTTACACGGATTTGAAGTTACACGGTTGAAAAATTTTTTTCAAATTATTTATTTATTTTTTTTATCTAGGACGGTTTTGTAATTATGTTTGTTTTTACAACACTTGGCACCATTGCTGAAATGAACATACATAGTAATAACTGGGGAAATCCCCTTATTCGAAATTTCTTAAGGCGAGTTTACAATGTCAGCGTGAGATTGGAAAATGTTTTGTCTCTGTCTGACACACATATTTTTCACATGAGTTCTATAAAAGATTTCTTAATATAAAAAGTCGACGGCGCAAGACCTTTCGGAAAGTAGTCCGACAGTTCAAAACTCTGTTACCGGAAGACACTCACCATTCGATTTGATGAATATCTCCAGTGGTGATACCGCCTTTAGTCCAGATCGTCGCAAACAATTGCTCTTGTTATCAAGTAGCGACGAATAATTATGTAGCTATGTTAATATTGTTTCTTTATTTCCATTCTAATTTTTCTGTTCTTTAATTCTGGATTAACAGATTCCAATATGAATTATGTATTTTAAGTTTAAATGCTCATTAAAATGCCATATGAACATACAATTTGTATGAAATTTTATAGCGTTCAACTTTTATTACACGGTTTTTCGAAGTAAATATAGTTCTTTATTTCATCTTACACGGTTTTCAAATCACATGGAACGTATCCCCCGTTTTACTATAGGAAACGCCTCTTTTTTTACACGGTTTTTTTTTACACGGATTTCTGAGGAACGTATCTACCGTGTAAAAAAAGAGTTGGGTGTATACATTTTTGGGGTCGGATATGCTTCCTTCCGCCTGTTACATACAATTGCTAAAAACCATTATGCACTTATTTGCCCATTTTGTGGGCTTAGGGCATACAAAATAAAAAAACAAATAAGAAGTCTATAGTCGAGAAATCCCGGCTAGAACAAACCCTTAACCCGTTAGGTAACGCGTACAGTCATTTGTTTGTATTCCTACGCACAGAGAAACTTCATTTCATTACATACTACGTTTATGCTATGCTCATTTTGCAAAATCATTTCATGAAATGCCTCCGAAAGTGCGTGCATAAACACCATTTCATGAATTCGCTTAAGGCCTGTTTACCCAAAATTTAATTTAATTTAATTTAATTTAATTTAATTTAATTTAATTTAAGAAAATGTATGCGTTTACCCAAAATTTAATTTAACATAAGGAAACAGTGTGTAAAGCGTTTAAAATGATGTTTACAGTGTTGTAAGCCCGCCGTTACATTTTGAATTGGTATTCAAACACATTTTTACTTGAGCTCATGGCAATATATAAGCCCAAACTTATCTTTTTTAATTATATTTTTAAAGTATTTTGACTTTTTATCACACAACAAACATGATTTTCAACTAAAATAAAAGGCTTATGCTTGTTCATTTAAATATTTGAATATGTAAACGTTTTGCACAACACTTTTTGATCAGCTGTTTTGTATTTTCATGCTTACCAGCACCGAAAATATTTAAGAATCTGCAACCTGCAGGTTCGGAACTAAACTAAATTAAGTTATGTTAAATTAAATTTTGGGTAAACGCTTACATAGAG